>NW_023591335.1:136433-375948 GCF_014843425.1 Jatropha curcas | reverse complement strand
TTTTTGGATTTAAAAACTCAACGCACATATAAGAATAGCACATTACATGTTGTATGTCTCTAATGCCATATAGTTCTTCTTAGATCTTTAAGATCTCATATATTTAAAGTTGATTAAAATATGATTTGGTAATTTGGTCAAGTGCGCATTATGTTTTTTTTGAAAGAACTAATGGACACTGTGTATTACACCGAAATAGAGGCAATGAGATCGGCAAAAGTATGTGTCGGAGGCATAATGAATATATCATCAGCATATTTCTTGAAATATTTGATACACGCAAGAGAAAAGAGCGTATTTGTGTTGAAATTAGTCTCGCAAAAGTAGTTGACTGTACTCTTTATGAGAAGGAGTTTATGACAAAATATCAACTACAAAGTTAGCTTCAGTGTTTGAGTTTAAGAATAGTGAATAGTTGCTCGATTCACATGGCAAAAGTTAAGCATCGTTAAAAATTAAGGTTGGGGATATCGTTTTTTTTTAAAATATTGAAAAAGACCGCACTTTTTTATGAAACAGAAAGCTAACCGACCTAAGCTACGCGGACCGAAGAATCTTGATCACTCTTTCATGGACGAAAAGTTTTTCTCGCAGAGCACGCTCTCCGACGAGCCGCGCTTGTGTGATTCGCTCTGACTTCGATCGCCGCTGATGAATATTTGTCCTCTGTCCACACTTGAAACGTATGTACCCAGACGAGCTTCTCTTGTGCTCTAAGTCCGCGACCTGTTTTTTGCTGAGCCATGTGAATCACCTCGCTGATGCGCAGGAAGTTGTGTCAATTGAGAGTCCCCGAGAGCTACCTGACTGCCAATGTTCCCGTATCGTATAGCGTCGCAATAGGAAAATCGCGAGCCGGCGACTTTTGCTTTCCCAGTATGGCGCGAGGCGCTTTGTATTTTTGTGCGACGTGGGATTTCTGTGCAGTCCTGTGTTCTTTTAGGCCCATAACTCTCTAAATACGATTAACCTTCCAAATTGAAATGATTCAAAAGCCCATTTTGTAAGAGCTAACACAACGAAAGGAACAAAAATAACTTCTCTATGTACAATGTCCCCTAATTCCATCCTGCATTATATGGGTTTCATATAATCAAAGAATGAAGTTTGCTCTTGGTAACAATATTTCCCAGGGCAAACTCTGTTTCCCGCTTCCATTATATATTTCATCCCCTGGGTTTTAAACATTCAATTTCCCAGTATCTTCTTCCCTACCCAACAACAAGCAACATAATCAATCTCATTGGCATACACACCACATCAAAATTTAACATGCTCTAAAGAAAAATAGTAAAGAACCAGCAATGAAAAATTAAATACTCAAATCTCTTGACGTCAAAAATGGCTTGACCCTCTGTTTTTTAAACTGCTTCTCTTTGTTTCTGCAACTTTTCTTTCAACTTTTCCTTCTCCTCTATATCACAAGAATTCTCATAACCCTCATCTCCAAATATAACTCCTAATGAGAAAGAGTGAATAACATATAACTTCCCAAGGAATTCTACTTTTACTTGGAAGTGGAAACTTAACTGCCGTAATTGCAATGAAAAGTGCAAGGAAAATGGAGGGAAGATACGTTAAGATAGAAAATGACACATTAAAGTGATAAATAATTTGGATAGGTTGAAAAAATGGAAATCAGGTAAGCGGGTAGATCTCTAGAAAAGAAGTGATTTGGTCTGTGGTAAAAACTCTCTAATCTTGGTATCTTCAAAGTAATCACAAGGGCTTGCAAATTACTACCTTCAAGCTTGATATGTTTGGAAGGCAAACAAGTCCTAAAACTTTTCCGCATGCAAATAAGTCCACTTATCAAATCCATTTCTGACCATTCAACCAGGTTTGGTTTCAACCCGACTCCTTCAACTCTTTCATAGAGGAATGTTTTAACTATTTTTTCCACTCCCTGCATAAGTATTTTATATTTGGTTTTCTTTCTACAACAATTCCAAACTAAATAGTGGAAATGAAATAGGCCCTAGTTTTTTTTTTTTTTTTTTTTTTTTTTTTTTTTTTATTTGTTTTTTTTTTTTTTTTTTTTTTTTCATTTTTTGTGTGTTTTTTTTTTTTTTTTTTCTTTTTTGGTTTTTTTTTATTTGTTTTTTTTTTTTTTTCTTTTTTTTTTTTTTTTTTTTTCATTTTTCTTGTTTTTTTTCTTTTTTTTTTTTTTTTTTTTTTTTTTTTTTTTTTTTTTTTTTTGTTTCTTTTTTTTTTTTTTTTTTATTTTTTTTTTCTTTTTTTTATTTTTTTTTTTTTTTTTTTTTTTTTTTTTTTTTTTTTTTGTTTCCTTTCCTTATGGCCATGCGCTTCCAAAACAATAGTTGGAGTTTGCTCCTTTCCAAAAATTACTAATAAAAAAATAAAAAAGTTCAAAAAGTAAATTAAAATTAAATGGAAGGGAGTCACACAATTGGTTATTTTTATTCCTACAATCACTATATATAAATTTTCAAATATTTTTTACCAGATAACCGTGGGTGAACATTAAATTAGTCTTCCAATTATATGATGGAAACAAACCAATATTATAAGACAATGCTACATCGTTTTTTAATGGTTCTCTGTAACCCCGCTGTTTTTTTGGCAAAATCCTAGAACTGTTCCTGAATCTTCCGAAATCAAGCCCTACTTTGCTCTCCACTTAAAATGCAAATCTTTAAAATATAATTTTCACAAAATTTTTATAAAAATTCATTTAATTCAATACTTAAATTTTTTGTGTTTAGGTATGAAAAAAATGAAAAATTCTTTAATATTTTCAGAATTAGTTTCTATAAAATTTAAAATATAACAAAAACCAAAATTCCTATTACATGAAAAGATGGAATTTTTATAATAAATTTTTCAAAATAACCCAAAAATTTTTATAAATATAAACTCTCTCGATCCCTCTAGTCTTCTATAATTCTTTTGCCAAGAGTATTTTAAGAAACAAAAGTAAATAAATTTTTAAATTTTAAATTTTATTTCAAAGTATTGAAAAATTCTTTTTCAGCAAACTGAGCATTAATTATCTGAAAAACTTTTATAAATGTGATGATAATTTGCAACTCTAACCAAACTTGTTATTTGGTAATTTTTTTTTTATTCTTTTAAAAACTTTTTTAAATAGATAACTGAAGAATCAAATATATTTATATAGGGAGTATACTTCATATGGTAGTTACTTCTACTTAATTGTTCGAATCTTGTATTACTCCAGGCCATAGAAACTATTTTTTGTTAACAAATTAAAAAGCATAAAAGATTGGATTCCTATTATTTCATTCGTCTTCTTCGTGATGAGGTCGTTATATCTGTTATCTTCTTAAATTAGTTATTACTCTATGACACTTATATTGATCTCTTCTTTTATTCTACAATCACATCCAAGTAATATCTTAAATCGTATCTAACTACTCTTACTATTTTATCTGACTTATCTCTACCTCACAAGGCTTGAGCTTGTCATACAGTGGACATCTCAGTCTTTGTGTAATATAGTGGTTGCACATTATGAGTACTTGTTGTTAGCCACTTCAATTGAGGAGTAACTTATTCTGGTTCCCAGCTTCCATTATTATATAACAGGGCTGGCATTAAAGATTGTATAATAATTATTTATTTTCTGCCATTTATTTATGTTTTAAATGAAATTATAATTAAATTAACAAGATTAAGGAAAGATATGTTTGGCATATTGGCTTGCCAGACGGTGGTTCTCTATTTTTTCTTTATTAATTGTTTTCGAGAAGTTCAACTCATGTCTCTCCTCAACAATTTTTTTTAATTTAAATTACTTCCATCATCACTTCTTCACCACCTTCTCGTGTCGTTATTTAAGAGATTATATGGGCATCATACACTATTCTTGATTTGTCCTCTACTTTATATATAATTTATTTCGTAAACATAGTAGCATCGGTTCTGATGAAATAATTTCAAATTACCTATAATGATTTTATACATATCTCAGAAGTCACCTCATTATCTCAACTTCCTCGACGCGATCTTTACACTCCTAAATATTCTACACTTTAATTTACCTCTAGTTAGTATTTCGGTGATCGTTATAAAATGCCTATTTATAAGGCTATTCAGCATATTCAATTATTTTATCATATTTGAATTTGAAGTATGATTTTAGACTTTTAATGCTTTGTAATTGTCTGTACTTAATATATTGTGAATTTCTTTACTTATTATCACTACCATCATGTTAAATCAGCTCACCTTATTATCGATTTATATCCTTCACTTATGAATTAAATACCTCATAAAAACTCCTATTTAGTTAGATATATATAATTTTTCTGGTTTATCTCTCAATAGTTAAGTTTCCTTGATTTTCGGCTCTTTTCATCCATTCAATTATACCATACAAACTCTAATTTTTTTTAACCTATCAAATTATTATTATCTTACATACAGATAGTTGCACATTAAGAGAATCGAGACTACCTTCCTCTAAGTCTAGATGTAATTCTAAATCATCGCAGTTGCCAAATTACCACCATATATTACTATGTTCCTTATTCCCTGTCACCATAACATATTACCATATTTGACTTTTGTGTTCACATTTATATGAGAATGGAGAGTATTAGAGATCTAAGAATTTTCATCTCCTCTCATACATTACACTTCTAGGTTCTGTCGTGAGAACTTTATGTTAACTCGTTATATCATTGAAGACATAGGTTCAATAACATTATCATTTTTATTAGTTATTAACTATTAAAGAAATTCCTAACTCTATTAAGAAAATACTACACTATTGTGATCAGAGTATCATTATTGCTGCGATTTTTGCGCCAGACTTAGATCAGTAACTAAGTTCAATCACTGTCAGTTATCTATTATACCATCTATCTATATTTCATGTACCAGCATTTATCCTCAGGTTAAAAGATTGGGCGCCATATAGATTGCAAGAAAAAGGAATCCATAACGTATGTACTATATGGCTGAACTCATGTATGCAACATTCTTTAGTTCTATAAGTGTCTCCGGCAGCCTTATTACAATGTGTTTGCAGTACCGTTAAACCCTAGCACGACCACGATCTTAGTAAAATATCTCATCTCTAATTCTCATATGTCCTTTATGCTTTTTTTGAGAACACTATACATCTTGACATCCCACTTCATTGTATTCCATTCCTCTGCACGTGTTTTCATCACAGCTCGCGTCTCAGTTCTATTCTAAAGTTGCGCCGTAGATCCTTTTCTCAATCTGGTGACCCTTTCAGAGACTTGTCGTGTATAGTATACCATCCAATTAACCATTATTCTTTGGGCCATTCTATTGTCATTAGTATAATTCTCCTTTATGATAAAAAGGTCCACCACACGTCCTCTCATTACTTACTTTCTATTGTTTAACATATACCAGAAAACACCTCTATATATTAAATTTTCTTACCCTGACTAGAAAGATTGGCTAGTAGAATTAACTAATATCTGCATACTTGTGAACATGTGCTTAATACTTATCGTCTCCCGCACGACCCTGATGATGAATTGCTACTTTAAAAGCCATTTAATTCCAAATTTGCAAGATCTAGACCGATTTCCCTTTCATGTTGTTAGTATGCGAGATATACACAATCTTCTCTTTCTCATAAAATAAAATATCTTTTATCTGGTCATAATTTCTACGATCAGTATTGGCTAATTGATTTTAATAAGGTGAATAATCGTAATAGGTAATCCCTCACCCTTAAAATTCCTGTATTCTTATTATTGTATTTTGAGCATCCAGAAGTATAATATTTTACCCTGAATTAGTGCAAAATTGACTAAGATTTGTGCCAGCACGACGCTGAAAGTATGGTACTACGATTCTTCATTGAAAGAACGGTGAACTCCTAAATCCTTCTGGTTAACAAAGAATCTTGATAGCTTATCTGGCGATTGATGATGTACCACATCAGATAAATATAGCATGGCCCTCATTATGTCACCTAATTCCACTCTTGTTTGTTAGAAGTTTACATATAGATCACACTATCTTGTTCTCTTCATTCTTTATTGGACTAATATCACTATTCTCTCTCTTCTTTTCTTCTTTGTCATGTTATTCCCACTGAATCACCTAGATAGAACTAACTCTTAGCTGCTATGTTCGACTGGAGAACCTATATAATTCAATCTGAGATATTCAATGCGTTCTATATCGTACCTCATAGAACATACAAGAGACGAATATTCAATGACCTACCCGGATCATGTCTTCTTTAATTATTTATCAGTTGCGATAGACCACGTAGATTCTCCTCTCTTTGTCGTTATAACCACTGTTTTGCCGCTCCCAATCATTAAATCACCAAGGTGAAGTTGGTTTCCATCTCCATTCTTATTTCTATTCTCCCTCTATCTCTTAGTTGTAAACTACGAGTTTAAAAGCTAATTCTCCTTCATTCTATTAGTCTTATCGTTAAATTCAGGAGTCATATGTCATTATACGAAGGTATATCTGCCCAACTGCAGGCGCTCTCAGGATTAGATTGTGCCGTGAGCACCTAGACATCCGCAGAGAATCAGTGGCCTCTCATCGTTCTTTAACGCATTGTTATTCGTTTGTTGTTTAAGATCGAGAAAAGCTTTCATTGATACACATTCTATACATTATATAGATGCTTCTCATCTCGATAGCATTTGTATCTTACACCATACTGGAATTTGCTTTTAAAATTCGAAATATACATATTTGTTTGGGAAATATGCACTACTCCTCTCCGATCACGCCTATACTATCGCGCTATCGACTACGAAGACAGCGTATCATATCACTGACGCAAAGGACTACCATAACTGCCTCACGCACGCATAAATTAAGAGAGAACCACGCTATAGTTTTAAACTGTAGAACTCCCGAAGTGGAGCAACTAATTATAATCACGCACTCGGTTCGGTCTTCAGTATTCCCTGCCATAGATATATATACGAACAAGCTCCAGAAGAAAAATAATTCATATGCGGCAAAATTGTTACATCTATATGTTATACCTATTAATCATTATCCTTATTTATTAATTATGATTTAATACTTACCCACCTCACGATCATACCACCCCTCCAAACACCCTTATCAGGATATGTCACACAACTCAGGTTCTCATATGACTTTCTCCAACGATGACTATGATCTCCGCTAAATCCCTTATAATATAAACACTATCAGTTGTGTCTCGCTCTCGGTGTTGTTATAGGAATAATCTCAAACATATAGAGGAGTACATCCTTTTTATAGCCATACACACTTCATAAACGTCACTCTTAAATCTCAATCTCCCCGATGGTTGGGATTTGAGCTAAACTTTTTTTTTTTTTTTTAATTTTTGTTTTCAAAACAAAGGTGGCTAAAACAATCTCCATGAACTGTGAAAATACAATTTAAAAAAACCCAATATTGTTCTGCTACCCCCTTTTCTTCTAGCCAATCATTTTATATTCTTTATTCAATCAAGAATTTAAAATCATACTCCACCATAAAAGAGTATCGCCACTGGTATTATTCTCTATCACTTCCGTCTTATCGAGAGACTTCCAAGAATTTCCATCTGTGCCCCTCCATGTCACCAGCCGGAACTCATTTCTCGACTATTATCATTTATGGGTAGCAACCCTCCTGTTGTACACTTTTTCCCGAGAGTTGCATTATGTTTATCCGACTATATTTTTTCACACTTCACAAACACACACACCTATAGCCATATCCCATCGTTTATACCCGCCATAGTACGCGATTGCATACGCATTTACAACATTCTGATTTTACCCGTAGAACAGGACAGTTCATATCTAATAACCTCATTATTCCCGAGATCTATGCTTATCCAGTGGCTTTGATTCAGCTAACTTTGTCGTACTTGGCAATAGGCGCACAGTCTTCATAGCCAGTAGAGTTGTATCCACTTCCATACTATTCTCTTCTCTATCAATTAACAGAGAGCAATCACATCATCTTCGCTTCGTTCGCCTCACATTGGAAGGAATTCTATCATTGTCCAGCAACAAAACGCCTTACACGGTAGAGACATTCAATCACCGCTCGAAATCTGTCCTGATCACCGTTATTCGGCAATTAGCAAACCTCCTCTTCCTACAGATCTCTTTTGATCGCTCTTCTTAAGACTCTCTGTTCTCTGAATCTCACAAACCCATGCACCGTACAAATACCTTCCTTCCTCTTAGTAATTCTGATAAGCCTTTTGTTTATTCTGTCACCTTCTCCTATAGGTATACGCGAAATCTTATTTTAAACTCACTCTCTGTGTAACCCCTGTTAACTTGTCTGATATCATCTGATTAAAATTCACACCACCCTGTTGGTAATTATCTCACTTTCTGACTGTTTCCCTTTTTCTCTTGGCTTTATCAACAATACCAAGGTATTGTTTCACATAGACCCTTCTAATTATATGTTCATCATTATGTACGCCATAACTGACTGAATCTTACAACCTATGAATTTTATTTTCATTTCAATTCCAGTTCTTTCTCTTCCTCAGTAAGGGAGCTTACTTATACCTCACAAATCACAAGCATTCTTCACACACCTTCTTCCACCTGTATTTCAACTTTACGTTTATCTTCTATTCCCCTTGCTAATTTGATTATTATTCCATATGATACCACCGGCTCTTGTTCTTTCTTATACTACGCGGACTTCATCCTATATTATATTGCACCCATGAGTTGTTATCTAGTGATAGCCCAGGCCTATCGAACACGTTCGAGATAAGAGACATTCATAATAATCTTTTCTCTAATTAAACTCTTTTCATCAGGATCTCTCTATTGAGCTCTTTTTTCCAATAAAACTACATCACCCACATAGTCACGGTATTTCCACACTATATGATTTCTTAGCACGCACGAATAACATGTCCTCCGAAATTGTATTAATTTAAACCAAACATACTCCTCTATATACTTCACCATTCACTCTCACCAATGTGCGCAATACTGATTCTATCATTGACTATGAATTCCTCGGTGTATTTCACTACACTAATTTGTACCTGATTGCCAATATATGCCATACAAAATTCAAAGCAATTATGAAGAGATTATCTTTTAGCTGGTTTGGATTCTAGCTCACATCCATTATCTAATAAGACGCTCGGTCAGAGAAGACGTTGCTCAGGTCAGATTAGACTTCTATCTATCTGCCGGCGGTGCGTCATGTCTGCATAGAGTTTCCGCGGCTGACGTCATCTACTCTATATTGTATTCTGCCAGCTGTAGAGCAGCAGTCTCTGACTCTGTTCTCTGCCCCGATCTTACTCCTCGCGTTATCTGATGTGATGTATGTAACTGGGTTTAACCCAGCACTTTTGTATGCCTGACTCGTTTCGGACCATCGCTGCAAGCGTGCGGCTGGTGTAGCGGAAAGTGCTCGGTCCGGTCATATCGACATCGTTCATACGTCACCACACCAACATCATCTTCACCTCACTATATCTGTAGAATGTTGCGCTGCGTCTCCACAATGCCGTCACAAGTAAAATAATAGACGACTGGGACATTCTACACCTCTACTGGGTGCCTCTACCATTCTCTGGCATGGAACCTCGGACTGTACCCTCCAGGCAGGCACACACACACACTGTATCCTCTTGGTGGCTGGCGGTGTTAGCAGACACCTAGCTTGGGGGAGCCTTGGGGGACTATAAGGAAGGTCACGGCACTAGCTGAACTATCTAGCACCTCTGGAATTCTCGATTGTCTTCTGACTGATAGCTGTTACTAGTGCCACTCTATAGTCCTGGTCCTCTCCTCTGGCTGAGACCTGCTTCTTGCTGGTGGTCTGGTACGCTGACATGGTCCTGAAATGGCCGGGCTCCTATCTCCTTGAGCTGCCTCTACCGCAAAGCTGAGAACTCTCAGAATCTGGAAGCTACCAACTCCCATTCTGAATCTCATTCGTTTCAGGCCTTACCTGAAAACATTTTACACCTTTGGCTTCCTGTAAGCCACTATCCCCTTACCAATACCCTGCTGAGTCTGGTAAAACTCCTCGCTCAATATTGCAGTCAACTGACATTCTTTCTGCCTCAGGTATAAGAATCCTTTCCTTCTCTTAGCATCTAGGGTTAAGCTCTGTGATTGAACTTTTTTTGTTGCATTATTCCAAGAGAATTGCCATGGATAACACGACTGGCTTGTGCTGCTGATACTCGGCTGCGGTGCTTCGTAAGTCAGTTAGTCCACCCATTGTATATGCCTCATCTAATGAGTAATGATTGTTGGCACGCAACCTCAACTTTACCTGCTTTGGTGTTTAACATTGTAATGTTGTTCCAAGAACTCTCGATTTTCCCATACAGACCGAATTACTTGACAATGCTCTTTCTGGTCATATCCTTTGTTGAGCGAGAAGATCTGTAAGTTCGGCGGCACGATCGCATATTCGCCGAACTTCTCTCTAGGTTGGGGCGTTTCTTTCTCTTCTCCTACACTAATTGGTGCTTGTGAGTATCAGCGCCGTGCACACTAGTCTATGTCTTAAAAGTACTGCAAGTTGTGGACTGTGTTAAATAAACTTTGATAGCCTGGGCTACTGTGGATATTAAGGGAATTTCGCCGTGGTCGTCAAACGCGCATTCCACTGCATTGGGTGGCGTGTGACTTCGACTCTCACCTTGCTTGTGGACCAGGTCTCTCAGCTAAAGAAATAACAACTTGCTTAGTTTCATAAACGACACCTTGGAGGTAGTCATTGGGATGTGCAGCACCAATTCCTAATGAGCGCTGTCGCTATAGTGACGAAGGCCCGGGGAAACTAAGTACGACTTAGGATGCTGGACTCACTTCGACATGAGCCTGTAGGATATACAATCTGAATTGTAACAGTAGGCAGGCCGTAGCACTTAGGTTCCAGCCTTGAATGCGGTAATTGAGGATCGTTAATATTAACTTGGTCAGCGTACAGGTAACTGGTTTGATCTGGTATGGCCTGACAATGCTGAAAATTCATAATGTTTATTGGAACTATAATAGCATGCTGATTTCCGCCTATACAATAATGGATAATTTATATCTAAAAACCATGATTAACTAGTGTCAAAAATATAAATGGGTTCCCAACTGCGTGCCCTGTTAACATGCCATAAAAAGGGTAGACAAAGAACATAATCCAACTGTTAGTAGCTACCTTTTTCTGAAGATGAGTCTTTCTTACAGATGAACAATGCAGCAGTTTGTAAGCTGAACTCTCTACGGTTCCCCAATCTAAAATCCCTGCGAGTTAAACAATGGTAACTCGCTGAGCAGAATTAAATGCTCAGTGGATATACTCAACATATATAAGAAAAATTAAACACATACAATGTATATGAAAGAGGCCATGTAAAACACATACTGGCTACAATTATAAGCTCACACTACATCATGATACTTTCAATGCTACCGTTGATTAATCTTTTGTACTGTTTGTAATAAATGGTATAAATTCAATGAAAAATGTTATGTCAAAAGATATCTGTAAGGCTCCAAAGGTTATAGTGAAACCGAAGTGATAAGAAAGAACTGTATGAAACTGGATGAATATCTGTATGCTTGGCTTGCTATGCCCCTCTATAATTCATATCCACTCAAACGGCCCTGTAGCCGAGTATCAAACGTATGATGGTGCAGATCTTGCTATCTCTAATGTCCGCCGACATATTTGCTTAATTTGCAGTTCCGGGAAAATAGGCTTTTTGAAGCCTCAAAAGATTTGAGTATTCACACTTGTTGAATCTGATCAATGCCGAATAAAGGGCCTCTCTTCTCTCACCAACTGGTATAACGAGGAGGAGCGCGCACTGTGAAGTAAACCTTCCCTGACCAAATACTCCTAGAGTCTGGAGCCTGATTGCCTGAAGTTCCTTTACTGAAGTTCTGAATTCTGACCGCTATGAGTCTGAAAATCGATTCAGAATATTCCAGTTATCCGAGTCTTCTGTATCGGAATTTGAAAATCTCGGATTTTTAAATTTGATGGTAATTTTCTTTGAGGGACGATCCGTCCTTGATTCAATAAACAGCTTACAGATCCATAATGGGTTAACCCTGGCGGTCAATCTTTCCAAGCATATCCTAGGAAAAATTACTGAATTAAAGAAATAAATGAAAATAAAAAATGAAAAGAGAAAAATATCATTGGCAAAGAAAAAATGAAACATTACATTACATTGCATCTGACTGTGTGGATATCAGGAACAGATCATGAAATGCTTGAAGAAGTTTGCCGATTGCTTCATGTGGAGCTAGTGACATCACGGGAAATTGACCTCATGGCATAAGCATCAAATCACAAGATTTCCAGTGGTATCCCCGAGGGCTAAGCGGTAAAAAACAGAAGCTAAGGAGGCCCTGAAAACAAGAATGGTCCTTGAAAATTTCAAGGAGGATAGTAGCTAAGCAATTGGATAACAAAAGTTTCATAGAGACCCATTGCCTTATCCCACATGGTTAGCAAACATAGTGGCCTGGTTTCCTACCAGAAGGATGGAAGGTGGCGAAATAATTGTGTTTTTGTTCGACTATCCGGGATCTGAAATAAAACATGTTCCCGAAGGACGATTTCTTTGCCTCATATTGGACTTGTGTTGGTTGAAACCCGAATGTGGACACGAGAAATGGTCTCTCTTGACTGATCTCGTGCTCCGTTGGGTACATAGTATTCCGAATAATGATTGCATTTTTGCTCAACAAAGAGAAACGTACATTCCATCACCCAGAGTGGGGATACCTAACTGCTATAGGGTCCATGCCTTTTGGGCCTCAAAATATGCTGGGCAACTTTATTCAAAGAATGGAAACAACTAATCTTCCACGACTTGATTCATAAAGAAGATTGTAGGTGTATGAGTGGACACAAATGGTTGCTTCGAAATCCCCTGAAGAAACTATTTCCCTTACCATTTTTTTGGCTTTGTTTTTTTCTTATCCCTAGACTAACACGCATATTTACTCTTTTATATGTGCTTTTCATATTAGATTGGGCGTAGATGAATGCTCGTGTCCTTTGTCAAAAGGCTTCAACAATTATCTGGTTTCCTTTTTTGGCAAAAAGTTCTGTGGAATCTACTCATTCGGAGTATTTTCTTTGGGGCATTATGGTTCAGATCGGAAAGCATAGAGATTGACCCTTTCAAAAGCCAAATGCCATTTTTGGAAAATGCCAGCACTGTCTTTTTTTTTTCCGTGAAGACTGAAAAAGGAAGTTTTCAGGGTTTTTTTCCTGGAAAGGCTATTAAAGTACATCAGCCGGTTTTTCTTAATCAATTGGCCGATACTTGTGGTCCGAATCTTCAATACTATTCAGGAAAGGGTATCTTGTGTCAATGGAACGAAGATTGTTTCAGAAGCTTTGACCAAGGTCAATATAGGTATTTACTATCTCCCGCTAGTCTGCAACCACCGTAAGGGGCCAGGAAAACCTTTTTTGGCTATTGTAACCTATCAGTGACAGAAGAAGCGATGGGTGCAAATGCTAGCTCAACAAAGCAGAAGACACCAGGGTAGAAAATGCCGTGTACTGACCTTAGCAAAGGATGCTAGACTACTAGAGACCTGTGAAGTATAATATAATATAGAGAAGTATTGTCCTGGCTCTAAGTTTGGGGCCTTGTACAATAGCTGCGCAGCAGCTACTTTCAATCTTATACCAACATATTTTCTCTGAATCCGAACCCTTGAAATTCTTTATGGGAGAGGCCCGGTCTTGAACCAGTAAGATGGCTTAGGGGGTGCCATGCTTGCAGCCTATGACTTTGCAATTTTGTAAAAAGAAAACAGTAAATAGGAGGAGCCATTGGCCTGACCATTAGCGGAACACTGCCCGTGGAAGACGAAATGAAAGAACCTTTGGAGTTTTCCCGATCGACGATCGTTGAAACGTGGAAAATGACGGCTTTTTGGAGATGTAATTTTTAGGAGCTTCGAATTATCATCAGAAATGTGAATTGGTAGTTCGTGTTCAAAACTCTTTGGAGTAATACGTCCCAGATCGCAGTACAAGTTAGTATTTCCGACTGGCACCAACAATGAAGTCTGAGTTATTGAAGCTTGCATTAAGGGGTTAGAATGCGGCCCCTGGAAAAAGAGATAAAAGTCCTTAGGGTTTTCGGGGGATTCTAATTTAATCAGTCCCCGTTCAAGCTCTAAGATGAGTGGAAAATTAAGGAAGTTGCGTTTGGCTTCCTTACCTATCAATGCTGGACGGATTGTGCTCAAACAATTCGATTATCTTGTCCTTTCCATTACTTTCTCCGAGCCTAGATACCAGTTTTTGCTGATGCTGCTTAACTACTTAGCTTCCATGGTCAATGTAGAGGGGATATCAAATTATTCGACCTTTTTTTGACAGTTTCGGTTCTTATCCTCTGAACAACCCTGTGGCCCCACATCAATGAATTTGGTCGATGACAAGCTCTGGTTTTGGGTACATACAGAATTAATCCTTCTTTTCATAACGAGGCTTTTACCCAGAATGGATCCCGAAGAATCCTGATTCAACGGACAAAGTTGATGATCACTTTTAGTTTTAGTCATCCGATTATTTCCTTACTTTGGGGAGATCTATTTAATAAAAGAAGTTTGGATAACTGTTTTTTTATCATTCTAAGATGTGTAGAATGAAGGGGAAGCCACATTTAATAACGATTCCTTACACGAGAACGGGGGAACCTCGCGTTTCCACACATGCAACGGGATAGCTCTGGTCTTCGAATAAAATTTTAATGAATGGGTTATTACTGGTCGACCATGAATTCAGATTGCGTAAGGCACACGCAGAAGTGCCATGAGTGTCAAATTTTTGCTAAGCTGCAAAAACAGCCTCCGGTTAACTTGAATCCCATTGCTTCACCTTGGCCCTTCGCAACTTGGGGCATAGATGTGATCGGAATGATCCACCCGAAGGCTTCCAATGGTCATCAATTCATCTTGGTTGCTATTGATTATTTCACTAAGTGGATTGAGGCAGCCTCTTATTCGATCTTGAATGCCAAGAAGGCAGCACAGTTCATTCGTACTAACATCCTTTGTCGGTACGGAACGCCATTCGAGATCATTACTGATAACTCGTTTGATACTGCACTTTGAGAATCTTCACTGATATTTGGGTTCCCACTTTCCAGATTGGTGAATTTTTCTGATTTTGTTTTGAAAGAACAAAGAATCCCAACATTCATAAGTCTCACCCTATCATCACAAACTAAAATGGGGGCTGTAAAGAGGCTGCAAATAAGGCCTATTAAAAGTCTAATTTTGTAGAAGACAGTTTCAAAAGCCTTACAAAGCCTTGGGCATGAACAGTGTTACCGATGCCCTATTGGGATATACGGACTTCAATTGCAGACAGAACGCTCCCACCGAGCAAGCTCCGCTATTCCCTTGGTATATGTTGCTGTAATGTGGAGGTGCCGTGTTGGCCTGTTGAATTGGAAGTTTGGTTTCGCAAGATCCATCTGGGAAAGCCTAAATCAGCGAAGGCAGATTGGGTCAGAATTACCACCACATCACTCGTAATGTGATGAGAATAGATTACAACGCGATCCCACCGAACTCAGGTTTGCATTCTAGATTGGAGAAAGGCTAGGCCAATTTTAATAAGAAAGGTCAAGAAGACCCGAAATATTGCGAAAGAATGTTTTTTGGGGTTGAAGGCAAATTTAGACAACCAGTAATAGACCCATGTGGGAAGTTTTCGCCCTCTAATTAGGGTCTAGGCGCCTACATTTCTAAAGATAATTACTGTCCGGCGTGCCAGTCCATTTTGACTTGATTTAGATGGTTTGGAGTTCACGAATCCATTACTTCTTGTTATTTCGGAATCAATAGGCTAAACACGAATATTATTGTTTTGTAATTTATTATAATCATGCATGAATTCGGTTTAAAAAAGAGCTACATTACGACCTGATTCTCCTTCGGAAAAAAAGAAATTATGTATCGGGATATGTGGCAACCCTCTTTGGCGCGGTCTAAAACATAATTGGAAAAATCATTCAAATAATAATTCATTCTTCTTTGCCAAAAAAAAAAAAAAAAAAAAAAAAAAAAAAAAGAGGAAGGAAAGAGAACAAAGTGCACAAAAAAAAAAAAGAACCTGCTAAGTGAAAAACCGAAAAGGCGGCTAGGCAAAAGTCGGGGCCCGCTAAGTTGAAGAACCCGAAGGGCGGCTTAGCGCAAAAATGGTCGCTCGCTAAGCTGAAAACCCGAAAGGGGCGGCTTAGGCAAACGGTTTAAGATAAATAAATTGGGAAATGCTTGGAAAGCCCAAAAGTCAAAACCGTAATGTCATTCCGTTTCAAAGTAATAAAGTCAAGCAAAAGAGTCCATAAGGTTCAAAAAACAAAAAAAAAAAACAAAATAAAAGTCTAAGTCTAAAAAAAAAAACATACATCCAAAGAAAAAAATTCAAAGTCAAAATTCTAGATAAAGTCTAGAGTCCAAAAAAAAAATCTAAGCGTCCCGTCGCCTACGTGGGGCAACATCCTCAATGTCGTCTTTAGTGCTAAACCCTCTCCAACCTCGCAATCTCCTCATCAGTCCCGTCCGCATCATCGGTGCCAACCTGAGCCCAACCCTCAAGTGCACTCAGCAGTGCATTCCTCCTTGGCCTCTCAATCCCAACCCTCAAGTGCACTCAGCAGCGCGGTCCTCCTTGGCCTCTCAATCGGCCAAAGAGCAGCAATGAACCAGGTTCGGTACTCTGGGGAAGTATGAACATCGGCAGAATTAGGTAGGGGCCTAACCATGTGATGATCTCTAACTCAGGCCTTAAGGATGGCTCGGGTAACACCCGGAGTAATAACTGAATCAACAGAAGTGCCATCCATAATCGGAACAGTCTGGTCTATCCCCATCTGCCTTAAAATGCGCAAAGCGCAGTACCACTGTGAATACTCAAATTTTGAGGCACAAAAAGCCTGTTTCCCCGGACTGCAAATAGTCCGGCCGGACCGGAGGAAGTTCAGAAAAGTTCACCAAAAGTATGCCAATATGGTACTTGAAACGTCCGAAAAATTAGAGGTCCAATGCATAGAGACGGAATGAGTGATCAGGATCCTCCGCATACGATACTTGAGAGGGGTTATAAGACAAGAAAGTAGAGCACGCACCAACTTGGAGGTGGGTCCTTTAACCAAACTGAGTATAGGATCCTTTCTTAATTACGAAGGAATGAACCAAAAGAAAGAAGACAGATAAGGAAAAGGAAAAAGGAAAATAGCCAAAAGGCGAGTCTTCTGGACGCTGTCACGATTTTTGCCTTCAAAATTTTATTTTTCAGACAAACCAACCGACTCCCATAAATCATTTTATGGGCTGCCGTGGGGGGCAACGTTGAATAGCTCACATTTGAGGCTCAAAAGGCCTATTTTTCCGGACTACAAACAGTCCGGCCGAAACCGGAGGTAATTCAAAAAGTTCTCACCGAAAAGTATGCCAATTGGGACTTGAAACGTCCGAAAAAATACGAGGATCGCAGAACTGTCCGGAATATTTTTTTTGGAGAGTACGGAACTCCCCTCGAAAAAAAAGCTGTGGAAGCGAAAAAAAAACTAGTCGAGTGGAAACAGGAAAGGGTGAACAGCAACCGCCGGGAGGTCCACGGCGGCAGGCAGCCGCCCTCACAGCCCTGTGGTTTTTCCCTATAAATACAGCCCCGCTCGACAGTTTTAGGTACTCGGTCTATGCTGACAGACGCTCTCTTCTCTCCTATCGCTCCTTGCCGGTTCTTCCTACTGCTTTTCTGCATTAAGTTTAGGCCTTTTATACTCTGCTGTTGTGATATTTGTCACTTAATTGAATTAATTTTAATTAAATATTCCCAGGAGAGCTTAATCTGGAATTTTAAACCTGCCAGCTACAGAAGCGCCATGTGCCTTGATTAAGCTCAAGTAATAACGAAATCTGGCCCATACTTTTAATTTTCAGCATTTGTGCTATATTCTCTTTCTCTACTTCTTATATCTAAATAATACAATTAAAATAACTGCATTCTACATTTAGTTTGATCTTTTTCCTATCGTCTTTTTGGCAGCAAATTTTTGCCTTTTTAAGTTAAATACTTTTAAGTTTTAGGCTAAATGCTTCGGTTTTAATTCAAATAATCGTGGTATTAATGCCTAACTCCGAACATATTGGCTAAAGCGCCTAGTTAATTAATAACTACGGTGTAATTGCCTTTATTTCAAACAGTTCGGCTGAAAGTCCAATTAATCAATAATTGTGGCTAAAAGCCTTAATCAAATCACGTTTTTGGCAATAAATTGCCTACAGTTAAATCAATCACATTTTTGGCAACAAATTGCCTACGGTTTAATCAATCACATTTTTTGGCAACAAATTGCCTATAATTCAAATAACCATTTTTTTTGGCGACCAATCGCCCAAATATCACCTTTTCTTTGGCAATAAATTGCCTAAATTACATGTCATCTTTTGGCATGAATGCCTTAATCATTTTGGCGACAAATCGCCCAGGCAATAAATTGCATAATACATATCATCTGTTTTGGCAGACCGAATGCCTTATTATCCATTTTGGCGACAATAATCGCTCCAAACCAAAACCCCTTTGGGCACAAATGCCCCTTACAATCCAAATTCCATGCTGCTGCGTGACAAATGCCTAACCAATCTTTGGCAACGAAATTGCCTAATCAATATCATAAATACCTTAATCAAGCCATTTTGGAGATAAATAGCAAACATGTCAATTTTTGGCAATAAATTTGCTCCAATCAAACAACTCTTTGGCAACAAATGCCTAAAATGATAAAATAATCAATCTTTGCAAAATGCCTAAAAATGTTCACGAAGTGCATGCAACACTACTCATTTGCATGAAGCGATACCCACTCTAAAAATGGCATTTGAATAGGCTTTAATCGATACTATTCGTCGGTCGTTTGAATCTCTTTATTTTGTCAAAACGAGAGTACGTATCGTAGGCACATTTCGGTAGATTTTAACTGCGAGCGGCAAGTCGAAAATCTTTCCAAAATCACTTTTTAACTGGTTCATTTGTTAATTTCAATTTTACTTGCAAATCGCATTTACACTTAGGTTTAGTAATCAGCCATGAATAATCTTCGGGGACCCACCTCGGGTTCGTAGATTGTGCTTAAACTTTTGGGGTAATTAATCTAGACTTAGGTAATTAAAATTGGGAGGTCCATTTAGGGTTCTTTCTTAGTTTTCCCTTATAAAAATAAACTTCCCTTATAAAAATAAACTAGGTGGCGACTTCATAAAACACACATGTGAGCATACCTCATTCTAGCACAATTTTGCCTTCGGGGAGGGTTCACACCGGCAAAAAAGAAAATGAAAATGAAAAAGAAATAAAAATAATCAAAGAGCAAATAAATGTTGGCATAGAAAATGAACCAAAGCATACATTTATTGTGAATGAATGTGACTGTAAACAAGAGTTGTCAAAGCTCATCAAGCAGTTTTCAAACTGTTTTGCATGGACTTCCAGTCATATGACTGGCATAGATCCTGACATCACGGTCCACAAGATCCCTACCTATGATCATGTTAAGCTAGTAAAGCAAAAGCTCTGAAGACAAAAATTGAAAATTTCTCTCAGATCAAGGAAGAGACCGCTATGTTGCTATAGAACAACTTCATTGAGACAATATATTATTCGACATGGTTGGCCAACATAGTACCAGTTCCCAAGAAAGATGGCAAGATCAGAATTTGCATTGACTATTGGGATTTGAACAAGGTCTGCCCTAAAGATGACATCCCATTGCCCTATGTTGACATGCTTATTGATAGAATGGTCGAGTCCAGTGTTATTTCAATAACAGATTTATAGGCAGGGTATAACTAGATAATAGTTAATCCACCAGATAAGCTGAAGACTTCATTTATCACTGAATGGGGTACAATTTGCAACAGAATGATGTCATTTGGGTTGAAAAATACCGGAGCCACCTACTGGAGGATGGCTACCATAATCTTTTATGATCTGATGCACAAAAACATAGAAGTATATGTCAATGATATGGTGTCCACACCAAGAATGGGCCAATCACTCGATTGCCCTCGAGTAGTTCTTCTGCAGACTTTGCTAGTATAATACGAAGCTCAACCCAGCCAAATGTCTTTCCAGCGCGCAATATAATATCTTCCTAGGCTATATGGTCTCTAAGAGGGGATTGAGATTAATCCAACAAAATCAAAAGCCATCCTAGAGATGCAACCTCCTAAGATAGAGAAGGAGATTCGTGGATTCTTAGGCAATTTACAGTACATCAGTCAGTTTATCTCATAATTAGCAAATACTTATGGTTGATATTCAAACACTTGAGAAAGGATGCCCTCAAGACTTAGGATGATGAATGCCAAAAAGCCTTTGATCAGATCAAAGCATACCTACTCAATCCTTAACTTCTTCAGCCTCCAAGACTCGGTAAACCACTCTTGTATCTTACAGTACTCATCTGGAGATCCTCCACTATGTTATCTCTTTTTAAGGGTAAGACACAAATCAACAATACAAGGCAATAGATTAACACCTAGATCTACCCTTTGTGCAATAGATTAACACCTAGATCTACCCTTTGTTCCACTAGATTTTCCAAAGGTTCTTGTCAACCTCAACCCTTTCTGTTTTTGCAGAAAACAGAAACTCAAATCAAGACATTAGAATCCCACACAAGAAGGTCGCTTAATAACTTATTTCACAATAGCTTTTCACCTAAGCTATTACATAAAAATTTTTCAGATAAAAATCTGTCTACAACAGATTATGAAATCTACATAGACAGAGAGAAATGCAAATATAAGCACAAGAAAAATAGAAATCAAGATTAGAAAATCGTTTTAAAGAACAGAACTGTTTTTTAAAAAAAAAAAGTTGTATAAATTTTTCCCTTTTCTTTTCAAAAATAGAATCGTGAAGTAATAGATGAAAAGAAATAAGGGGGTTAAGAAATAAGGGGGTTAAGAGCAAGTTTTGAGAGATTAAAATATTTGATCAATGGACTTTTACTCTTAAAACAAAAACTCACGTCTTTACAAAGGAAAGACACCTTTTTATAGAGAGGGATGAAAAACCCATTTTAGAAAGTAAAATCTCTATTTTTAAATAAGAATATTGACTTTCCAAAATTAGAAGAGACGGAGATCTTGTTGCCAAAAATTCTTTGAGTCAAAATCTTTTCTTTTCAGGTAAGCGAATAAGAGTAATATTTTAGACTTTCCTTAAAAATAGTTTTCAAAAAAAAAAATCTTTTTCAAAATATTTTATTACCAAAAATGATTGAGACAAAATCTCTTTCATTTAAGTAAGCGAATAAAAGCAAGATTTTTATAGACTTTCATTTAAGTAAGCGAATAAAAGCAAGATTTTTATAGAGATAGTTTCCAAAAATTAAAAAAAAAATTCTTTTTCAAAAATTTGTTACCAAAAATGATTAAGACAAAATCTCTTTCATTTAGGAAAGTGAATTTAAGAATGAGATTTTTGACTTTCAAGGAAACTTTTCAAAAATTATTTTTGAGAAAGGGAGAGAAGAAAAATTTTTGTGCTTATAAATGAATATTCTCTCTATCCTACAGCAAATCCTAAAATACGAACCACTGAAATCTTCAATGGTCTTCATGATTTTCAATTATCCTTGCATGTGTAGGAATTTGCCTTGTTTATAATTTTTCATATTTAAAAATAAATAGATCTGCATAAAATAATATTAACACAGATAAAATAATTAAATTTATTTGTTTTGCTTAATCATCAAAATTTCAAGATAAAATTGACTCTTGAGCCAACATAAGGGTGAAATAAACATTAAGAATAATGAATATAAGATGTGACATGATGTGATAATTGTGGTTGCTAATGATTTGTACGTTAAATATGAATATGGTGCTATGAATGTCAAATCATGCTTTGTTATCCAATATATATATATATATATATATATATATATATAAAATGAAACTCTTTTAAAATTTTTGTTTTAAGTATATTGCCATCGTAACATTGGTATGTATATGATATATGAGTACCAATGAGTTTTATACTCAGCGCGTTGATTTTTATCACGTGTAGGTTGAAGACCGTGGTTACTGCTCGAAGACCAATGGAGTAGCATCAGAGCAGAAGAGATCAGTTTAGTAGTGGTAGAATTAGTTTTATGTAGTTAAGAATTCTGACATGTATAATTATTATCTATTTGGAGATTATGTTATTCGAGTTATATAACTTAAGCATGTTATTATTAATTATTTTGGTATATGTATTTAGAGTTAAGTATGGGACTTATTTAATGATTAGATATAAAATACCTTCTAAGTTAGTTGGCATGATTGGATTATTAGGACATGATATATAAATGAATGCATTTAGTTGATGATTACTATGATGCTAATGAGGAATTACATGGTTATGAAGTTATAAAAGTGTTGTTTGTGTTGTGTTGATTATATAAAAGTGTTGTTTGTGTTGTGTTGATTATTGGAGTTTGATGAGGGTTTGGAGTTTGAATTTGGGACTGTTTTGTATTCACATATTTGGTGAGCTCAGTTTTTATAGGAAACTTTTGCAGTTTTTCTATAGGATCTGTAACACCCACCGCTTAGTCTCGAGAGACCCAACAGCAGATTCCACATTCGGTGCCGGAGACACCGTCTTAACTTAACATATAAATCATAAAATTATATTATGAATTAGAAGTAATTGAGTATTCACAAGTACAAGTTAGCGAGTAATTTTTTTTTTTATAATGATTGGGAAAAATCCTACAGAAAATACTGTAAATAAATAATCCACTTTAAAAAACTGAGATTCGTCAAACATGTGAATTACAAAATACTCCAATTAAACTCCAAACTTCAACACTCCAAATTAATGCATATAAACACAACAACACTTTTATATTTTCATAACTGAATAAATTCTCATAGTATATAATATCCATCAATTAATTCATTCATTATATATATCAAAGTCTTAATAAACTAATCATATCAACTATCTTAAACTATTTCTATTCCAATCCTTTAATAATCTTTTTGCTTATCTCCAAAATAAACACAACATATTTGGATAATTGGCATGCTTAAGTTTACAGTAACTTTATAACCAAATAACATAATCTCCGAAAAAATGTAATAATTATGATCACATGCCATAAATTCTTAAATACATAATCTCAATATACCTACTTACCAAAATATCACTTCTGCTCTGATACTACTCTCACTGATTTTCGGAGTAGCAACCACGGTCTTCAACCTTCAGCGTGAATAAAAATTCAACGCGCTGAAAGACTCAGTGTCCATCAGATTAATGAAACACACACACACAATGTGAGAGACACACTATCACACACACTCCATATTTCATCAAAAAGAACATACATTTACATTTATAGCAACACGCAGAAATATTCGAGAACCTTATAATAACATGACATAAAATAAGTTAATTCTTTATACACATAATCCTTTTACATAACATGTTAATCACCAAGAAATACCCTTTAAGTTTCTTTACTTAGAAGATATCAAATAGAACTTATAATTAATAACATAGAAATAATTTAATTCTTTCAAAATCATAAATTCATTACTTGAAACATTTATTAGACCAAACGACACATAACTATTTATTATTTAATAAACCATGTACTTGAAATGTCGAGGCTATTGAAAATTCAATTTGATAATATAATCATTTCTAATTTCAAAGTAAAGGTTTACTAAATAATAATATGATCTCATTCGTTTAAATTGATTGTCTTATAAATATTTTCCATAGGGCTCGCATACACCTAGGAGAAAGAGAAGAAGATAGGTTTTCATAATGGCCTTAGGTCGCCAACCTTTCCATAATGGCCTTAGGTCACCATCTTATTCATAACATATAGAGCGCGTCCGTCCTAACATAAGACACCCACGTGCCTAGTATATAATCATAGCTTCTTATCATAATGGCATTAAATGTCGAGCATGCTCATCATACATAATAAAATCAAATCATGCATCAAATCCACACCAAGTATATTAGAGCCCAAAAACATTTCTCATAAAATTCATTAGCCCAAAAAACATTTTCAATCAAAATTCAATTTTCTTAGTCTCTCATAATAAAACTTATTAAACGCTTAGTAATTCATAAAAATTCTCAATATTTAAACAAAAGACTTAACATAGAAAATTTCCAGCAATGAGAGTAACATTGACCGACTTTGCTGTGTTTTTAAAACATAAGCTGAGTATGTCTGATCAAAATTAAATGGAAATTAATTTCATGTAGATAAAAAGTTAGAAAAAATTCTACAAAAAATCTTGTCATAGAGTTCTTGGAATTAATTTCCATAGGGTTCCGCATCACTAGGAACACAGACTAACAGACCAGACCTGATTCAGCAGAGCCAAGTCCATTGTTTATTGAATTTCGACTTAACCAAACACTCAAATTAAACCAATCCAGAACAGGGGAAGTCTCAAGACACAGGAAAACAACCTTTATGAAGAACTTAGATCCTAATCTTGTCATTATAGTGGTCAAAATGGGCACTCGATTCAGTGATGCATGTGGCCCGACACAACAGAGTCAGTTTGGGTGTTTTAGCCATAAGTTGAGCTATGTATCTCCAAATTGGACACAAGACGATGGGTTGGATACACAAGAGGAATGGGTTTGGAAAAGCTAAGAGGTAGACCCAACACAACTTTTACGAGGACTCAAGATGCAAATGGAAATTAGAAAAGGATGCAAAAACTGGTACCTTAATCTCAAGCTCAAAAGCACATTTTTTTCTTCCCCAAATTCAGCTTACTTTCACTCCCTGAAAGGAACATGAACACAAAGGATACAAAGGTAGAATGTCTACCAACAACATAAAACTCATCAAACATCAACCCAAAGTATGTTATGCAAACAAAATTCAACAAACCAAATGATTCATAACAAAATTCTTTCATACAAAATCCCAAAATATACACATGCTAGCATAAAGGCACAAAATCAAAAATTAGAGTAAGGTAAGTGTGTTTATGAACACTAACTTTAACCATAAGCTCTAACAAGTTTAAGAAAACTCTTGAAGCCCTTCTCTTTGGTAGAAAGTTTTCCACCCTTTGGCCTAAGTGGTAACTCTCCAAATTACTTCAAATTATTCACCAAAAATTACTTCTCAAGCTTTAATCTCAAAGATTAATTAATTAAATCAAGTTTAATGGTGTAAATTTGGTGGATTTAGTGAGTAAAAGTGAAGAAAAAACAAAAGAAGAGAAGAAGAAAGGAAGTTGGTGTGAAAAATGGAGGAGAAAAGAAGAGAAAGTGATTGGCTCAATAATTTGGAGTTGAATTAAAAAGCAACTAAAGGTAGTTTTAGTCCTTTCCCCAATTGGATGGGCTAGATTAAGTCAAAAGTAAATCTCATCTAATGGCTACAATATAATCTCCAATTAAATTCCCTTCAAAATATGATTTGTCTCCATAAAATCTCAATGTTAATCCTTAAGAAATAATTCCCTCAAATTTTCTTACTTAATATAACACCAATAAATTCACTATTCACTAATGATCTCAATTCTCCAAAAAATAATTCATTACTTATTTTCTACCATAAAAATCATGGTATGCATACCCCAAAAATATTAATAAATATGAACATAGATAGTAATTTTCTGGACCAAATAATACGGACTTCCGGACTGGTGGTACTATTTACAACCACTGGTAAAACTTTACTATTTCAGACACAAGAAAAATGGGGCGTTACAGGATCTTCCCAATCATTTTCAAAAAAAAAAGAGATATTTATTGGAAAAAAAAAAAAAAAGAGATATTTATATGTTAGTTAGCATGGTGCCTCTGGCACCGAATTTGGCATCCGTCGTTTAGTCTCTTGGGACTAGGCAGTGGGTGTTACATTTAGTGGTATTAAAGCATAGGTTTAGGCGGTTCTAGGACTATATCTGCTTTGAAGTGAGAGTACAAGTAATATAAGTTAAATACATGCCATATTGGTTTGGTTTGGAACTTCTCTCCAATGCAAACCTTTTGGTCTTTGTAGGAGTCGAGTGATGTCTCAGCACCCTTCTGATGAGGAGTTGGATAGCTATGCCCCTCCTGGTGGCAGTATTCCTATTCGTGGTGCCGCTAGTGGTGTTTTGAGTTCCGATGCTGAGTGAGCCTCGAGGGCGGGGCAGGCTGCTGTAGGTCCTACGGGGACTAATCAGGATGTACTTGTTCAGCAGCTAGTTGCTGCTTTGAGGCAGGTAGTGGGAGCTGTTCCCCAGGCTCCGATCGCTCCAGTCCCCATTCCAATTTGTCCCCTTATAGAGAAATTGAGGAAATATGGTGCTGTTGAGATTATGGGTAGGAAAGATGATATAGCTCCCGCAGCGGAGTATTAGCTTCGGTCTTTAGAGAGGATATTAGAGCAAATGAGTGTTCTCCTGAGGACAATTTAGTGTGTGCCACTTCCTTGTTGAAGGAAGAGGCTTATCAATGATGGGAGACTGTGTCTCAAGCAGTCAGTGCCGAGGAGAGGACCTGGGACTTCTTCCTTTTTGACTTTAGGCAGAAGTATATTGGAGAGCTTTTAATGGATTAGCGTAAGGTAGAGTTTCTACTCTGAGGTAGAGCAGGATGACTATATCAGAGTATGAGCGAGAGTTTATCCGATTTAGTAGGTATGCCACTGATTTGATCCCTTCTGAGTTGGATCGGTACAAGCACTTCAGGAAAGGCTTGCATGATGGGTATAGGATGCATTTGGTTGCTCACCCCGCACTTCAGTATCTTCCCTAGTGAAGACTGCTCTAAAGCTTGAGGAGGTTATGACTGAGCAGTAGGCCAGGAGACAGCGAGGTCAGTACGGTCGGCAGAAGAGGTTTCAGGGAGCAGTATCTGGTTAGACATCTGGGGTTCAATCGGGTAGTAAGAGACACAAAAGTGCACATCAGTCTTGGTCTAGACTAGGTCAGAGGCATGGTCAGGGTACTTATTGTGAACCCCTTACCCCAAAATATCATAGGCCTATGGATGCATGTGACTAAGGGCAGAAATGCACGTGAATGTATGAGTCGCCACCTTGTTTAATTATTTTAGGGTAAACTAGGAAAAACCCTAAGTGTGTTTTATTTGAGCTTTTTTCCTTTTTTTTTCTTTTCTGGTCTTTTTTGTTTTCTTTTTTATCTTTGTTTTTTTTTATTTTTTTTTTTATATTTAAGGGTAAATCCTTAGAAAAACCTCCCTTAAGTGACTTCCAAATTTAATTTAACTCTAGTTTACTTAGATTTAATTTATTCCCAATGTTTTTAAGGCAATCAGTCTGCAAAACACCTGAGGTGGGATGCCGAAAGACTATTCATGCTGATAAACCTACCATTGAATCTTGAATGCTTTTGCTATAGGTGAATGATGGATTAATTCTTGAAATTTGTTTAAGTGATTTTCTTGACTTTGCCACAGCTTTTTTCCGGGATTAATCCCTGAAACTGTGCCTACCGTACTTCCCGTTGAATTGGAAGATCAAATCCACGTAGTTTCGTAGGTCTTCCTTTTTTCTAAAAGGGATTGAAGGTGTATCTTGGCTTAATGCATTCCTTGAGTTTGTGTTCATGCTTTGTGGCAGAGTGTGTTATTGCTTTTTGGTGCATCGAGTAATGTATGTCTTTGTGCATAATGTGTATGCTCCTTTTTGTCAATGAGTGTGTATGCTCTTGAGTGTGTATGCTTTGTGCATGAGTATGTATGCTTTGTGCATTGGTGTGTATGCTTTGTGCATTTTGTTTAGGCATTTTGCCAAAGATTGATTGATCCGGGATTGTCCTATGGCTTCGATTGGTTCAGCTATACAGGCTGGGAGGTCAACTCCCTTTATTTTGAGAGGCAGAGGTAGAGGTCATGGTGATACAGTAGGCGCTGGGAGTCAGAGACAAGCTTCTGAGATAGTGGATAGACTTGAGTCCAAAGCAACTGCCAGAGCATATGCCATCAGGACTAGGGAGGAGCAGGATGCCCGGATGTTATAGTCGATACATTCTCTATCTTTGACACTCTTGTGCATGCTTTAATTGATCATGTCTCTACGGATTCATATTTGTGCATACATGTGGGTAGTCTGGGTAATATACATGCTGATATGCTAGAGCATAGTGTTGACGTCACTAATCCCTTAGGTCATAATGTGGTAGTTAATTAGGTGTATAAGGATTGTCAATTAGTAATTCCTGGCTATGTGTTTCTGGGAGACTTAATAAAGTTGCCTTTCTAGGAGTTTGATGTGATTTTAGGTATGGATTGGTTATTTAGACATGGAATTATAGTTGATTGTAGACTAAGAGGATTACACTCTAGACTTCATCTGGTGAGGACATAGTAGTTGTGGGGGAGAGGTCGAATTATCTCTCTAATGTTATTTCTGCTTCTACTGCTAAAAGATTGATCCAGCATGGTTGTTAGGTATTCTAACTTGTTTACTTGATCCAGAGTCGAAATCTCCTAATGTGCATGATATACTTATAGTATGTGATTTTTAGGATGTATTTCCCGAGGAGTTGCCTAGTTTACCTCATGAGAGAGAGGTGTAGTTTAGTATTGAGTTTATGCCAGATACCGCGCCGATATCCATTGGCCCATATTGGATGGCGCCTATTGAGTTGAGAGGGTTGAAGATTCAAATTCAAGAGTTTCTTGATAAGGGTTTCATTCGTCCTAGCGTATCTCCATGGGGTGCTCCAATATTGTTTGTAAAGAAGAAGGTTGGATCCCTAAGACTGTGTATTGACTATAGACAACTTAACAAAGTTACTGTGAAGAACCTTCATTGCCTTAGATAAATGATGTGTTTGATCAGTTTAGAGGAGCTAGCGTGTTCTCAAAGATAGATTTGAGATCGGGTTATCATCAACTAGAGGTTAAGGAATCAAATGTGCCTAAGACTGCTTTCAGGACACATTATGGTCGCTATGAGTTTTTAGTGATGTCGTTTGGTCTGACTAATGTTCCTAAAGTCTTCATGGATTTGATGACCTGAATCTTTCATCCTTACTTAGATCAGTTTGTGGTTGTATTCATCGATGACGTCTTGGTGTATTCTCGAACTAAAGAGCATCATGATCAACATTTGGGGATAGTACTTCAGATATTGAGAGAGAGGCAGTTGTATGCTAAATTGAGTACTTGTGAATTTGGTTATCTGAGATTGCTTTCCTGGGTCATATCATTTCTGCTGAGGGTATTAGAGTTGATCCTAAGAAGATTGAGACAGTACTTGAATGGAAGCCACCAAAGAATGTTATAGAAATTCGGAGTTTCTTAGGATTGGCTGGTTCTTATAGAAGATTTGTCAAGGGATTTTCTCTCATTGCAACCCCTTTGACTAGACTTCTTCGAAAGGATGTCAGATTTGAGTGGACCGATAAATGTCAGAGTAGTTTTGAGAAGCTTAAGCTGATGCTTACTAAGGCTCCAGTGTTGATACAGCCAGTTTGGGGTAGACCGTATGATGTGTATAGTGATGCTTTGCATAATGGATTAGGTTGTGTGCTTATGCAAGAGGGCAATGTAGTTGCTTATGCTTATAGATAGCTTAAGCCTCATGAGAAGAACTACCCTACGCGTGATTTGGAGTTAGCAGCTATGTGTGAATACTCAAATTTTGAGGCTCAAAAAGCCTATTTTCCTGGACTACAAACAGTCCGGCTGGACCGGAGGCCATTCGGAAAAGTTCACCGAAAGTATGCCAATATGGTACTTGAAAAGTCCGGAAAATTACTGGACCGAGGCCATCGGAAAAGTTCACCGAAAAGTATGCCAATATATAATATGGTACTTGAAAAGTCCGGAAAATTACGAGGATCGCAGAACTGGTCCCGGAATATTTTTTGGAGGTACGGAACTCCCGAAAAAGCCTTCAGAAAGAAAAACTAGAAAGTGGACAAGCCACGGCGGCTCCGGCCGCCGGACAGGGCTGCTGAGGCCACCGTACACGGCGGCAGAGGCCACCGGCCACGGCGGTTCCGGCCGCCCTCCAGCCGGGTTTTTTCCTATAAATATAGCCCCGGCACTCCGTTTTTACTCACTCAGTCTATGTTGACGGACGCTCCTTCTTCCCTACGCTCCTTGCAATTCTTTTACTGCTTTTATGCATTTAGCATAGGCTTTTATTACTCTGCTGTTGTGATATTTGGCCACTAAAATTAATTTAAATTAATTAATATTCCCCAAACGAGGACCCCAAACGAGGAGCTTAATCCGGAGTTTTTCAAGCTGAAGCTAAAAGAAAGCGGCCGCCAATTAACTCAGGTAAATAAACGAAACTACTGCCTTATTTAATTTCAGCATTTCATGGCATATTCTTTCTTTCTACTCCAATCTGAAATTAAACTTGCTGCATCAATGCATTTCAACGTCATTAATTGGGCAAAATAAATTGCCTTAATTAATTATGATTAAGGCTTAAATGCCCGGTTAATGCAATAATCGTGTGGTTAAAGCTTTAAATCCGAACAATATTGGCTAAAGTATCTAGTCAATTTAATGGACTATGTATAATCGCCTTTTATTTCGAACAAGTCCGGCTTTAAGTCAATTAATCAATATTTTGGCTAAATAGGCCTTAATTAAACACGTTTTTTGGCTTAAGAAATTCCTAATTGCAATTCAATTGATCACTTTTGGCAATACAAATTGCCTTAAGTAGATCAATCATTTTTAGCGACAAAATCGCTTAAATCGAAAGCTTCGGACAAAAAACGCCTAATCAAATCAATCTTTTGGCTAAAAGGCCTTATCACTCATTTTTTGGGCGACAATCGCTCAATCAGCCACTTTTGGCATACAAATTTTGCCTTAAATCAACTCATTTTTGGCTAAAAGCCTTTCAAATAATCAATTTTTTGGCGACAATCGGGCCTAAATCACATTCAATTTTTGGAACAAATTGCCTAAATCAATCTTTTTGGCTAAAAAGCCTTTAAATCAACATTTTTTGGCAACAAATGCCGTTAAAAACCATTCAAATCAAGTCAATTCTTTTGGCAAAATGCCTAAACAAAATGCACGAAGGCATAACACACACTCATTATGCATTAAGATACCCTTCCAAGCCCTTTTAAAAAAAAGCCGCCTATCGGAACTATGTTCAACTTTAGACACCTTCTGTCTCAACAAACGAAATATACGTAAGGCAACGTTTGGGATATCCCGAAGCGGCAGTCGAAATCCACTTAACACATTTTCATTGTCCAATTACCGTCATTACCCCCTGCAAAGATTTATTCATTGGGTTAGTTTCATTCAGCATGGACATTAGTCTCGGGATTCCCACCTCGGGTTCAGAAGATTGTGCCTTACGCATTGGGATTAATTTAATCTAGTAATTAGGTTAATTAAAATGGGAGTCAACTTTAGGGCTTTTCCTAGTTTACCCTAAAATAATTAAACAAAGGGTTGGGCGACTCACACATTCACCTTGCATTTCTGCCCTTAGTCATATGGCATTTTATGCCATATTTTCGGGGGAGGGTTCACACTATGGTCTTTGCTTTTTGATAGATTTGGAGGCATTTACTTGTATGGTGAGACAGTTGTCATCTGTATTACGGATCATAAGAAGTTCTCAAGGTATCTTGCTTACTCAAAAGGGAAGCTTCAATTTGAGGACAACCAAAGGATGGGTAGTATCTGCTTACTCAAAAGGAGCTTAATTTGAGACAACAAAGATGGGTAGAGCTTCTGAAGGACTATGACTTCACCATTGATTACCATCCAGGTAAAGCTAATGTGGTTGCAGATGCACTTAGTAGAAAGTCCTTGGTTGCTTTACATGCTATGAACACTCGATTATTTGTGGCTAGTAATGATGCACTTATGGCAGAGCTTATGGTTAGACTTAGCCTACTTCAGCAGATTCAAGATGCACAGAGAGACGAGACGATTACCTTGTTGAAAGGCCTAGTCAGAGATGGTAAGAAAAAGAGGTTTGTTATTAGAGATGATTATTGCTTGTACTTTGAGGATCGGCTCTGTGTGCTTAAGATTTCAGAGTTGAGGAATAGTATCTTAGAGGAAGCTCATAGTAGTCCTTATTCTATGCATCCTTGCAGTAATAAGATGTATCAGGATTTGAAATCACAGTATTAGTGGCCAGTTATGAAGAGGAATATCACAGATTTTGTGTGGAGATGTTTGACGTGTCAGCAAGTTAACGTAGAGCATCAGTTTCCTTCTGGTTTGCTACACCCTACTTCTGTTCCAGAGTGGAAATGGGATAAGGGTTACTGTGGATTTTGTGACTGAATTGCATTTGACTTCTAAAAAGAAAGATGTTATATGGGTGATAGTTGACAGATTAACTAAGTCAGTGCACTTTCTTCCTATTAAGCCGACTTCACCATGGAGCAGTATGCAGAGCTTTATATAGATGAGATAGTGAGATTGCATCGGGTTCCCTCTTCCATCATTTCAGATAGAGATTTGATATTTACTTCTAGATTTTGGAAGAAGCTACATGAGGCCTTGGGTACTAAGTTGAATTTCAGCACAACTTTTCATCCTCAAATAGATGGTAAATTAGAACGGGTTATTCAGATTCTAGTGGATATGTTGAGAGCTTGTGTCATTGAGTTTGAGGGTCGTTGGAAGAAGTACATTCAACTTGTAGAATTTTCCTACAATAACAGTTATCAGTGGAGAATTCAGATGGCTCCTTTTGAAGCACTGTATGGTAGGAGATGTAAGACTCCACTTTATTGGTTAGAGTTAAGTGATGGCAAGATTGTAGGTCTGGATTTGATTCGAGATACAGAGGATAAAGTCGGAAGTATTAGAGATAGATTGAAAGTGACTTCAGATCGTCAGAAGTCTTGTGCAGACTTGAAGAGGAGAGATATAGAGTATGCAATGGGAGATAAATTTTTCTTAAGGTGTCTCCGTGGAAGAAGGTATTGAGATTTGGAAGAAAAGGTAAGATAGTCCTAGGTTCATTGGTCCATACGAGATCATTAAGCTTAGTCCTAGCTTTACCACCAGACCTGGATAGGATACATAATATCTTCCACGTGGCTATGTTGAGGAGGTTTCAATCTGACCCATCACATATGATATCAGTTGAGTCTGTGACTATAGAACCGAATTTGACTTATGAGGAGGAACCAGTGAGGATACTTGCTAGAGATCAAGGAACTAAGGAATAAGAGAATTCCTCTAGTAAAGGTCCATTGGAGAAATCATAAGACCGAGGAAGCTACTTGGGAAAGTGAAGACATTATGAGACAGTAGCATCCTCAGTTGTTTACTTTAGGTGAATTTCGAGGACGAAATTCTTTAAAGAGGGAGAGCTGTAATGCCCTATTTTTCTGTGTCTGAAATAGCAGTTACTGAATTATGAATAGTACCATCGGTTCGGGAATCGGTATTATTTCGGTCTGAAAAAATTACTTTTTATATTTTATATTTTATTTAACATTTTTGGAGCATGCATACATGATTTTATGGGTAGAAAATAAGTAATGAATTTATTTGGAGAATTTAGATAATTAGTGAATAGTGAATTATGGTATTTTATTAATTAAGAAAATTTGAGGAATTATGATTTATGGGTTAGAAAAATAAGTAATTGGAATTTATTTGGAGAATTTAGATAATTTAGTGAATAGTGAATTTATGGTATTTTATTTAGTGAATTATGGTATTTTATTAATTAAGAAAATTTGAGGAATTATTTTCATGGAGTAAATTTAAGAAATATGTAAAAGTAAATAATATTTTGAGGGAAATTGATTGGAAAATATTTTTAGCCATTGGATTAGAATACTATTGACTTTATCTTAACCATCCATTTATAACTTCTTGAGGAAGTAGTGGAAAATCACTAAAATGCCCTTATTGACTATAAAAGTCAATGTTTATCATTTGAGCAACAACTTTTTCTTCTTCTTCTTTTCTCCTCTCTTAAGCGTCCTCTTCTTCCTCTCATTCTCTTTGTTTTTCTTTAATTCCTACTTACTAAATTTACTATTTACACTCCATTAAACCTTAAGCTAATGATTTATCTTGGAGATAAGAGCTTGGGCGTCAATATTTGGGGATTATTTTCAAGGAAATTGGAGATTTTTCTACTTAGTCAAGTGAGTGTTTTGATGATTTTCTTTCTAATTTTTGGGTTTTGATTTCTCTTTAAGCATATCCATGCTCATTCATGCTCCAATCTTTCTTCTACTTGTTTTCTTGGTTGTGATTTTTTGTTTCCCTTTATGTAGAGGTGGATGAACCCTCTACCAAGGACAAGGGAAAAGCCCAAGGAACAAGCGGAAAAAGCTAAGGCTTTAGAGGACTTTGTTTAAGGGCTTTGTATAAGCTTTAACTTTGAGGTTTTGTCTCATAACACATTTCCTTTACCTTTTATTTTTTGAATTTTGAATTTTTAGGCCTTAATTATGAGAAATTTTTTGAGGTTTATTTTTTTGAAAAATTGTGTTAAATTGAGAGTAAATTCAATGCTTAAAAGCTTCTTGGGTTTGTTTATGATTAATATGTTGATTTGAAGAGGAAACATTTCTTCCTTCCTATTCGTAAGAAGTGGCCGAACCTACTAAGGTTAAGGGTGCCTAAGTTTTTCCTACTTCTACTTGTTTTCTTGGTTGTGATTTTTTGTTTCCCTTTATGTAGAGGTGGATGAACCCTCTACCAAGGACAAGGGAAAAGCTAAGGCTTAGAGGACTTTGTTTAAGCTTGTAGAAGCTTAATTTGAGGTTTGTTCTCATAAACACATTTCCTTTACTTTTATTTTTGAATTTTGAATTTTTAGCCTATTATGAGAAATTTTTGGGTTTATTTTGAAATTGGTTAAATGAGAGTAAATTCAATGCTAAAAAGTCTTCTTGGGTGTTATGATTATATGTTTGATTGAAGAGGAAAACATTTCTTCCTCCTATTCGTAAGAGTGGCCGAACCTACTAAGGTTAAGGGCCTAAGTTTTTCCTACTTTTCTTGCTTGTTTATGTTCTTTATATGACGCTAGATAGATATTTGGCATGTGCTAGAAATTCCTACCCTAAATCTTTAGTCTTTCATGATTTTTCTATGACAAATGTATGACAAGTTTGAGGATTTTTGCATGATAGAGATTAATTAGTTGAATTGGTAATATACGTATGTTAATAAGAATAAATGCATGGTATTATTGCTAGATAGGAATTTAATTTGCCCAAGTAGACCAAGCATGGTACTTTTCCTATTTATGCCATACCATAGAAAAAGTCATCCTTTGGGAATATGATATGCCTTAAAATGATAATATGCTTTTGTGTGTTGGTAAATAATATATGTGTGTGAAATTTGGATGAAATGCTAAGTTATACCTTGAGGAATGAGAAATTTTCTATGTCTTAAATTATGAAAATATTGAGAATTTGCATCAAAGTGTGCATATTTGACCTATGGATATGCTCAAATGTATCTAAAGGATGATATACATGGAATCTTTTGATTGATATATGTTTTAAATGATATAAGTGATTCTTATGATAAAAATTTTCTATGTTAAGTAATCATGCTCAAGTACGGAATCTTCATGAATTACTTGAATTTTTTAAACAAAGCTTACATTATGATTTCAAGAAGACTATGATTATGATAGGCTGCATATGTTATGATAGGCTCTTGAAGCCCCTATGATTGTGTTGGCATTTAAGGCCATTATGAATGAGTTTATGAAATCTTATCCGCTCCATCTTCTCCTAAGTGTATGAGAGCCTCCTTAAGAGAAATCTTTTAAGGAAATTGAATTAATTAATAAGATTATGTTATATATTTGACCTTAGTTTATCATATGATCTTTGTTTTTGGAATATGTGTGACTATGCTATTGATTAAATCTTTAAAGCATGTTAATGGGAATTTGGAGTTAAAATGAAAAGCATGTTTAAGGGTGAAATAAACATCAAGAGTAATGAATATATGATGTCACATGATGTGATAATTATGGTTGCTAATGATTTGTAAGTAAAATATGAAATATTGTGCTATGAATGTGAAATCATGCTTTGTTATCCAAATGTTTTATATATATATATATATATAGAATGAAACTCTTTTAAATTTTTGTTTTAAGTATGTTGTCATCGTAACATTGGTAACTATGTGATTTATGAGTATCAGCGTGTTGATTTTTATCACACGTAGATTGAAGACCATGGTTGCTGCTCGAAGACGAGATGAATAGCATCAAAGCAGAAAAGATTATTTTGGTAGTGGTAGAATTAGTTTTATGTAACTAAGAATTCTGGTATGTATAATTATTAGCTATTTGGAGATTATGTTATTCGAGTTATATAACTTAAACATGTTATTATAAATTGTTTAGGTATATGTATTTGGAGTTAAGTATGAGATTTATTTAATGATTGGATATAAAATATTTTCTAAGTTAGTAGGCATGGTTGGATTATTAGGACTTAATATATAAATGAATGCATTCAGTTGATGATTATTATGATGCTAATGAGGGATTACATGGTTATGAAGTTATAGAAGTGTTGTTTGTGTTGTGTTGATTGTTAGAGTTTGATTGGGGTTTGGAGTTTGAATTTGAGAGTGTTTTTTATTCACATGTTTGGCGAGCTCAGTTTTTAGGGGAAACTCTTGTAGTCTTTCTGTATGATCTTTTTCAAATAATTTTCAAAGAAAAAAAGAAGTGATTTATATGTTAGTTAGGGTGGTGCCTCCGGCACCAAATGTGGCATCCATCATCTGGTCTCTTGAGACTGGGTGGTGTGTGTTACATCGCAAATTAAATAAATTTTTTACCAATAGTCAAAATTTTCATACCACAAATTAGATATCAAGGCTGGGTATTCAGACTCAAAATCAATTTTTAGCAAACCAGGCCTAAAAACTTTAAAACACTTACTCAAAAGTCAAGTCGAGACTCAGAATTAGCCATCATGGATCATGCATATTATTTATCTATTAACCATGAGTTTTAGGTCAATAATTAGGGTAATGAACAGCACAGTTAGTGTCAAGGCTAAAATAATCGGTGCAGTCAATGCCAAAGCCAAGAATAATCAGAGCATTGCCAAAATCAGAATAATTCAGTCAGTCAGTGCAATCACAGTCAAATTCAGGGCAATTAGTGCCAAAATCAGAATAATCATGGCAACCAGTGCAAGAAATAGGAAAACCAGGGCAGTTAGTGCTAAAATCAGAATAATTTAGTCAGCCAATGCAATCACAATCAATTTCAGGGTAATAAGTGCTAAAATCAAAATAGTCAAGGCAACTAGTATCAAAGTCAGAGTAATCAAGGCAGTCAATGCCAAAACCAGAATAATCAATGCAATCACTATAGATTACAGTTCAAGCAATCGATCAAAATAGGCAATCGGTGCAAGTTCAAGTCGATACAATTAGTGCAAGTTCAAAACAAGGCAATCAGTGTCAAAGCCAAAAAAACCAGTGGACATCAGGGCAGTCGGTGTCAAAATTAGAAACAAGCAATCAGTGCAAGTTCAGTTTAGGCAGTTAATGCCGAAGTCAAAATACATAAGCAATCAGTGCAAGCCTTACAAATTAGTGCAGTTCAAGCAATTATAGATGAAACAGGGCAAGCAGTGCCAAAGTCAAAAAAATCATGCAGTCAATGCAAATTGCAGTTTAAGCAGCCAGTCAAAATAGGCAGTCAGTGCAAGTTCAAGTCGGTGCAACTAGTGCAAAATTCTCAAGAAAAGCAGTTCAGTGCAAGTTCAATTTAGTGCAAATCAGTGCATGAGTCAAAAATTCAAGCATCCAATGTGGAATGATAAAGGAGATAAAGCATACACCATCGAGAGCCTAAAACTAAAGGCCTATTCTAAAAACAGAAAAATAAAGAGCAACAGACCCAAGTCATCAATGGCATCAGAGCTCCTCGCACAGTGCCTTGACTTGACTCCTCAGGAAGCTCTCCTAAGTCAGATTCTTGGATAGTGCCCTACAAAGCTGACCAAACCGAACGGTCACCCCCTTACACCAAACAAAAGGAGGCTGCATGATTAAACACAAAGTTCAAAATTACTAAATCACAAGGAATAAGAATTGAACAGGCAAAAGAGGAAAGAAAGATACTGGCATGCCCTCGGGGTACTCGGGCCAGTGATCCGGAACGTCCTTCGGAATGGGGTACGTGACGGTACCATGAGGAGCAATGAATCATATGCATTGCATACCCTCAAATAGCATATCCGTCACTGGAGGAGCAATAACCCTCTGACTGGGTGCTCTCTGGCTAGGCTTTAGAGCGACAGTGGAGGAGAAGCGCGCTTGTGGTCGCCACGCCCATACGGCGAATGGGTGGGAGAGGTATAGCCACTTTCCTAAGACTCACTGAGCAGGGAACATGACATCATTAGTGATTAAGGGTTCATTTTAGCAAAGTTTTGGTAAGAAAGTGGCTTTCCAAAGCAAAGAAACAAGTAAGAGAGAGGGAGAGATTGGTGTGAGCAATTGAGACTCTAGCCCCCCTATTTATAAAAAATGGGGAGGACAAACTTCACCCTTGCCTGAAAGATTGGACTTTTTGGTACTCATTCAAACTCAGGATTCTGCACAATTTCAGCTTATATGATCTTGATAGAATTCCAAACAAAGTTATATCCTCCTAGGTTATGAACTTTATAGAAAAGACTCAAAAAAAATCAGTTGAATCATTTCGGTTCCGAAAAAATATTCTTAGAATTGGACAAGATTTTCATAGGATCTTCCAAACATAATCATGACCTGCAAGGTATTGTTTTCATACCAAAATTCTTATCAGAAGTGCTGAAATCGGGGTCCATAAGCTCGGACCAAGATCAGCTTTGATCTTCTAGAAGGGACAAACTATTGACCATGATTTCAACACCAGGCTCTAGAAAATTTCGCTCATGATCTAACGGCGTGAGAATCAGCTCCATCAAATGTTGTTTGGGCCTTGAACAGACTCTCAGAAGCCCAAAACCTCAAAAATCAAACTAAAAGAGCAAGGCAGTAATTTGCCCTAATCGGTACCGACCTGCTTGGCATCATTATCAATCACCTGCCCATTAGTATCGGTAGTGGCCTACCAAGCAACCATCACTGTTACCGGCACTAACATGGCCAGTAGTGGCACTGATGTGCTCAATACTGACCAGCTCGAGCTCAGCCTCTAAATAAGGCAATCCTTCCCCCCTCTTTTGAGGCACCTCTTGTTGTTTGATCGAGTGCTTCTCAAGCATCAACGACTCTCATTCTCCCTTCTGCGAATGTTTCTAAGGCTTTATAGTACAACTTTGCTCATCTTTCGTAGTTGAGTTAAAGCCTGACTTGGTTCTCAAAAGTCGATCATTTCAACTTTCAATCACACTTTGGTCTTCCTTACACCAAAGCTAAATATAATATAATATAATAAGACTTAATTCGGGCCCTCGTGCCCTACTATTGCTTTTTGGAGAAAGACTCAACCTCTTTAGTTGTTTACAACCGTGGAGCTTCACAATCGTACGCATGCACCACCAAATCCCTCAACCCCATGACCTAGGGTATAAGCTTTAAAATCAATCTTTGTCAATTAAGCTCGATCCATTTGGCATCCTATAAATTGTCAAGCCCGATCCATCCGACATATAGCATGCTTTAAGCTTGGTCCATCCAGCAAAACCATCAAAACCAGTTTTCAACTAAAAGCCCGGTCCGTCCAACACCCCAAGCCCGGTCTGTTTGGCACTTTATAAGCTCGCTCTAAGAATGGCACCCCCAAAACCTACCATCCTAATTGAATCTAGAACTTCGTGCGCCGTGATCCTCATTCAAATGAGGTACAAAGGCATACCTATAGATTTCAGCCTAGGTAGCGGGCCTTGACCAAACTAACCGTTCGAGACTCTAAGGGAATGTGTCGCACGACCTAGAATCCTCGATAAATGAGGCTAGAGTTAGGCCCCTTCAAATTACACTCTTTATTCATTTATTACTTTTAATGCACTATATTTTTTATATTGGCATGCAATATTAGTATGTTCATACATCTTATAAACTGTCATCCACACAAATAATATTTTGATTTCTTGATTAAAACCCAAACCATGAGATTCATAAAAAAAGAAGCTGAAAACCTAGTCCCCGAACCCAATGATTCGAGGCTAGTACATTTTATCTATTGTGGCAAAATTGAAAGGAGTCAATCACGGGGTTTTTCCTTAAACTTTTCTTCGAAAATAAAAACAAATTAAGGTGGCAGCTCTAACACATCACACACCGTCAAAGCGCTCCAAAGAGCCAATCTGACACACCTAAGCGTTAAACTAAGCCATAATCAAATAAAAAGGAATCGTAAAGAGTTCCTACCAATTCTGTGACAAACCAACCAACGAGCTCGTCTGAATCGACTCTGTCCTTCGGATCTTTTCTCATTGTGCTCGGGAGGTTCACAAATATATCCGTGTAAGGTTAGAAGTTTGGATTAGAAAATATCCGGTAGAGGCTAACTGATAACTGTTAAATTTATTTTAAATTTTTATCATAGGAAAATCCATTTTGAATACAAATTAGATAGAGAAATAATTATCTTTATAGAGATATGATATGATGAGATTTTAAAAGTAATATTTATTACTATTATATGTAGATAAGAGATAAAGATGAAAATATTTATGTAAAAAGAAATAGAAAAAGCTCAAAAATATGTAAAAAAAGGAAATATAGAATGTAGAACAGTAGAGTGTCAAGTTAGCATTTTTAAAATATTTTTTGCTTTAGGATTATATATAGATATAGATATAGATTTTATGAAAAATAATTTAGTAAGACTATAAAAAATCCTGATTGATTTTCGACCTGATTCATTTCGTTTTATCCCACAGAACCGAATTTGTGTCCTATCCCGTCTAGAAAAATGGGACGGGTAGAATGAAACTACGTACCTATTGGGACATGATTGAATCTTCATTTTTTTTTCCTCGATATTTTGAGATGCAGCTGAGAATTATATAATTCCGGTCCCAACCCAATCCATGCACACCCCTAGATTTTTGTACTTTTTTTTGAGTTGGCATTATTCATCGTTCAATTTGTCTTATTAAGAATGAAATTTGAGGTTCTGTAGGATAAGAAAATGCTACAGTGAATGGACTCAGCAGAAAAGATTTGATTGGTTTGGCTCGATTTTTTTTCTTTTTTATTGTTTCAGTTTGATTCGACTTTTAATAAGGAACTAAATGTTCTTTAATTTGGATTTGGTTTGATACTGTACTTCACTGAAATTTTTTCTTTTTTTTCCATCTAAAAATAGTTAAACAAAATCAATTGAGTTGGATTATTTTGCTATTCAATTTGGATTCGGTTACTTGTATTTAGTTTATTTCTGTTCACAGACCAATGCACACATAGAACCGGGTTTTTAGATATGGTTTTTGGATATATAAAGTAAGAGCAAGTCCAACGGGATTGTGGATTGTGGCTTATCTAATTGCTAAATCAGAAAAATTGACAGTTAAACAATAAAATCTTTTTCAATGCTACTGTCTTTTCAATTTATTAAGCTGACGTGTAAAAAAAAAAAAAAAAGTAAACACTGTAAACCATATCCTTTATTTTCAGAATGTCTGTTACACAGTGTGACTCACCTATTTAACTATTAATTTTATTTTTCTTTTCCACCATCTTCGCTAAAACTTCTCACGCTCGACTTATTTTCTTTTATTATAATTAGATATAACTTTTAAAAAATAATACACATCATCATAAAATTCTATTTTGATTAGAATACATTGGAGAGCCCTTTTTCAAATTTAATATTCACAAATAGACCTATAGCCACATCATTATTAACGACTTCTATTTAATATGTCATATAAGCCACAACCCACAAGGTGTGATTGCAGTTGCTCTAACAGAACTGGACTTGTAAAAACAATTCAATAATTTCAGTTTTCTGTTCAAATTTGAAAATCTACAAGACCTCGTCGAACATAAGTATTATATTACAAACAATACCTATGTTGACCGCTAAATACCAAACAAAAACTTCCCACTTTGATAAAACATAACGCTTTATTTGATTTCCTTTGGCATTTTGCCAACTTTTTCTTAAAACAAAAGATTACCAACAAATTACATATCCACAGCCAGACGTTTATACAATTCAGAAGGCAGGCGAGGGGTTGCAACTGCTTGTAATGGAGTCCTCATGTAGGTCACAAGTCCTGGATTTTCTGACATGTCAATTTCCTCTGGCTTCACACCCTCAGGTGGTGTCCAACGAAAATGGTGCAATAAGTGACCTAACATAGACGTTACCAAATTGATACCGAGTTGTGCACCAGGGCACACTCTCCTTCCAGCACCAAATGGGAGCAGCCGGAAATCATGACCCTTCATGTCAACATCCTCCTCCAGGAACCTCTCTGGCCGGAACTCCTCTGGGTTCTTCCAGACAGCCGGATCACGAGCTACTGCCCACACATTTACATGGACATTTGATCCCTTAGGTATGTCATAGCCACCAATTTTGACATTGGAATTGGCACGGTGTGGAAGCATTAGTGGTGTTGGTGGGTGCAACCTCATTCCCTCCTTGGCTATACATTGTAGATATGGGAGACCTGAGAAATCAGCCTCTGTCATCACTCTTTCAAACCCAATCACACGGTCTAGTTCTTCCTGAGCCTTTTGTTGCACCCTTGGGTTCTTAATTAGCTCAGCCATTGCCCATTCTACTGTTATTGCAGTGGTGTCCATGCCTGCAGTAATCATATCCTGCAGTAGCCATAGCAGCATTGAGTTAAAACTTACTATAAATTTAGAAATACACTAATTGGTTAATTAACAAACAATAGGCAAAGTGATGACGTACCCAAAGAAGTCCAATAATGGTGTCTTCGCTGAGATCATATTTCTCCTGCAATGTAAGCAATGCGTCAACAAAATGTTGCTTAGCACCTCCACTCTTCTGACGAGCAAGTGTATGCTCTTCCATGATAGCTCGAGTGAGGCGATCCCTTCGAGCTCCATGCTTAGCAAATGCCTCCTCTTCTAATGGGAACATCCAGCGAAGCCATGGAATATGCTCTGCCATGGCAAGTGATGCACCTAGCTTAAGTCCGTTGGCCACAATTGCCTTAAATTCTTGGCCTTGCTCATCCATTATGCCCTCTGAGTTCACGAATCGCTTACCGAACGCTAACCTTGTTATATTGTTGAATGCAACTGCTCCTAAATACTTCTTCACTAGCAAACTCTTTCCATTATTTTCTGCATTTTGTTTTACAAGCATTTAGCTTATGTCAACTAGCAAAGAACTGAAAGAGGATGAAAAGTAGCTGGCAACAGCAAGTAAAGAAGCATAGGCATAAGGTTACTATTGTGGGCTTGAGGCCCAATTTATTATCTGAAAAATCAACTATAAGCCCGTCACTTGTGTTGGGGAAAAAGAGAAATACTTGAAAGTGAAGCATCGGCAAACAGAGTTGGTGTACCTAAAAGTGGAACTAATAAATGCTTTATTAGTTATTATTATCTCAAACACGTTGATAGGTGAGACATAGCATTATTTTGTTGTTAGTGGGTCACCACTCCAATCGTCTATGACGGAAGGAAGCTGTGTGAAATACTGCTTTTTGGATACTTAGATTAACAACATAAATGGTTAAGGAAAATCTAGAAAATTATGCAAGGTTTGAGTTCAAACCACAATAGTTATAGAGAAAAATTTTCTTTTCTTTTCTTTCTAAGAAAATGGGCAATTAAATTATTCAATTTAAAGACAATTGTCTCGAAACATATAATGTTGATCATATTGAAATCACTGATTTCAGAGAGTTTAATATAAGAGTTTAAGTAACATTTTAGATTTTATTAAAAACAGCACAAAAAATTACGTATGGATTAGATTTCTTTTGTATCTCTTCGATAAACACAATTAAATAGAAATCCTGAGCTACTTTATATAAGAACAAAAGACCTTATTTCCGAAAGAAAAAAAAAAAAAAAGTTGAAAATAGGCAAATAGGTATTGAGTTTCAAACATCAACAGTTGTTTGGCGCTCACCTAATTTTAGTTGCGCATCTGCTTCCATTAGAGCACAACTTGTGGACTTCATTTACCGATTACTAAAACAATTTTTTAAGTGCACTTAAAGATACCAAACGAGAGGCTGATATTACAGAATATTTAAATATGTAATATAAATAATTAAATAATTTTTTGTACCTCGTTTGATTTTTATTTCTAATTTTAAATATAGAATAATTATTGTATAGAATGGCAAATTTATAATTTTAGTTTTTGATGAATGTCTAATATGTAATATTTTATTCCTTCAAAAAAAAAAAAGTAAAACAAGTAAAATTTTACTTGTAGGTAACTCTCATTTATTAAAAAAATAAATTTTATATATTTTACCGTTGTAGGTAGCTTTAACCCTCTCCTTAAACTTTAATTCTATGACTAAGATTTTTGTCTTTCTGTCCTTGATTGTGTGGTTGGATCTATTTCGAACAATTGCTTCTTTTAGATAAGTATGACTTTTTATGTTCCATTTGATGTAAAATATTAATTTGACCTCCATTGCGAGAAATTTTAGATCAACAATTTTCAAACTTTGTAATTATTTATTAGGTATTTCGTGGATCTAATTTTTTAAATTAAAATATTTAATAAATTTAATTTTATAACAGGTCAAATTAAAAATTAAAAATATTGAAAAATTAAAATAATAAAATTTAAGAGTAAAATAATGAATTTCACAATCGCATTTCAAAACTTGTAATTATTTATTTAGGGTATTTCGTTGGATCTTAATTTTTTAAATTAAAATATTTATAAATTTAATTTTATAACATGGTCAAATTTAAAAATTAAAAATATTTGAAAAAATTTTAAAATAATAAAATTTAAGAGTAAAAATAATGAATTTTCCACAATCGCATATATATATATTATATAAATTATAGTTATATATAGTATATATACTATACTATATTATTAACAAACAAGGGTGTCCTCTCCCTGTTACTGTCAATTTAGCTAGTTTCAAAAAAACAGTCCTTCTCCAATTTTGAACCAGCCAAACGTGCAAAGTGTACGTTGAATAGGAAAAGGCGCGACTCATCCATTCTCTTGGTGAGTATTTATACAAAAGTCGAATTGTTTTGGGTTACAACTACACGATGTATACTTTGAGATTGATTAATTTATTTAAATTTATAAATTAATCAAATTTTAAAAACAAGTAATATTTTCATATATACAAACACAGGTGTCTCACTGTCAATTTAGCTATCAAAAACAGCCTCCAATTTTGACCAGCCAACGTGCAAGTGTCGTAATAGGAAAAGGCGCACTCATCCTTTGGTGAGATTACAAAGCAATTGTTTGGTTACAACTACACGATGTTACTTTAGATTGATAATTTATAAATTTTATAAATTAAAAATTAAAAAAAATATTTCTTGAGGAACAAAATCAAAAAGTTTATTATGCAGTAATTAGAAGAATTAGATTAGAATTTACTCCATAGCATCAATTTATAACCTACTAACAGTGATTCGTTATTTTAGTTAACAATAAATTGCGATATACACAATTTATGATATAGTGTAAATTACTAAATCTGACTTATTTTTTAATAAAAAAATGAAATGTAGTCATACTGAAAAAGTGAGATGCAATCATGAAATAGGAAATGAAAATAAAAAATGGTAAACCTCTAATTGTTTGGTATAAATACGGAAAAACAGAAAAAAAATGAAAAAAAAGAAAGGAAAAGAATTTAGCGTACCAGGATTGGTGCAGTCAGTGAAAATAGATTCAACCATGGCCGTAACCTCGTCTTCCCTAATAGGTCTCAAAGCCTCGAGTCTCTTAGGAGTGAAAAGCTCAAGAGTACAAACTTTCCTAACCTTCACATAGTGAGGTCCATAATCGGCCCATATAAGATCTTTCCCATCTCTGCTGAACTTGGCAGCCGATCTACTTCTATGCCTATCAGCTAACTGTTGATCATTTTCCTTTAGCACTTCTCTCGCCAATTCTGTATTCGAAACGATCACGTTTAACGTGGAACCGAACCAAACTGAAATGATCGGACCATAAGACTGAGCCCATTCTGCGAAGCAACGGAACCGAACAGGCTTTATGTCATAGAGGTTGCCGACAATTGGCCATGGTCGTGGGCCGGGAGGGAGTTTGAAGCGTAGATGGTGATAGAGTTTGTACGCCAAGAAGATGAAGAGGATTGATAATGATATAAGGAGGAGAGCCATATTGAGGAAACTGATAAAAAAAATTTGATGGCTATAGTAAAAGAAATGGGAGTAGAGATGTTGATATATAAGAGAACGGCAGAAGGGGAGTTGGTGAGGCATAGAGAGGAGTCAAAAGTGACCACCGTAAAGGGTAATGTGCCATTTTCGGGTGGATTGGTGGTGTCAGTGGGTTTTTGTTTGGGATGGCCCATTAGCTTGTAGAATATAGCTATAGAGCGTGTGTCACGCGCTTGGTGAGCTAGTGGATTAGGTTTTCTATTAGTTGTTGGTGGTTGGTGAAGGGTATATTCATTTTTTTATTTTGTTTATTTTATATTGTGTACGAAAGAATCAAAGGTTGGTGAGATTGTAGGCCGTTCTTTCTGGTCTCCCAGCCCACAGATCAGAGATCCATTGATACAGAAATCGAACGGAACTGCCTTTGAGAGGTCAGTGCACGGGAAAGGATAAAATTAGGTAAGTTCCTTTGATGCACGTACATTTACATTACTCATGATGTAATGTAATTGTAATCTTATGCATAAATTTACTCTTAAAAGTTTATGCTTTTAATTTTGTGGCACCAGAGTGCTTCAAATGCTCAAGAGAGTGGGAGAGTATTTCTAAAGGCCAATATAGCAGTGCATTTGGAGAAAAAAATACAAGAGAAAAAAATTCATTAATTAAAAATGAATCCACATAAAAATTCTTGTGTTCTTTTTTTTTTATAATTGATAGAATAAATAATACTCCATCTATTCTCTTTATTTAGAAAAAATATTCCTTTTAGGTGTATTTTTTATATAGAGAATTTTATTCTAAAAAGTAACTTTGGGATGCAAACTAAGTTAAAAAGACTAAAATGCTCTTGGAGTCTATGTGTTTATTTTAAGATTAAAACTCAACAATCAAGAAAAGTGATAGACACAAATATTTTCAGCATTTAATGTACGCGTGTTTAAAGAGACAAGTTATCTGCTCACTTTTTAATTTCATTTTATAATAACAGTAGTCGTTTATATAAGTTTGGCCACAAAATTAAAGTTCTAATATTAAAAGGCAAAATAATTGCCACATAAATATAAAGTTAGCTCTTATTTGTATATTTGATGAATATATGTTCACTTTTATTCTTGTAAATTTAGCCACAGGCGTTAATATCGGGAAAGAATATATGTGAGGCTTAGTTAAGTTTTGAAAACGGCCACGTTTTGTTTTTAAAGTGAAGGCATGTTTTGATTATTGAAAAATGGGAGAAATTAGAGTTAGTAAGCCACTTAATAGCCTTTTGTTTTTAGTAATTGTGCAATTTTTCAATGGTTTTTCTTTCTCTGTGTTAGTTAACAGTTGTGATTTTCTGTAAGCCATTTTATGGCCTTTTTATTATTAGTCGTGCACTTCTGTAAGCCATCTTATAGTCTTGTTATTATTAGTTGTGCATTTTTTCAATAGTTATTGTTTTCTATATTAGGTAAATTTTTGTAAGCCACTTTGTAGCCTTTTTATTATTAGTCGTGTATTTCTGTAAGTCATTTTTGGCATTTTTATTATTAGTTGTGCACTTTTTCAATAGTTTTCAATAGTTATTATTTTCTATGATAGGTAACGTTTGTGAATTTCTATAAGCCACTTCGTGACCTTTTGTTATTATAAATTGTGCACTTTTAAAAATACAATTTTTTCAAATCCTTGTAATGGTTGTACTCTTTTGAAAAACACTTTGTGGCATTTTATTAATAGTAGTTGTGAATTTTTGTAAGTGATTTTGTGGCATTGTTATTATTAGTTATGTACTTTTTTAATAGTTAATTGTTTATGTGTTAAGTAACAGTTGTGAATTTCTATTAGCCGCTTTGTGGCCTTTTATTATTATTATTCCTACACTTTTAAAAATACAGTACTTTTTTTTTATTGTAATGGTTGTACTCTTTTGTAAGCACTTTGTGGCTTTTTGTTAATAGTAGTTATGAATTTTTGTAAGTGATTTTGCAGTCTTGTTATTGTTAGTTGTGTACTTTTTTAATAGTTATTGTTTATGTATTAAGTAACAGTTGTGAATTTTTGTTAGCCACTTTGAGGTCTTTTGTTATTATTATTCATGCACTTTTAAAAATACAGTACTTGGTTTTTTTTTTTTTAATTATTGTAATGGTTATACTCTTTTGTAAGACACTTTGTGGCCTTTTGTTAATAGTAGTTGTGAAGTTTTGTAAGTGATTTTGTAGCCTTGTTATTGTTAGTTGTATACTTTTTTAATAGTTATTGTTTATGCGTTAAGTAACAATTGTGAATTTTTATTAGCCACTTTGTGGGCTTTTGTTATTATTAATCTTGCACTTTTAAAAATACAGTACTTTTTTTTTAAATCATTGTAATAGTTGTACTCTTTTGTAAGACACTTTGTGGCCTTTTGTTAATAGTACTTGTGAACTTTTGTAAACCATTTTGTTAGTTGTGCACTTTTCAATAGTTATTATTTTTTATGTTAGGTAATGGGTGTCAACTTATGTAAGCCATTTTGTGGAGTTTTGTTATTATTTATCTTGCACTTTTAAAAATGTAGTACCTAGTATTTTTTGGCCTATTATTTCATTTCTGGGCACATATTATGTAAAACGTTCACATTGTAATAAAGTGTGATAAAATTAATAAAGAAGATTGAAGTAATGCTTCAAAGGATGCAAGTAGGCAATAAATGCACTTCTTGAGAAAGCCTTTTGTGTCAGCTATTGTTCTCATAAATAATGAACGGAAAAACTCTTTTTAAGGGTATTTTAGGAGAAAAATTCATTTAACTAACTTTCTTAATATAAGAGCTTTTTTTTTTTTTTTTTTTTTTTTTTTTTGCTTCCTTAAATAAAGAGAACAGAGCGAGTAATATCCTATCTAAGATATCTACACAAATACAATGGAGATAAAATCTCCACTCTATCAAGCTCCACATCTCCACTATATCAGGTTCCTCTACATTAAGAATTAGTTGGATATAATGGAAATAAAGTCTCTAATGTATCAGGAATGATATGGTAAATAATCTCCACTTCTTAGCTATATAAGAGGCGTTATAAATCATAAAGAGAAGAACAACATTCAGATTATAGAATAATTGTGAGTCTATCAAATGGTACGGTGAACGTAGAATACACCTTCCATGACACAATAACTCACACTTGATTGTCCTGGCGATATTGCTGTTAATAATAATGGGATTAAAGAGAATTTTGCTGCTATACATAACTTGGTTGTCCGAATCTAGTCGACCTTGAGAAGCTTGAATCACCCTTGTGGTGGCTTCAATTGTTAAGGTATTGCCAATGGTTGGAGAAAGAAGTATATCTAGTTTTTAGAAAATTTTTAACATTTCAAAAAAAGAAAATATTGAAGATTAACAGGTATGTCTCACACTTCTTTATCTTCCATGTCCTTAAAATGTGTTATTTTATTTAATCCAATATGTTATTTGAAATTCAACAAGTGCATAAATGACTAAATTGAAAGGTGAAAGTTTAAAAGAAAATGTTTTAAATGAAATGATTTATGCAACTTTCGAGATTCACTCTCTTGGAAGGTAAATATACTGATAAAACACGATACAAGATAATATTGGGTAGTAAAAAAAAATATTGATTCTCAACTAATTTATGATATTAACAAATGTTGTAATTTCTTGAGAACTTGTTAGCTTAAGATCAAGTCCTATATGGTAGAGTTAGTTCAATGTTGAAAAAAATGACTAGTCTAGTGCATATTGTTATGACTTGGTCTCGTATCATTTGATTGACATTATTTCTCTAGCTTTTGCTTCTTCTTTCATATGCTTAGTATTTTTGCCAAATCTTTAACTGGGTCATACCTGAGCTATGGCCTATCAACTTAAGTGGTTCCACATGTATTATACTTAAAGAATTTTGTCATAGTACACAGTTGATGTTACTAGAGAGAAATTTAATATTTATACTCAAATTCAAAGTCTCATTACTCTTTTTTTTAACTCACTATTAATTGTTTCGATATAAATTTTATCAAGCCTCTCTTAAGGTATACCATACTTAACAAAATTAGATTATAGGTGTATACAATATCTTGATAAAATGGTTTTGGTATATATATAAATATATAATTATAATTTGTATATATATTTGAGTTCGTCTTCTAATTTATTTTTCTATTTTTTTACCTATGAAATGCGATGTTTTTATTAATTGATAAATCAACAATTAACTTTTATTTAACTTTTTAAATTTTGAAATATAATTATTTCATAAAATAATTACTTGATAGTTTCAATCCTGGTTGAATATTTGAAATAAAATATGATGCTAATGATTTATTTGCAAAAGTTTACTTTTTGGAGTCTTGTTCTTCGTTGACCTGCTAGGAAACTGTATTTTTTTATTAGCTTTTAGATAGACTAAGCACTCCCCTGCAGCCTAAAGACCAAACTATCTCTCCTTCTAATTATATGCATTAGGCATAATTAGTATTGTGTTGCTTCCAAATACAAACCCAATTGATAGATTTAGAAAATCTTATAGGAGAATTTAGGAAAGAAAAGAATAGCGAAATGAGTTATTAGATTTGAAAAAATTAGTTCATGTTCCATTACCAACACATCAATTATAGATTCAGAAAATTGATTCGTAACACCCATGCATGTATAAATCCGCATGACATAGACGAAGAAGGGATGATAAATAATGATAATTGGATGAGAGAGTAATTATAATTAAATGGTAAATGAATATATTAAGCTTTTGTAACCTAAGTAGGATTTTTGATCCCATTTATATAGAATGACAAGTCTTATTCATGTAAGTGTAGTTATACCCTTGTTAAATACATACAGATTGGAAGTACTAATGAATACGTATATTGATAGGTATTCTTTATAGTGATATATAATTTTTATTAGGATTTTTAGTATTTTTAATTACTTTAATTAGTTTTTATTTAGTTTTATTTATATTTTTATTTAAAACTTCCTTGAACCGCATTTCACTTGATTTTGGGGTATTTTGTTGAATTTTTATAGAAAATCAGTCAAAATACAGAAAAGAGTGTTCCTAAGCAGAGGCTAGCACACCCAACCGTGCCATATAGCACGCCCGTGCTAAATGCCTAACTTCATATTGGACCGAAAACAACAACTCTAGCCCGTGCCGCTTGCACGGGCCCGCATGAGATGCTTTTCTGACGTGCCAATCAAGTTTAACCAATCAAGTTTAAATCCTATTAGATGCTGTGAGAGTCCTAATTGGGAAGAAATAAAGCCTAAACAGTTTCTTATCTACAAAAGATTTCTTACTCAATTGAGATTCACTTTCTTAAACGAACACAAAGATATTCCAGAAAGTCTATATAAATAGCAAGACTAGCCATAAAGACGAAGGGATTGATTGTATATTCCATCTTTTGTTCTATTGTTTTCTCTCTCTCTCTCCAAGACTTCAAGTATTCAAGATTTGTGTCAAGATTCAAGAAGCCGACAATCATTAATTAAGTTTTTGATTTCTAAACTCTTTTCTGTTTTATTTTCATATTCGTGTTGATTATGAGAATATTTGACAAAGTTCAATTGAGTTTTATTTTAATTACTATGTTTTGAACTAAAAACTCTCCATACTAGGGATTTGATGTAGCTTAATTTTGATTCTAATTTATAATATTATATTTGTTTTCCTTGTTTATGATATAATTTATTATTGAACTTAATGCTTTGAGGCAGAGTTTCTCCCCGGGATTGATTTATTTCATTAATCACTATTGGGAGAAGGGTTTTTGATATGAATAGGGTAAAAACTTAACAGTGATTTTTCGCAAGTATACAAAAATCGCAACAAGTGATATAGAATGAGTAGAGTATCGTTTCCACAGAGATTATATACCAAGTACCAAAATTATGTTAACCTTTTATTATTTAAACGGTAATAAGGGGAATTATTTGAAGAAATTAAATTAAACAAATAAAAGAGAAATAAAAAAAAAAATCAAAATAAATCAAGCAACAATATTTGACGAAAAGAAATCAAGGATTTAAAGCTACTAAGGATTTTGACTTCACTTAATTCTATCCAATTTGTTTTATTAATCAATTTTAATTGTTTAAGTAGGAGAAACAACTCTAAAATTACTAACAAGCTCTCTTGATGTATTATTAGCTATTTTAATCCGATCTAATTGCCTTTCTTCTAATAACGCAATCAAACATGAATTAAATCATTAAGTTTTATAGTTTGTTTATGAACTCATAACCTAAGGTCATTAACTTATAAAAATCCCCCATGAGTCAAACCATATAGCTTCCGCATTAAGTCATTATTTTCATATAATTTATTACCTTTTTCATATCAAAAACCCTTCTTCCGATAGTGATTAATGAAATAAATCAATCTAGGGGAGAAACTCTGCCTGGAAGCATTAATCAATAAATAAATTATATCAGGAAAAGGAAAAAGCAAATCTAATATATAAAATTAGAATCAAGAATTAAGCTACATCAAATCCCTATAATGAGGGTTTTCGTTCAACATAATAATTAAATAAAACTCAATAACTTGTAGATTTCTCATAGATCAGCTGAAGATGTGAAAAAATAAAAAAGAGTTTAGGAAATAAAAACTAATTAGGATGAATTGGCTGGCGCTTCCTTGAATCTATGGAACAAATCTTGAATACTTGAAAGTCTTGGAGAGGAGAGAGAAAACAATAGAACAAAAGATGAAATAATAAGTGAATCTCTTCGTCTTTATGCTGGTCTCTTATATTATATAGACTTTCTTGGAATAGTTATATAGACTTTCTGGAATATCTTCGTGTTCGTTTAGAAAAGTGAATCTCTATTGAGTAAGAAATCTTTTGGAGATAGGAAACTGTTTATGCTTTATTTCTTCCCAATTAGGACTCTCCCAGCATCTAATAGGATTTAAACTCGATTGGCACATCAGAAAAGCATCTCATGCTTAGAGTTGTTGTTTTCGGCTGAATATGAAGTTAGGCATTCAACATGGGCGTGCTATATGGCATGGTTTGGGCATGCTAGCCTCTGCTTAGGAAGATTCTTTTTTGTATTTTGGCTGGTTTTCTATAAAAATTCAACAAAATACCCCAAGATCAAGTGAAATGTGACTCAAGAAAGCTTTAAATAAAAACATAAATAAAACTAATTAAACTAATTAAAATACTAAAAATCCTAATAAAAATTATATTAAAAATACTATAAAAAGAATACCTATCAGTAATAAATTACATGAGAATAATAACTTGATGCGGAAGCTATAGTTTGACCCATGGGAGGTTTTCATAAGTTAATGACCTTAGGTTTTGAATTCATAAACAAACCATAAAATTTAATGATTTAATTCATGTTTGATTGCGCTATTGGAAGATAGGTAATTAGACCGGGTTAAAATAGCTAACAATATCGGGAGAGCTTGTTAGTGATTTTAGGGTTGTTTCCCCTACTTAAACAATTAAAATTGATTATGCAAACTAATAATAAAATTGAAAATTGAATAGAATTAAGTGAAGTCAAAACCCCTAGTAGCTTTAAATCCTTGATTTCTTTTCGTCAAATATTGTTGCTTGATTTATTTTTGTTCTCTTTTTTATTTGTTTAATTTAATTTCTTAAAATAATTCCCCTTATTGCGTTTAAATAATAATATGTTAACATAATTTTGGTATTTGGTATACAATCGCTATGGAAATGATACTCTATTCATTCCATATTACTTGTTGTGATTTTCGTATACTTATAAAAAATCACCGTCAAGTTTTTGGTGTCATTGCCGGGAATTGGCGCTACCAATATCAATACCAATTAACCTATTAATAATTTAGACATTTTTTTTATTTTTTATTTTTATTTTTTTTATTCTTAATTGAAATATTTGTTTATGTTATTTTTAGTTTTTTGTTTCTTTGTTTTTATTGATTTTTACTTTTATTATTTTCTTGCGAAGTATTTTGAGATGTTTCATCAACAAGTAGTCACAAGTTTTATTCAACAACATTCAGAGCCATTTTATACCGCCGCTTGGGCAAGATTTAATGAATTGTTGGAGAGATTTTCTTATCATAATTTTACAAATAAATATCTCACTTACATATTCTACTGTGGATTAAATGAAGAGATTAAATGAAGAAACAAGAAGTTGGGTAGAAATGGATTTTTAGCAACCAGTATTCACCTTCCGGAAAGTAGCTATAGAGATGTACTTGACAAGTAGTCGCAAGTTTTATTCAACAACATTCAGAGCCATTTTCTGCCGCTTGGGCAAGATTTAAAGAATTGTTGGAGAGATTTCCTTATCATAATTTTACAAATAAATATCTCATTTACATATTCTACTTTGGATTAGGTGAAGAAACAAGAAGTTAGGTAGATAATGGATTTTCAGCAACCAGTATTCACCTTCAGGAAAGTAGCTATGGAGATGTACATTACATGTTAAATGATATGGCAGATTTTGATTACCGTTGGCATTGGGATCCTTCACTGTAGGGTTGGAATCACCAATACCCTCCAAATTTTCAGTATGAAGAAGAAAAATAGAAGAATTTAGAGGATTTGATTGTTGCCCTAACTAAATCTCACACATAATTTATGAATGAAACTCACAAGAATTTTAAGATCCAACAAGAGACAATGAAGAATTTGGAGGTACAAGCAGCGGAATTGATAACTATGGCAACTAATGGATATTAAGATGATGAGTGCAAGGTGAATTATGAGGAAACTTCATGGAAAATTGCACCCTTAGAAGAAGTAAAGCTTACATGTGAAATATGCAACTCCTTTGACGACGGATTAAATCTAACTTTCTTGTTTCTAGACATGACTATTAATGACCATGTAAAAGGTGAGATACAGCTAGAAGGGACATTGGCTGAGAGTTTAAATGAAGACAAGCAGCAAGCAATATTGGTGGATGAAGAAATAATTGGGACTATTAATTTGAAATCATCAATGGTTTTTATACATACACCATTAGAAGAGCCTTTCTTTCCAATGATACCACCTTCAATAAATTGTGTTCTCCATGATCTAATATAGGTTTTTCCCCAAGTTCATCATTCAAAGCGAGATATTGTTGATTTTCATCATTTAAAGCGAGAAGTTATTGATAAGACGAGCATAAATTTTCTCAAACTAGCCAATCTTAAGGGCATTTTCAATCAAAACCCATGTGTGATATTACATGATACATACCATGGGCGAAAGCTATTATTAGATAAACTTCTTAAAAGTCGAGTTTAAAGACTTTAAACAAAACGTTAATGGGAGGCAACCCATCATTTTCTTTCTTTTCCTTTGCAATTTTTTTTTATGATTTGTATTTTTTATGTTTTTTCATCTTTAAACCATTGTTTTTCTTTTATTTTGGTGTTTTACACTCACATTGCAAGTCAAGGAAGGATTAAAAAAAGATTGAAAACTGATTAATGTGCCATAGTCGGGCTCTAGCACGGGTAGAGCGTGCTGCCCAGCACCCCCATGCTATTTTCAGAGAAAAATACGCTTAAAGTTAGGCTCTAGCACAGTCAGGGCATGCTACTCAGCACCCCCGTGCTACACAACACCCTAGGGGGTGCTGCAGTTTTTTTTTAAAGCAATTTTTTGTTTTTTTTGTCCTTTTGCCTTAGACCACGTACAAGTGTTTTGTTTTGTTTTTTTTTTTCCCTTTTATTTTTACGTAAGTTCTTTTTTTTTTTACTTTTTTTATTTGTTTTTTTTTATTTCTCTCTTATGTTGACGTACTCATTCTATTGTTTTTTTTTCTTTTTATTTATTTATTTATTTTAATTGCTTTTAATTATTTTTATAGGAATTTTCCTTTCCATTTTTTTATTATTTTTATTTCGATGTTTTTTTTCCCTAACAATTATGTCTATATTATTATATTTCGATGTTTTTTTCCCTAACATGTATGTCTCTATTTATTATTATTATTATTAAATTAAATTGATTAATTATTTATTATTATTATTATTATTATTATTGTATTATGTTGTACTTTTCCATTTTCAGAATTTAGCCATTGGAACCATGCCCTTTGTTTCCTTATCTTTTATTGTATTTTTCAATACAATGGTGGTAAGGTGTTTTCAATTTTATTTTTATTTCCTTACCTTGCATTGATTATTTATGATAAGTTTAGAAAATTAGTCTTATTTTTGCACACATTGGGGGCAATGTGATAGATTAAATTAGGGGAAGGAAAATTTTAGTTAAAATTTTAATTTAATTTTATTAATTTTATTTTTTTGTTTGTTTTTATTACTTAATATGGTTGGAATAATTGTGAGCAAGCTTGAAAATCATCATAATTTATTAAACTGTGATGAATTTATTCGTTATTTGAAGTTAATTATTTTTAGCTTAAATTTTAATTTTTGACTTGACATGATTTTTTGGTTTAACTATTTGTTTCTAAGATTATAAACACTAATTTTTGTGAATTTTATGATATATAGGTGTGTTTTAATCTAAATTATTCAACTTTGGCATTCCTAGAACAAATTAGAATTTCCTTTGAGGCAAAATTTTAAATGCTTACATTTAGAAAGAAATGATTTAGGCATTCTTTGTTGAAAAGAAAGAAATGATTTAGGCATTCTTTGTTGAACTTCAATATTCATATTTAGCCTAGGCCACCTAAGTTAAAATATGACTTTTGCAACCAATTTGAAGCCTATAACCAAAATTTTTCTTGTTTACCCTTATTAAGCTTAGCCATTAAACCAATTTAAATTCTTACCGTAAGTGCAATAATGTATAATTGAAGAATTTGATTTTATTAAAACATAGCAATAAAAGGGAGAAAATTTCATTAATACTAGCAAGTGGAGTAATTAAAAAACTCAAAGAGAAATAACCTATAAAAGAAGCAATCAATCAAGAACTCAAGTTTGGAGAATTGAAGCGAGGAAGAAATTACCAAAGTACTATGAAGAGACCTTGCCATAGTATCTCTAATTTTGAGCTACGAAGAACTTCAAGTTAATATTCCTTTACAAATAAAATTTTATTTTAATATAAATGACAATTTTGATATTATGCATTCTTTGTACTTTTTGTCTACCTGTTATTCTTTTTCTTTGTTTAGCTAAAATTATATCCGTAAAACCTCATTACAACCTAAATAAAGACCTTTTGATTTTTTTTAATTGTATGCATTTTGATTGTGGAGAATGGATGACTGATTTTGCCTATGAGAATGTTGAATTTATATTTTTAAACACCTTATTTAAAGGTTAAATAATTTTTGTAAAAATTCATATTATATTTATCATAGGTTGAATAATTATTAGTGTTGAAAATCTTATTAACTTATGTTTAAATTAAGGAATGCGTTTTGTTGAGAATTGTATTTTTGCTATAATATAATCAGCATAAGAAACACTTGATTTATTGTCATGTTAATAATTTTTGACATTTTTGAAATTGTGAATAATTATTTCCAACCATATTAAGCTAGCTTTGTTGGTTTGTTTAGCTTGTGTTTTTCTTTAGTTTTTAGTTTTGTTGCTTGAGGACAAATAGTGGTTTAAGTTTGGGGAATTTTGATAGATATGATTTTTATAGTATTTTTAATATAATTTTTATTAGGATTTGTAGTATTTTTAATTACTTTAATTAGTTTTTATTTAGTTTTATTTATGTTTTTATTTAAAGCTTCCTTGAATCACATTTATGTTTTTATTTAAAATTTAGTTTTATTTATGTTTTTATTTAAAGCTTCCTTGAATCACATTTCACTTGATCTTGGGGTATTTTGTTGAATTTTTATAGAAAATCAGCCAAAATACAGAAAAGAGTGTTCCTAAGCAGAGGCTAGCACGCCCAAACTATGCCATATAGCACGCCCGTGCTAAATGCCTAACTTCATATTGGGCCAAAAACAACAACTCTAGCCCATGTCACTTGCACTGGCCCGCATGAGATGCTTTTCTGATGTGCCAATCAAGTTTAAATCCTATTAGATGCTGGAAAAGTCCTAATTGGGAAGAAATAAAGCCTACACAGTTTCCTATCTACAAAAGATTTCTTACTCAATAGATATTCACTTTCCTAAACAAATATGAAGGTATTCCAGAAAGTTTATATAAATAGAGAGACTAGCCATAACGAAGGGATTGATTGTATATTCCATCTTTTGTTCTATTGGTTTCTCTCTCTCTCCAAGACTTCAAGTATTCAAGATTTGTGTCAAAATTCAAGGAAGCCACCCAAGTCAATCATTAATTAGTTTTTATTTCTAAACTCTTTTCTTGTTTTATTTTCAATATTCATGTTGATTATGAGAATATTTACAAGGTCAATTGAGTTTTATTTAATTACTATGTTGAACTAAAACTCTCATACTAGGGATTTTATGTAGCTTAATTTTGATTTCAATTTATAATATTAGATTTGCTTTTCCTTGTTAGATTTGCTTTTTTCCTTGATTTCAATGATATAATTATTCATTGAACTTAATGCCTTCCAGAAATGAAGTTTTTTCTTCCTAGATTGGGATTTAATTTCATTAATCACTATCGGAGAAGGGTTTTTGATATGAAATAGGGTAATAATTATATGAAGAATAATAATTGAATGGCAGAAGCTAATATGGTTTGACTCATGGGGGTTTTCATAAGTTAATGCCCTTAGGTGTATGAAATTCATAAACAAAACCATAAAAAAGTTAATGATTTAATTCATATTTGATTGCGCTATTTGAAAGATAGGTAATTAGATTCTGGGGTTTAAAATAGCACTAATACACATCGGGAGAGCTTGTTTAGTAATCTTTAGGGTTGTTTCGCCCTACTTAAACAATTAAAATTGATTATCAAACTGATAAAATAAATTGGAATGAGATTAAGTGAAGTCAAAATCCCTAGTAGCTTTAAAATCCTTGATTTCTTTTCGTCAAATATTGTTGCTTGTTGATTTCTTTTTGTTCTCTTTTATTTGTTTAATTTAATTTCTTAAAATAATTCTCCTTATTGCCGTTTAAATAATAATAGGTTAATATAATTTTGATATTTGGTATACAATCCCTGTGGAAATGATACTCTACTCATTCTATATTACTTATTGTGATTTTCGTATACTTGCGAAAAATCAATGTCAATATAGGACACTTAATGAACCGTCAATCGCTTCAAAATACATATTCAATTAGTACTCCAAATCTGTATGTATTTAACAAGGATTATAACTACAATTCTAATGAATAGTCTTTCTCATTCTATATAAAGGGATCAAACTCCATACTTAGGTACAAAAGATTAATATATTTCATTTAATTATAATTACTCTCTCATCCAATTATAATTATCTATCATCCCTTCTTCGTCTATGTCATGCGGATTTATACATGCATGGGTGTTACGAATCAATTTTCTGAATCTATTCTCTCATCCAATTATAATTATCTATCATCCCTTCTTCGTCTATGTCATGCGGATTTATACATGCATGGGTGTTACGAATCAATTTTCTGAATCTATAATTGATGTGTTGGTAATGGAACATGAACTAATTTTTTCAAATCTAATAACTCATTTCACTATTTTTTTTTTCTTTTCTAAATTCTCCTATAAGATTTTCTAAATCTATCAATTTGGGTCATATTTGGAAGCAACACAAATCATTAGAAGTTTGTAAGACATGAAAGGAAATAGAACCTTGCAAGACAGAATTTCATCAAAATATTAAGGCCTTCAACAATGATTAAAAAAGGAGAATGAGAAATTGGGTCTCGTTGTTTCAAGTCTATGTCGTTTAAATTCCTCTATTGTTAACTATTGATTAGAACAGAAAGCCTAGAACTAAGAGGCACTCAAACTATCCATTACCTCCATCTTTGCTCAAAACACCATCTTATGCGTCATGTCCAAAAGGAAATTCTGGTTGACTGAATCATTTGCTTTTTTGAGATCTGCTTTGAATAATAAACCTAATTTAGCCCTTTTCTGCTCCAACTCATGAACTATTTCATTACATATGAGGATTTCATCTACAATTTTTCGTCCTTCAACGAAAGTTGATTCTGTTTCTCCAATAATCAATGCCATAGCGTTTTTCAATCGGGATGCAGGAAGTTTTGCAACCACTACACTTATAATATAACAAAGTAAGTACACATACTTTAAGGACAAAGAATATTCTTCAAAATATTTTTTTTAGATTGTTATATTGTGAGTATAACATATCTATAAATAGTTTTATTGAGATTAATACATTCAACTTTCTTGAGATTCACATGCCAAAATATTTTTCATGCTATTATTGCACTCAAAGTGTAACAATCTATCATAAGGAAAGAATATTTCCTTAATTTTGTTTAACAATGTATAAATATAAAAATAGACATTGAAAAATAGAAAACATGCATAAATTGTTACACTATGAGTATAACAATGTCAATTTATGTCAAACATGTGTCTTTGTCCTTTAAAGTGTGTACTAATATTGTTATAATTATAAGCGTAAGAGTGAGTGCGTATTAAAAAATTTAAATAAATCATAGTCATAGAATAACAATACATTGTATAACAAATGAATTTGAAAATCAAGATAACACCATAATCGTAAATATTTTCTTTCAACACGATTTTGGTTCTAAGAAATTGCCCAATGAAACTTGGGTTTATTCCTTCACTAATTTGCCATGTGGGAAAAAAAAAATCATGAAAGAGTATATACAAATTTCACCCTTAATAATTTCCAACTCTGTTTGTGAAACTCAAAAGTGTATCTACTGTCTCAGCATGGAGTCTTTGAAGAAATGCTACTCCTCAAAGGAGGTCAAGAGACTAGAATTTTTCGAATATATGTCGGGAAGCATTGTTTTGCAACAGATTTAATTTGTGTCCAACATCTGAGGTCCACAACCCATCGTATGTGATTTTTTATCAGCATCAAGAAATTTTGAATCTCCTTCACAAGGCCATTCCCCATGCATGCAATTTCAAAATTAATACATACTTTCCTGTTAGCGATCTCAGCAATGGCATTTTGGCATTTAATTAGAGATTTCCAATTGCAAAGACTGGTGGAATTTCTTGGAAGTTTGGTCAAGATGGCCTTTCTTATTATTCTTGTTAATGCTCTAATTTATATTGTTGTCGTTGTAAGTCCCCTCTCAAAACTGAAAAGCCAAGCACTATCCTGTTTCTATTTGTTCTCTTTTGGGATGGAGAGCGTTGCAATTATTGCTTACAACTTTCCAAAAAAAAAACAAGAAGGGACAAATAATATTTTCAATTACAAATAATGATATTGTATTTATTAAATTGTTTTTTTAGAGAATATTTAAATTGTGTTTAGATAGTGTCAAATTAATACACATACATATTGAATATATATGAAAAGTGAGTTTTTATATAAGTTTAATTATTAATATGCATAAAACAGATATACAGGGATCGGGAATTATATTCATAGATTGTCAACATCTACTCTATGAGTTACATTCCTCTTCTATCGATAATTTTATGTTTGATTTAGTTGTAGAGAATATTATAAAAAAATTTTCAATCGTAGAAATGACATTGTCGTTCAATAGTTAATAGAATAAAGATAAACGGTAAATTTTTTATATGTTTTTTTTCTTTTGTAAAAAGTAAATTTTTTTTTATTTGTAAAAGCTAAGAAGTTAGAAAACTTTTGTCATTATTCTGTTAAAAGTTACATATGTGTGTATGTAAAATGTGAATTTTTTTCAATAGCAGCAATACAAAATAACATGTAAATTTGTCCATATTTTGTAAATGGTAATGATTACTTTGTAAAAGAAGGGGTTCTTATTTGGAAAATTTCGATTGGCTAACAAAATGTTATGTAATTGTTGCATTATTTTATTTCTATGAGAAAATATGTATTTTTATAAAAATTTTAAAAGGTTATCTTTTAAATAAATAAAAAAAAGAGCTTGCTATCTAAACATTCAATTAATTATCTCCGTTCAAATTCTAATTCAACCGTGAAATAGCTTGTTCTCATATAAGAACATGCACTTCACTTTTTTTAAATGTATCCCTTAATTGTCTTGTTAAAATTGTAAGACATATTTTCTACTTTACTAATGTATTATATAAATAAAAATATTAATGTTTAAAATTGTAAGACATATGTTTCTACCTTTACTAATGTATTATATAATAAAAAATATTTAAATTAAAATATTGTAAAATAATAAATATTAATTAAAATTTTAAAATAATTTTTAATAAAAATTATTTTTAAGTAATTATAAATAAAATGATCATAAAAGAAATTAATTTGAAAAAAAATTATTTTATTAGTAAATAATTTTATGAAGTTGATCAAGTTCAAAATAATATAAGTAGGAATCAATTCAATAGATAAATAATCAATTCTTGATTTTGATTAGGGGTTTTGAAATTAATAGTTGTTACACGTATGTGTTGAAGTTTGTGATGGATACCTGTAGGCTTAACCGGATATAGGCCAGGCCTGGACAAAAGAACCTTAAAATTTTAGCCCGACCCAACCTAGCCCGAACCAACATGAACAAGTGTAGGTTTAATTAATTTAAATCACCAAGCAATTAACTATAACCTAATTAATTAAAAAGAAATTGTGCTAATTAAATGTGTGATTAATAATTTATTATACCCTTAATCATTAATTCTATTAAATTTCATACCAAATACTATAATAATATATTGAAAATGTCACACCATGCTTATATCCCTTGATGAATTACTCAAATGGAGGCTAACACCAAAATAATAGGGATAGTTGGAATATAATTACATTTGATAAAAAAATATCTTTATTTGTATTAATTGGTGATTAGATTAGATAAGCAGAAATAGATTATATTCAAAACTTAGAATTATAACTGATAGAATGATTTTATTTAAATATTATTATCGATTCGGGGCGTGTAGAGACATGTATATTAAAATAAATAAAAAATATCTTTATTTAATCATAAATATAATAGATAAAAAAATAAAATTCAGATACCACTAGTGATAGATACCTGTACAAGTTGGCATGAAAAGGGACATTTGGAGTAGAAAATTAATCTGAAAATCCAAATATTAGAGTGTTCAATAAAGCTATTTTTTTATAGTGTTCGATAACATAATATTTGAATTAATTTTTAGAGATTAAATTAGTGCTTTATAAAAAGTTAATCCATGTAACGTTTAGCTTTAACGTTTTATGAAAATTACCTAAACAGTTAAGAGCATCTTCAATGGAACCGTTGATTGCGTTAATTTATTTGCTACGTTTGAAAAACTGAAAGTTAAAACGAAAAACTTTCTCTAATGCTATTATCTATTTAGTCTATGAGTTTAATATGTCAAAAATATGTACCACGCTCTCTATTTTCAGAGAGTCTGTTAGACAGCATGACTTAGCTTTTTGTTCTTTTTTTCTATTTATTCATATCTTCTTTTTTTTTTTTTTCTTTATGCATTCTCCTTTATTTGAGCTTAATTTTTTTTTTCGTTGAAACTGATTTTTTCTTCGTGAATTGGCGAACCATTTTTAAAATTTAACATCTACAAATACACATTTAGCCACATGACCATCCCACAACTTCTATTTATCAGCCTAGTTTAATAGCTAAATATTTCTAAATCAATTAACAGCTAACAAAACATATAATTTTACTGAATAGATCCGACTCTCTGTTGCTCATTGCTTCGCTAATCACTCCCTCAATCATTTGATATTTTAATTGACCTGTATTGAGATCTTCCAATTATAGATGCATATTATACTTCCAATTATAGACGCATATTATACTTCCAATTATAGACGCATAGTATACTTATTATAAATCCAAGTTGGAATATTTTTGTTCCTTAGGTTTACTCCCTCCCTTTGTAATTCTTTGTCCTGCCTTTTTTTTTTCTTCCATTCGCCTCAAATTGTTGTATTGTTTCCTTCTTAAAAATATATAGGCCATTTTTTTTGTCCTAAAATGTATCTTATTTCTATTTTCAAAAAAATTATTTATTATTTAATTTCCTAATATACATCTATATTTTTAATTATATAAACATCATTTAATATTTGAAACAACCCGAAAAATTATTTTCAAAAATTTTTCATTTAAAAATTTAATCATAAAACCCAACTAATGAAATCAACGGAAAATATTTTATTATTACCAAACTGGGACCGTAAATCAGTTTTGATTTTTTGAAAACCAAATGAAAAATTAGTAAACTAGATAAAAATCGAGTTGAATCGATGATTTGGACCAAATCGATTCAAATCGAACCGGAATGGCCCAGAGTTCTCTAGAACCATCTTTTCTCCTTTTTTCTTTTCTTCTCTTCTTCTTCTTCCCCGCGGGATCCTCTCTGCCTCTCCTTCGATCTCCGTCCTCTGGCCACTAAATCCGGCGAGCCTTGACTCTAAATTGGAGATCACGTTGAGAGGAAGCCATATGTGGCCATGTTATGGGAAAACGGAGCCTCAAATGAGAGAGAACGTGACAGGAACATGCGACGCCACACGATGAACTTCTCCGCCAATTTTCGCCATTTCCGACGGACATAGCCAGCGAGAGGACCTCCAATTGACTCCTTTTGGTCTTGCGCGTGTTTTCCATCCTTTAGTTTCGACGATTGGGCTCCGGTGGTGAAACCACGATTGATGGCGGCATTAAGCTTCGGTCGGCGTTGGTTTAAGCCAAATGGGCCATAGACTCAACAATCGTGGCATCGATTTGAGTTCTTGGTGAAATTTTGATTCTAGAGGTGTATGAAGTGCGTGATTCTGGGCAAGAATGAATGCTCGGCCACCGTGCACCACGGCGGCGGCAGCGGTCCGGTGACCGACCGACGAGGCCTAGAAAGGCAGAATTCTCCTCTCCTTGTGTAGACTATGGATTCATCGTCTGATTTTCAATCGGTACACTCTAAGACTCAATTTACAATTTTTTTTATAAATTCCGAATTAATTAATTGATGAATTTAATTGAGTATTTAAGTGAGTTAAATTGAATATTGCTAAATATATTTCATGAACATTAATTATAACTATAAGGTTGATATTGAAATAAGAATTCATAGCTAATAATTATGTAAATTAATTTTCGGAATTTTAATAAATATTATTAGAAGGAATTATGATTTATGGTATAGACAGGTAATTAATTATAGAAGAATGTAACTTATTTGATATGTGGAGTATATACGGGTATGAAGTGGAATTAATAAATAAATATTTATATGATTGATGAATGTGGTTATGGCAGACAAAATTCAGCTTGATTGAGAATGTGCCTGAAGGATGGGCTGTGTGTGGATATGTGCAACATATAAAACTTGGATAGTCTAGTTTATAGAGGAAATGCTGCTGAATTTTCGGCAAGACACTGAATAAAGAACTAAATTAGTTGTATCCTTAATAGGTAGTAACAACTAAAACTTTTAGTATTATTATTATGCTTATTATTATTATTATTATTATTAAACTAAAAACTTTAGTATTATTATATGCTTTTATTTATTAATTATTATTATTATTATATTTATTATTATCATTATTATAATAAAATATTACTTACTTATTGGAGCTTTATTACAAGTTTAAAATAAGAAATAATAAAATAAATAAAGGAATGATATATATATATATATATATATATATGAAGATGTTCGAAATAAAATCAAAAATTTAAAAACAGTTATGGAAAATAAACTATGTGCAGATCACCCGAATGCGTTTTGGACCCGTAAACAGCATATAGTAGATTTACCATATGAAAAGGATTTTGATGAAAAGTCAATAACAACTAAAGCTCGGCCCATCCAAATGAGCCCAGAACTTATAGAGCACTGTAGAAACGAAATAAAAGATTTAGAAAATAAAAAATTAATCAGAAAATCTAGAAGTCCTTGGTCTTGTGCAGCTTTTTATGTCAATAAAAATGCTGAAATAAAAATGCTGAAATAGAAAGAGGAGTACCTAGACTAGTGATTAATTATAAACCACTAAACACTGCATTAAAATGGATAAGATATCCAATTCCTAATAAAAAGGATTTGTTAAAAAAGTTATACAATGCAAATATATTTAGTAAGTTTGATATGAAATCTGGCTATTGGCAAATCCAGATTCATCCTAGAGATAGATATAAAACGGCATTCACAGTTCCTTTTGGGTAGTATGAATGGAATGTGATGCCCTTTGGCTTAAAAAATGCACCTTCAGAATTTCAGAGGATAATGAATGACATATTCAATTCTTACTCTCAATTCTGTATTGTGTATATTGATGATGTTTTAATTTTTAGTCAAACATTAGAAGATCATTTTAAACATTTAAAAACATTTTGCATGATTATTGAACAAAATGGATTAGCACTTAGTAAAACTAAGATGGACTTATTTAAAACAAAAGTTAGATTTTTAGGTCATTATATAGAACAGGGAATTATCCAGCCCATAGAAAGAGCCCTGATTTTTGGGTCTAAGTTTCCTGATGAACTAACTAATAAAACCCAACTCCAACGTTTTCTTGGATGTTTAAACTATGTTATAGATTTTTATCCAAACTTAAATTGTATGATTAAGCCCTTACATGATAGGCTTAAGAAAAATGTTGGCCCATGGACAGCCCAACATACGCAGTTAGTAAAAAAGATAAAGGCTTTGGTATAAAAAAGGAAAAAATAAAGGCTTTTGTAAAAGAAATTCCAAATATCTTTATATTCCTAATCCAACAGATTTAAAAACAGTTGAAACTGTGCTTCGATGTTTGATATGGTGGCATTCTAAAACAAGTCAATTAATGGTAAAGAACGATAATTCAATATACATCCTTGTGTCATTGGAACCAACACAATTAAATTATTCTACTATTTAAAAAAGAGATTTTAAGTAATAGTCATTTTGTATCAATAAATTTTCATCTGATTTATTTAAATCAAAATTTTTACTTTCGCATTGATTGTAAATCCTGCCAAAAGATTGTTTGTGCAAAAAGATGTTAAATAAAAACCTTGCTTCTAAACAAATCTTTGCTAGATGGCAAGCAATTCTTAGTATATTTGAATTTGATATTGAATTTATTAAAGGAAATAATAATAATATTTCAAACTTTCTAACAAGGGAATTCTTACAGAGCGATGGGAAAGAAGAAGGATAAGGGGAAGAAACCCTTAAATGAATCTGATTCCCCCACTAAAGCTCTCTTTGAGCACTCAGAAGACCTTTGTAAAACCCTTAAATCAAACCCTACTAAAAACCTTCAACAATGGATTGAAGAACTCAGTAAATCTCCAGAAATAGTAAAGGCGCTACAAAGTATTGCATCCTCTTCCACAGAGGAGCCAGGTATGAATTCTCAACCTAAAGCGATCGTATCCGCTCATGGTACGGCTATTCCGTCTCAAACGGTAGACGGTAAAGAATTATCAAATCCGTTAAAGGCTGTGGTTTTGCCAAAAAGCCAATTATCATTTACTTCGCCAATTTATCATTTTACTTCTAAAGTATACATTTAAATGGTTTTACTTCTAGTATACATAAATGGTTTATTAAAAATGTATATGATTATGAAATTGAAGTTGAGGATGGATATACTGATATCAATCCTTGGCAAGTCATTCAGAGATATTATCCTGAGCATTGGTATTTTATCCCAACGGACCCTTCAAAACCTCAGGACTACTATCATGATATTTTAGTAGATACTGGTTCAGTAAAAATCAAACATACTTTTGATACTCAACATAAAACCATTATTTCATATTCTTCTCTTCAAATAAAACGTGTCATCCATCCTAAGGATTGGCTCGTATCTTCTTTATATACTCCTGTTAGATTTAAAACACTTTCTAAGTATAATCTTACGTATAATTATTTTGATTATAAAGAGGCATGGGAAAAGATTTTTTGCATACAAAACCCTACTCACACTCATTCTTGGTTAATCTACTTTGATCAAAATATTCGTAAAGATTTAAAAATTCCCAATTGGTTTAAAAAGTGGTGGCAATCAAGAGGAATTTCTGAAGACATTATTACCCCAGAAATAAAGTGGTGGCAATCAAGAGGAATTTCTGAAGACATTATTACCCCAGAAATCCTTTCATTATATCATTATTTTAAAATCAATTATAAACCTACTCCTGAAGAAGCCCATATACCATCTTTAATGTATTATAATATGACCTTCTTCACACCATGGGTATACCAATGGTTTTTTGACTACCAACATGTTCCTGGTACTCAAATACCAATGATAGTAAAATGTCACAAGATAAAATGGTGGGGTTCATTCAAAAATTCCACTACCCAACTTAAAATCAGTCAGTGGATCACCGGTAAAAAGGCCAGCTCATCATCACTTAAAAATTTGACTTATGCTAAAACACTTGCTTTACCAGAAAACCCTGGTTTTGGGATTCAGAAGGCTAAGTGTCAAGCTAGGTTAGCTGCGGCTAAAACGCCTGAGGAGTATAAACTGATCTGTGAAGAAATGTTCCAATTACTTTCTACCAGCTCAGATCCACAGGTAAAACCTTCATCTAGTAAACTTCAAGCAGAGTCTTCAAGTCAATCATCGACTAAGACTGTTCATAAAAGCAAAGGTAAAATTTCATCGTCTTCCTCGGATACCTCCAGCTCATCTTTTGAAGATAGTGATGAATCATTATCTATTGTAAAAATCAAAAGTAAAGCTTAAGAGAAAGAAAGAAAAGAAAAAATAAAGAAAAAGAAAAAGAAAGCCGACAAGATGAAAAGAAAAATAAAGAAAGGATTGTCATTATCCTCATCTTGTTCGGACTCTATATAAAAGATGAAAAGAAAAATAAAGAAAGGATTGTCATTATCCTCATCTTGTTCGGACTCTATATAAAGCAAGGCAGGTGGAACCTTATTTCACCATCATTCAACAGTAAAGGCCAAATCACTGTTTCTACAGGAAAAGCCAAAGCATTATGTCAACAGTAAAAGATTCGGAGGCAGACAACCCACTATCCATCTACAGTAAAGGTCAACACTGTTCAAGATTCCGTGGCAGACCAAGTACTATTCATGAATAGTAAAAAGTAGAATAGTAAAGATTCTTTTGTTTTCTTTTAAAAGGAAGCCTATCTTCTTGTGAAGGCACGGGACTAGTTTAGCTAAAGTATTGTAAACCTCTCACCCCTCTCCTCTCTCAATTCTCAAGTTCTCTTGTAAGGATCCAAAGTTCGAAGTCTGTTTGTAAAACAACATACTAGTAAGTATAACTTGTATTTCATTTTATATTTTAAATAAAATAGTTTGTTTAAATTTATAAACTGCTACGAATATAAGTCCGTATTTACGGCACCTTTCTCTTCTCCCTCCACACTCTGACTTAGTTCTGGGGATCCCAGGCTAAGGTTGCAGGAACCCTCAACAGGAACTCCTCAAACCTTATATTTAAGATTAAAATCAATTTAAAAGCTGGTTGAGGGTTGAAATTTCTTTGAAAAATTTTTAAAAAAAAAAAAAATATTATTTGCGTTATATTTTATAAGTATGCTCTTGTGGATGCAGCTTAATCTGATCTTCCACATCAGAAATTCTGATATTGCTTTGTATGAATTATTATAATTGTCTATTAATAGTATTAGTATTGGTATATAGGCTGGAAACCCAGAAGTGCGGGCTACTGGTCCAAAGGACTATTTAATAGTCATCTTCTTGGTATAACAAAGCCACGTATCATACTTATAATGCAATACATACATGTTATTATAAACTCATTTAATCAAACTGTTGTAATTATTATATATGATTTAGATTTAAATAGATCTTTTACTTATTTCATCCCATTCATAACATTTAGTAATTAAATATTAAAGTCGGGCGATCTTAGGCTATTTTGTTGGTATCAGAGCCATACGATTTTAATATTATTAACTTCTATATAATAAGTATCTATTTCATAATGTCATGTAGAAGTATTGGGTATGCCGATCTGAACCCGTTGTAAGTCCCTTTTGTGTTTCCCTTTTGTGTTTTTTGGGCAGTGAAGGCTATAACACTTGGCATCGGTGGGCCGCTACTTGAATTGATATTAAAAATGGATTCCTTTATTATGATAGATCAGTTAAGTAGTTTATTAAAATCTGATGACTCAGAATAACTCAGAGATTTAAAAGGAATAATAAATTGCAATGAAATTAATTTTTGCCAAGATTTTAAGTAAAAGCTATTGATGAATGGGAAATACCTAAAGTTGATAAAAGAACAAATATATAAAGTTAGTAAATTATACCTCATTGGAATACGGATTATGTTCATTTTAAAACTTGAAGAAAAGAGAATTTTCACATTAAGTAAACCATTTTGAACGCATAAACTCTTTTGTCTTTCTAAAACTTTACAACAACAATAAACATAAAAAACTATTAAATACATTCACATAGGGTTTTAATACAAGTAGGTATAAAACCTTTGGACTTAGAGACAGGATTTAAATACTAGTATATTAGCAGTGGTAAGAGGATTGCTAGATTTTTAAATTTTTCAGGATTCTTTATTAGGGATCTGTGAAACCAGCCTTAAGTGAAGGACCAATTTCTTTTGAGGTCTTATCCAGATATGACTGTTCTTTAAATCGATCTTAAATAATTTTATCTAAATATTTTAGAAAGTATAGTTTTAGAAATTAAAACTCATAATTATAAGATGAAGCAAGGATCAATTCCTATTGCTTTAATTTATAAAATTCATTACAAAGCTATGAATTCTGCTTTTAGTACAAAATATAAGTTACAACCTAAACTAGGAGAAACAAGGTTTCTTCAAACTGATTTAACTAAAACTAATACTGTTATATCTAAAACCATCCAATGGAAGGATATCACCCTACCAGAGGAATGGATTTTAGAAGGGATTGTCCCTCCACCTGAACAAGAAAAGGTAAAACCAAATGTCAATTTGCAAAAAATTGAACAATTTGAAGATGGTAAAGTAACATTAAAATTTTCGTTAAATAAGTCTGATACACACACATATATGAGACTAAGTCCAACAGCTCCTGCGTATACAGGTCTACCATCTTCTGTTTCTCCCAACGAAATGCACTTAAACCAAAATAAATTACCCTTCAGTCTATTTATGCCAGATAAGAAAGCTGAACCTATAACCAATTATTCAAACATTAGTAAAACCTAGCGGTATTCTACCATCAGATATCACCTGCAATCTAGTCACTAATCATTTTAAAATGAAAAAGAGCATCAGCCTTTGATCTATAGTATTCTTCTAGTCAATCATTTAAAATGAAAAGAGTTGATTATAGTAATTCAGTCCCACAGACAGTCTATAATCCTGTTGACAATTATTTAAATCAACAATCCAATTTAGTAAACACTTCACCAGAATCACCAACAGCTTCAGCTATCACTGAAAATGTTAGTGAAATAAATAGAGCATTGAACGTTTTAACTAAAGAAGGCATTAATAAGGATTTGATAAAAGAACTTACAAAAACTAAGAATTTAATGCAGATTAATAAAATATTAAAAACTCATGTTTTTGAAGATTTAAAAGAAGAATATTTACATTACCAACTTCAAACCCAAACTAAAATTAAGTTTTTAGATTGGTTTTCATTAATTAAAAGTAATTCTGGTAAAAGCCTCAACCCTATAACAATTCGTGATAAACGGCCAGAATGGAGATAGTAAATGACAGGATAATTCAGAGTGATTTTCCTCCTAAAACCATTAGTAAACTAAAATATCAAGATAATGAGATAATATGTGCACCATATAAAATAGCTAGAGAAAATGATTCTGATAAAAAATTAATCGAACAAAATAATTTTAGTAATGCTAGTTTAATTTGTTTAAATACACAACTACACAAAAATTAAAAAAGATTAGAATTTTTACTTCAAGATATACTAGTTAGGAACTGAACAATCACACGGGTAACAGAAATTGTAAAATCTCCATATTTGGTTCTAAACCATAATCGATTTTCTAAATCTAAGTTAAAAAAGAATATATAAATTCTAAATTTTTAGGAACATTAAACGATCAGCTTTTAGTCAAACTTGAGTATGACAGTTCCCACGAATCTACCCATCAGCTTGTAGTTCTCAGGCATATCCTCTCACTGATACTTAGAGTACTAGGTAAAGAAATTGTAAAATCTCATATGTTTAAACCATATCAAATTTCTAAATCTAGTAAAAAAGAATTAAATTCTAAATTTTTAGGAACATTAAAACATCAGCTTAGTCAACTTGAGGGAAGTTCAGAATCTACCCATCATGTAGTTCAGGATACCTCTCACGATACTAGAGATATAAATCTTTTAGAAGAAACTTCTAACTCTGAGGTTAGTGAACCTGACTCAGATAATGCTAAACAATTTGTAAATAATATAACCCATAGAGAGTTAGTCTCTAAGGCTCCAGATTTAGGCTATATATATATAAAATTAAGTTTGATGAGGTAAGATAAATAGCTATAGAGCCTCAAAATTAATAAATGAATGCAAAGTAAATTTATGGAGTTAGGATTCTTCCACAGAATTTTCTTTCTAGATACTTATAAAAATTTCAGGATGGTAAGACAAAAGCTGGAAGGATGCAGTAGTAGAGACAGTCTTTTAAAGGAAAATAAGGAACTGTGAGTAGTGTTAGATAATTCGCATCATTCGTTTGCATTTTTGCATTCATGCATTCCTGGCTAAATGTTATTGATGAATTGCTATATTGTGTTGCACTATTTGTCGCGATTAAAAATTGTTTGATTACCTGTGTTATGATATTGTTGTGCCTTGTTTGTGTGGAAATGGGATGAAGTGGGTCACCATGGGTTTGTGAGGACGGTCTATAAAACATGGATCTTGAATATGATGAAATTATGGAATTTGATCGTTGGCCAGGTATGGGAGATTGGCGTTCCTGTGTGCACTTGATGATATGATATGAATGATATGGAAAGCCGTACGGTGGCCTCCTGTTGGTATGGAAAAGAAAAGAGAGAATGTAAAAATAATGAGAGGGCTAGTCAAATGAGGATTAGACCAGTCAACCAGGTATGGGGGATCGGCTCCCTGGTGCACATGTTATGAGAGAATGGGCTATTTGGGAGGACGGCTCATCGGGGGTCTCGGTGACACCACTGACTGATTTCCACGTGATGTAATTATATGAAAATGATAATAATTGTGATTGCTGTTGTATTGTCATTTGTGTGACAAACTGCATGATCATATAACTAGAAGGACTATATTGATTTATAGCATATGTGTGATTGTGTGGGGTGAGAGGGTTATCTAACCCTACTCATTGAGTTTGGCGCCCACCCCTACCTCCCAATTTTTTTTCAGGTAATAGAAAGAAAGAAAAGTCCTATGAATCTAACTGAGTCGAAATATTAAATATAGAAGACTGTTAATAGTTGTAATAACTATGTAAATGTAAAGGACTGTAAATTATATAATTTCGCAATTGTATTCCAAATGGATAGTAATTGAATAATAAGAGTACATATATTAATTATATGAATTGTACTTTTAATATATTAGTGAAATAAGTTATTGGGCCTGAAGCCACAATTATAAATAGAATATGGGTTAACTAAGATAGGCTTACTACGAGACTCGGAGGCCTTAAACCCACCCAAATTCTAGTGCCAGTTTGGCCCACGGAAACGGATTGTGACAATATTATAGAGGGGTATTTTAGGAAAAAGCTAAAAAAATATAGTTTAACTATATTAGTTAATTTTTTTGAATATAGGTAAAAGTCAAACTAGGTCTATATATATTTTTCTTAAACTACTTTACCTTTATTTAATATGTTTATTTTCAATAATTTATATATTACTCAACCTACTAAATTACCATTAATTAAATATAGTAGAAACAAAATTAACATATCAGACCCTTTGTATTCCACTTTACATTACCCAGTTATCTTGATTATTGAATTGATAATTGCAATCTAATTGATTTCAGTTACAATTTAATTTGCATCATTTAATTTTTTTTTTAAGGGGATAAGGATATATTGGGAAAAAATAAAGAAAAATTTTTTATTTAACTATATTAACTAAATACTTTTAATCTATCAACAAATAAAACTAAAATAAAAATAATAAGACGGATGAAGTATTTACTTCAGAAAAATAGTTTATGTTTGAAATATATTTTTTAAGAAAAAACATGTTTTAAAATTATTTACCAAACAATTTATTTCCTATCACTTGATAATAATATTTAAAATTAGTTAAAGTGTTAAAAATTTTAATTTGTAAGATTAAAATATTCAGGACAATAGAATTTTTTATAAAAATTCCTGCGGTCAATAAAATTTAAATTCGAAAATTTTCATTTTTCACGTTAGTAAGAACACCTATTAGATTAAATATGATTGTTTAGAGGTTTTTTTTTTCTCAAAACCTAAAACCTATAACCTAAAATGAAATGACCTAGAAATTTATTTTCAAAGATTTTTCATTTAAAATTTAAATAATAATTCTAACCAATGATATTATAGATGGTATTATATTTAAAATAAATTAATTAATACCTTATGAAATTATTTAACAAAATTTAAGGTAAATATATTTTATATTTATTAAATCAAACCCTTAAATCAATTTAAACTCATTAGAATTTCCAAACCAAAAAGAAAACCAATTAAATCAAACAAAAACCCATGATTTGGGCCAAACCAGACTCAAATCAACCCAAACCAGCCTTAGACCAATGAGAAGGCTCTAGAAGTTTAGAAATTTTCGAAAAAAAAAAAAAAAAAAAAAAAAAAAGGCGGTCTAGAAGTTTAGAAATTCGAAAAAAAAGATAAAAAAAAAAAAAAAAAAACCCCCACCCCTCCTTCTTCTTCTCACCCGGTTCCCCAGGCGACAACACACCTAGTCTCACCCCTCCCCCTTTCTCAATTTTCCGGACCACCTGTGAGCGCCAGCCGCGTAATTTGTCCCGTGACCTTTCCACGTCATAAAAAAAAAAAAAAAAAAAAAAAAACCCCACCCCTCTCTTCTCTCACCCGGTTCCCAGCGACAACAACTTCTCCCTCCCCCTTTCTTCAATTTTCCGACCACCTGAGGCCAGCCCGATTGTCCGGACCTTTTCCACGTCACCACCGGCTCTCCGCCGTTCTCTCCCTCTTTTCTGTTATCTCCGGTAGGCGCAGCAATGGCGTGTGAAGCCGCGTTTTCATTCCGATCGGGACAGTGTGTTTCCCATTTTTTCGTTCACTTTTCCCATACTCTAGCTCATCAACATCTCTCCAGTCTCTCTCTCTCTCTCTCTCTCTTTCTGTTCTGGGCTCGTTTAGCGCAATAAAGAGGAAGAGTGCGAGCTGTGCTTCCCAATCGTAATAGCCCTGCTTTCCAATCCTTTCGATTTTTCGGCGGGACCAGCTAAGGACCGGTCGGACTGCACTCCCTCCTCATCTCCAGCGAATCTCTGACGGCTTCCCTTCCCATTTCTAGTCTGGTTGTGGCGCGGCAACATGAAAGTGAGAGTTAAACCGAAAAATTTTAATTTCCGCAGTGTTTTATTTTTGGGTAAGCTAATTTCCAACTCTCTTTGGCACATTTTGTGAATTCTTTGATCTAGGGTATAAGATTTGATGTATTAATCGAACTAATGTAGGAACAAATCCCTAGATGCTTTTGTTCATGCAAATATTTTAGGAATAAAAATTAATTCTCTTTCTAATTATAATCAAAACACATTTTGGTGAGCATTTTGGTATGATTAAGGTAAGTTTAGTCTTAAAATGGGTATGAATTAATGGTGACAGCTTCTATCTAGAGAAAATTATAGTTTTTTTTTTTTTTTGAGTTAAGTCCATATTTGGTGGTAGAGCTATGTTTTTCATAATTTATTATTAATATAAAGATTTTATTGATCTAAGATGGAATAAGAATGAAAACCATTTTGCTAGGACAGTAGGTACCTTTGTTAATAGCTTGAATTATAGGTTTTAATATGAGTATATGGAGTTGTAATCAAATTCTTAATGGGAGATGTATTAAGCAATCATTAAGTATGCAGAATTTGTGCATCAACTTTTTAGAAGAATGCATAAAAAGGATTGCAATTTTTTCTATGAAATTGCGGCTGATAAAGATGTTAGGATGAAGAACCTGTTCCAGGCTGATGCTCGTTGCCAAAATGCATATAAGGAATTTGGTGATGTAATATCCTTCGACACCACTTATTTGGTAAACAAATACCAAATGCCTTTCGCACTCTTTGTCAGCGTTAATCATCATGGACAATCTATCTTATTGGGATGTGCATTGCTATGTAACGAGAAAGTGTCTAACTTTGTGTGGGTAGTGGCTGCATTGCATGAGGGAAATTCCACCTCCTGCTATTATCAGCGACCAATGTCCAAGGATAGCAAAGGCGATTCGAGTTGTCTTTCCCGGAGTAAGACACCGTTGGTGCCTTTAATACCTAATGTCCAAATTCCCCAAGAAAATGAAGTGATTCAAGCAGTATGATGACATAAAAGATTATTTCATGCAGTTGGTGGATGATAGCTCCTTAATTGAAGAGTTTGAAATAGGTTGGGCTTCAATGCTAGAGTGGTTTAATCTATATGACCATTCATGGCTGGAAGATCTATGGGAAGGGAGGGAGAAATGGGTGGCCGTATATGTTAGGAGGCATTTTTGGGCAGGGATGTTATGCACCCAAAGAAATGAGAGCGTGAATGTCACGACTCGTTTCCATGGGCCAGACTGGTACTAGGCTCTAGGTAAGTTTAAGGTCACCAAGGATCATAGTAAGCCTAAACTATAAAATTCAACTGTATCAATATGAATTTTAAATAATTAGCCCATATTGCCATACATAATAAATCTCATAATTATATTATACTTTGGCCCAAATCTAGCAACTTAAACATTTCACAGCTCGGGCCCAATTATAATATGAATCATTCATAATATGAGCTAACTGGTTCATGTATTCTCATAAATAAATAACTAGACATCCATCTATGTTTATCGGATATAATCCTACAACTGCGGAGTTCATGAACAGATAAATGTAAATAAGTTCTCGTACATATAACTATATAATAAATTAATTACTGAAATTAGAAAATTTCTTTTCTAGCTCTGCTATGAAGAAAACAGAGCTTTAGCCGGAACAAAGAGGAATCTACTTCATGGAAAAGTTTATCTAATAAGATACAACTAGACCATGCCAATCATGATTTATCGGATTATAAATTCTCTACAACTGCGTGAGTTCGATGGAAACAGATAAATGTAAATAAGTGTCTCGTACATATAACTATATATAATAATATTTAATTACTGAAGTATTAGAAAATGTCTTTTCGTAGCTCTGCTAGTGAGAAAAACAGAGCTTTAGCCGGAACAAAGCAGGAATCTACTTCCATCGGAAAGTTATAATAAAGATAATGTTGAGCTTTAATAATACACATCAGTATAATTATTGGCCATAACATACAGCATTCACACGAAATGCGGTCCTAAGTACTAAACATGAACACAAGCTGAGTCTTGCACATATTGGCATAACTGATTAGATCCACAAAGTAATGTACACCACAAGTAATTACACCTTCAGGTAATCAAACAAGTAGAAATTGGTCAGTGGCATCACCGAAACTCCCGACGAGCCGTCCTCACACATGGCCTATCCTCTCATGATGTGTGCGCACCATGGAGCCGATCCTCCATACATGGCGAATCGATCTAATCCTTATTTGATCAGCCCTCTCCTTTTTTATGTACCATCTTTTCTTTTCTATATCAACAGGAGGCCACCTTGTGGTTTTCCACATAAACCATATTATCAGATGCACGGGGGCGATGATCTCCCCATACATGGCCGACGGTATCGAAGACCGCCCTCACAAATCCATGGTGACCTACTTCATCCCAATTCTACACAAATAAGGCATAGCAATACCACAACACGAATAATCAAACATTGCATTTAAATTCAGCACATTATATGAATAAAGATCATGCAAATATACAAATATACACATATATACCAATAAGTAGAAAATCAATAAGCGTCTATGTAACAAATTAAATAAGTAATAATTAAGTAGTGTCTCTATGCGTGAAGCAAATAGTAATGGTCTATCTATTATTACCACAGTAATAGAGGAGAAAGGAAGCTCTAATTTGGATTAGACAAAAGACTTTGTTTAAATAGAGAATTAGAAGATTTTATTTCCTAATTGTCACGACCCGATTCCACGGGCCGGACCGGCACTAGGGCCCAGGTAAGCTTAAGGCCCCCGAGGCCCGTAGTAAGCCTGAAACCCTAAAATTTGCTATCTTAATATAAACCCAGGCATAGGGCTCCAGGTAAGCTTAAACGGCCCCCGAGGCCCGTTTAGTAAGGCCCTTGACCCTAAAATTTCGCTATCTTAATATAAAATTTCAAATATTTTAGCCCATAATTATCAAAAAAAAATGAGCCTCAAGATTATTTCATCGTTCAATTTCTAATATAGGCTCACAGAATTCATTTCGTCTTTACGATAATACCGACGATTAACATGGTAGAGTAAAATTGCCTACAGTAAGCCTGCGGAGTCATCTAAAATCTGTTTGATCTTATACAATAGCCTCTGGTTATCATCATACCAGTTACCATACTGAAATAATGTTATGCGAATTAAGGAACAATTTTCTCTCTGTAAGCCTTGCGTACGAAGAACAATTTACCTAACGATCGACACTAAAGAGGAACTTATTCTTCCTTGATATGAAGAATTAAACAAGACATGTGAGTTGTTTCCCCTAAAACTGATAATTATTGCACAAACACATACAGTCACACAGGATGTGTAAAGCATATCAATCTAGTCATACCTGACTGAGTTATGATGCTCACGCCAGCCAGTTCACACTAAATGGCATCCTCACCAGCACTGCACAAACAATATCACCTTCAAATAATCACATCACGGGAAATTCAGTCAGGTGGCGTCACTTACAACCGCCCGACGCGAGCCGCAGTTCCTGGTCTCAAAAGCCCGCCTACATCCTCTCAAACATGTGCAGCCCCCGGGGACAAATCCCCCATTATCTGGGCGACCGGTCTAATCCTCACTTGCACTCAGTCCTCCCAATATCCTCTATATTACATTCTTCTCTTCTTTTCCCATTCTGCATTCCAACATCCATGTTCATCAATTCCTATCAAGGTGCACACTATGGGTCGCCGATCTCCCATTTACCTCGGCCAGACGGTTCCAATTTCACAATGTCATTTTCATAGATCAGGATCCCATAGCCTTTATCGACCGTCCTCACTAAGAACCCATCCTTTGGGTTTGGGGCGAAATAAAAACCCCCCCAACTTCATCCAATTCGCCACAACCAAGCAAAGCAACAGCAAATATCACAACACTAATTAATTCACACAACATTGCAAACAAACTATGCAGGACAGTTTGCATTATTGCAATCTTGGACATTCGTTAATGCAATGCACAATTGAAACCATCCAAATCAATGCAAAATAAATAAACTAAATAAAATAATAGAATGACAATATGAACAACTGATTAATAATAGAATAACAATTAATAACAATAATAAATTGCTCAAATAAATAAGATAAATTATTTATTAAAATAAATAAAGCGCAATAAATAAAAGATAATAAATAATTAGAGCACCGGATTTATTATTGTATCCAAATTTATAGAACTCAATCTAAATACAAACTTACATTCTTATTACTGTTATTAATTAAATTTAGTTAGATTTCTTTGTCAAAATATATTTGGCACAGCCACCCTGCCCCTAAAAATTGTTGGACTAGTCTACCTGCCTTCACATAGTTCACTAATATTCAGTTTATATCATTTATCAATCACAAGCAACACCAAGCCCATCGTCGGGTGCAAGACAATTCAATTATATTTCTCCCTTCCTCGCCAATTAAGGTAACAATCAAAATCGAAGATTATTATTTTAATTATTTAACCATCTATACAAAACCTTAGCTTTACTTAATACATGATTTCAACATTGATACAAATTAGTTTACTACTAATACAAAAATATTCATAGCTTTACTAAGATTAAACAAATAAGTAAATAAATACGCGATTAAATGAAAATGTTTATTTGTTTAATTTCCGCGTCCTACTACTTTAAACTATCCTTAAACTATCTGATCATATATTCCTTTAATAATCATACAAAGTTATAGCTCATATTCCTTTTACCAACATTAATTAGGATCTTATGTAACAACTTAATAATTTGTGAATCACTATCCTCACCAAGCAAGATTATAGGAAACGCCCTATTTAAATTATCTATTAAGCATAACTAAAATAAGTATACTTTAACTAATCAATTCTTAGCACGAATTGAATTTATAACTCAATACACTATACCCTTTCCTATTCATTAAGCAAAATTTAACCAAAATAACTAAACTAGCTGCTGCCTCAACAGTAAATAAAAATTCATATATATGAACTTAATTAAATCAAAAAACTATAATTTCTCTAATCAAAAGTTGTTGCCATTTATACAATTCTTAGCCTCTAAATGAAAATTACCTCAATAACACCAAATCACCCACTAAATCAGAAAATTCATGAAATTTACTAGAAAAGGTTGAAATTTATTTACCTAGCTACAACGTGCGTCGGAAAATGAATTTTTCCAGTTAAAGTAACCGGCACCAGCAACCAAGCACCAACACCGTCACTGACGCCACTAACTTGACCGGGGATGCACGAGAAAGTGGCTGGAGGCACGTGGAGGTGAGGAAAGGGTGTAGTCCGGCCGGTCCTTGACTGTTTCGCTGGAAAAGTGAAGGGAACGCTGAAGGAGGCAGCGTCGATTGGACAAGCACAACTCACAGCTCCCCTCGTCCGCTAAACAAGACCGAGACAGGATAGAAAGGAAGGCCGGAGAGACATCGCCAGTGGAAGGAGTCAACCGGTCGAGCTGGAGTCACCGAAAAATCGAGATGGAGACGCGATTTCACGATTGAGTGAATCGCAGTTCTCCTGCGGTTGCTACGCTCGCCAGGAACGAAAGGACAGAGAGAAAGAGACCGAAGACATGTGGTGAGGAGGCGACGACAGTAGGGAGGCGATGGCGGCGAGGCGGAATCGGCGCTGGCTTCAGGTGATCGGAAAACCAAAAGGGTAGGGGGAGGGGCTGTGGCGCGATGGGGAGAGAAAGGAGAGTGAGGGATGGGATTTTTTTGGTATTTTCTTATTTCTGGAACATTCTAATTGGTCTAAGGCTGGTTTGGTTCGATTCAGAGTCTTTGCTTGGATTTCCTTTTGGTTTGTGGGTTTTCTAATGATTTTTATTTTAGTTATAGGTTTGGTTTAACAAATAAAATTATATTTGTATTAAATTTTTATTAAATAAATTGTAAAGCATTAATGGAAAAAGAAGGAGAGAAAAGAAAGGAAACAGACAAAGGAAGGAAGGAAGTGGGCTTGGGCCATTCCGGTTCGATTCGGAACCGGTTCGGTCCGATTAGTGATCTGATCTCATTTGTACGGTTTTCGAGTTTCCTATTATTCGTGTGGTTTTCGATAAATACGATTTAAATTTTCCAGGTCCGGTTTGATTTATTTTTAAATTATTTTATTATGTTTTGCAACCTTCCTCCACTTACTTTAATTAATTACAAGTATTAATAGTAATGATTTTTTAATTTAGAATAATTAATTCATTATATATATATATATAATAGAATTTAATCCTGGTTGTTTCACTTATTCTCGGATAAATTTTTTGTCCTCAAATCGAAAATTCCCGAATGAACTGTTTTGGGCTTAGGCCCAATTCGAAAATTTGGGCTCGAATTGGGACTATGTTACAATTGCAACCCACACGGCCAAAATTTGCGATTTTTGATTTAATAAAAATTTAAAAGTTTTGAAAATAAAAATTCAGGGTGTTTCATGTATGCATTTTTTATGTAGGTCATACCATGCACGACTTTTACTATTGTATATTTTATGAAAAGCTTCGCATGACATTTAAGAAGGCATGTCTTAGCATCGCAATTTTTCAGCATATTTCAATAAGATGCAATTTATCATTTTATTATATAATTTTACTATTTTTTAATGATATTATAGAATCCTATGTCATCTTTTAATATTATCCTGCACATTGTGATTTCTATTATAAAATATATTTATTTTGGTCCATCCAATCCAATTTAAAAATAATAATAAATATAAGATATTAGTATATTGTGAGAAAATCATGGAAAGAGAATAAAATTTTCAAACGTGAGGCTATAAGTCAGTCGTTTATGAATTTCAACTAGTTTTGAGCACTTTGAAAAAAATTAAAGAGAATATTGTATGCATTACCTAGATTTAATGATAATTTAATTATTTAATTCAACTTATTTATTAGATTTTCAATTACGGTTGTAATTATTTTCTAACCTCAACTTGTTTAAAAAATCCTATGAAGATTTTATTCTACCACAACATCCATGTGCTTTAGAAACAATAAACTAAGATTAGTTTCAAATTAGTTATGCCACTTCTTTTTAACCATCTTGGCTTTGTTCAATTAAAACATGTTTTGCCGCTCTCTTTTTCTCTCCCGTTGATCACTCCTTTTTCTTTTTTTTTTTTTTATTTTTTTTCTTTTTCTTTTTTTTTTTTTTTTTATTTTTTTTGCAAAATAATCCTATTCAGCATCGAGTTATTGTCGCCCAATTATTAAATTTTGTTGTTGCCCATATATTTAATTTGTTCTCATATCTGAATTCTGGATCACTCCTTTTTCTTTTTTTTTTTTTTATTTTTTTTGCAAATAATCCTATTCAGATCTGAGTTATTGTCGCCCAATTATTAATATTTGTTGTTGCCCATATATTAAAATTTTGTTCTCATATCTAATTCTGAGTTATTGTTGTTACTATTATAATGATTTTGTCTAGCGTCTTTCGGTATTTGGTTAGTTATATAGAAATAAATGCAGATTTCTGAAAGAAATTTGAAGATAATCAAATCGGATTTGTAGAAAAACCATGGAGTCGAACAATGGCTACGAATAGCCATTGAGTGGAACAAGCGATCGCCGATGGCATAAATATCGTACTCTGTCAACTCGATTAGATACTTCAAATTAAAATTGCGTGTTCCTTTTTTTTTTGTATAACTGGTTTATTATTAGACTTTCGATATAAAATATAGAAACATATTGATTTGTATCTCATATCTGTATACAGTTTCCTATTAATAAAATTTATAGTTGGTTCCTTCTAAAAAAATTAAAAAATATTTTAAAAATATATAATAAAAATAAAAACTCTTTCGTTGCATAAGCTCTCTATTTTAAATGGATTTTTTCATAAACTCATTTTTTTACGTAAAATCGAAACCAAATCACAAAAACTGTTACACGAAAAGGTTAGAAAATTTTAATAAAAAAGAAAAAAAAATCTCAAAAACATAAAAATAACATAGGAGATTCTCATTAAAGCGACCGGTTAGCCTTTGTTGGTACATGAGAATGGCTAAATGAATTGGCTTGCATTTATAAAAATAAAATAAAAAGAAAAATAAAAAACAAATGCACAATTAAATATCATCATAACAATAACTCAGCGTAAGTGTGAATATTAATTATTTTGGACATCTTAATTAAAACATTGTGACATCTTGACAAGATGAAATGTTAGATCTACGAATATAACAATATAATATACAGACAAAGCATAATTATTTAATATTAAAGTGTTCCTTAATAATCGAATTAAGTTCCCGTAATCCTTAAAGCAACAAGATCATATATACTTAATTAATCAAGATCTCATGCATATAAATATAAAAATGAAATTAAATTAAATAGATTCTATAGTCACATTGAGAGAGGTGGATGATGGTATGATGCCATGTGTTTTTCCCTTGGTAACAAAAGATAATAATAGTATATGTTACTTGATGATAAAACATACATATAATTTAAGAATGATGTATGTGTGGGTTTGAGAGCTGTGCCGACACTTCATTTTGTTTAAAACAGTTTTGTTTTCAAGAATTTTTATTTTTAGTATAAAACATCGTATCACATGGGTTCATTGAAGAAGAAGAAGAAGAAGAAGAAGATAAGTGAAGGTTTTTTATTTTTGGGAATTAGTGAAGATTGTGGATTGTGTTGTGTTTTTTTTATAGCTAATTTAGATATTGTAATGGGTTCGTGTTCGGCAACAGTTTTTTTAAGTAGTTTTTATCTTTTTGATTGGTTAAAATGCTAAACACTACCTAAAAATTGTTCAGTAACATAGCTTTAAACTAACTTTTAAAAGTCGGTATAACATTTTATGAAAGGTTAATTCATGTAATATTTAACTAAACTCTATTCAAACAGCTAACAGCTACCGAAACAATTAATTTTTACCGAACAAATCCTAGAAGATATCTTCATTATTAAACCTCTTTGATGAAAGATAACAATTAAATCTTGTTTATACTCATATATATATATAGGAGACCAATTCATACTCTTTTTCTTTTTTAACATAAAAAATATTTTAAATTGAAAAATGAATTGTTAATTAAGATTTATTTTACATTATGAGTTAGGTTTTCAACTACTATGCAATGAATGATCAATGAATTAAATTCTTGCTTGTAACTTCTTAAATTTTTTTTTTTTCGTATAAATGATTTATGAAGGTGTGGACTTAATTTCTTCAACTAAATATTATTGCATTTATATCTTTATAAATTATACATCAATGATGTTGTGAATGAAAACCATACGCCTTAAAAAAAATTCATGTTTTTTGTTAGATATCTTTTTTATCGTTCACTGTTTTAATTTTTCTATAGATGAAAACATATACCCATATTGATCGATACCTTGAAAAAAAAAAATGAAAATTAAGTTTCTCAACAAGCTAATATATATATGTATATATATATATTGATCAATACCTTGAAAAAAATTAGAAAATTAAGTTTCTCGAAAAAAAAAAGTTATATACATACACTCACATGCATTAAAGCAAACCGCATTTGCAAGTTCAATTACATATGCATGTTTCCCCATAACATGCATGTCAAATCTTCAATTAATGCTTTTGAGATGGCTGAATGGATAGTTTAACCTCTAAACTTTCACAGAAAAAAAAAAAATTATGGCACCTTGAACTATAAAATTGACCTTGTAACATCGTGAATTTTATTTTTTCTAATAATTTCACACTTGCTTACACTAAAAATAATAAATTTTAAGGTTTTTTGATTTTTATATACAAAATATTAATTTAATATGTGGTTAATATAATTTTTAGAACAATTGGTTTATATTTTTTAAATTTTTCAATAAATGTGTAATCGATCTAATTTTATAAGTTGGGATATTCAATAGATCAAATAAAATATTTAACATATATAATTTTATAAGTTAGAATGGTTCAACAAGTCAAAATAAAAATAAAGAATGCCACAAACATTTCAAAAATTGAATTTATGCCATTTTGAAATTAGTGAACTTAATGTGACCTCCATAAAGCTACATAGCACAACATCCACATCTTGAAAAAATAAGTATTATTATCACTACATGCAATAGCAAATGTGCCCATCTTTGGTTGCATTATTGCAACATATATTAGTCTAGTATACCTACCTCTTTATTCCTTTTCTTGCCCTAGCTACTACAATACATATATATTCCTAATAATAACATTATAATAGGTATTAGATTGTTGCATTCAGTCTTTGCCATATATGTTTATTTTCTTCTCTCTAGTTCTTAAAATTAGTTAGCAATTGAAAAATGTTTAGTGAAAGTTGGTAAGTCCATATGTTTTCTAATTAAAACATACTATAAATGGAATTAATGGTTTAGGTAATTAAGTAATTAGGTTTAGCTTTTTCCTATTAATTTGTTGCTAAAGATTGGGATTGAAAATCACATCCTAATTAAGTTTTATTACTATCCTTATGTGTATTTGATATGATCCTCTAGCTAATTGCTACATTTAGCAATTAGAAGTTGATAAATGTTTAGCAACCCTATTCCTACTATCTATATATATTAGCAAAACATTGGTAAAAAAAAAAAAAAACATTGGTAAAAATTTATTATCCAAAAAAAAAAATTATTACAATCTTTAAAATTAAGTCTCATGAACGATTTGGCTCATTTACAATATTTGAATTTTCATATAAAAAGATAATACAACTATGACGATTTCTTTGTGACTTTTTCCCCTAAAGAAGCCTTCTACCAAAGTACATTAATGAATTTACTTGAACTAGCAATAAACTGCTTGGGATTAAAATGGTGTGTGTGCGGGACCATTTCACTTGTAACACACGTAAGAGAGAGTACCAATAAAATCCTCCTTACCACTAATTCCGTACTGAAATTTTCAACGCCATAGGTTGACCGAGTGCTACTCCAGCAAATTACCAATTTACACATCTAATATATATATATTTTTTTAATCTAGTTAAAATAAAGTATTCAAGTTGAAATTAGAAATTTATAAAAAAGAAAATATTATCCTTTTGATTGAGCATTAAATTACACAAAAAAAAAAAAAAAAAAAATTTTACACATTCTGAATATATATGATATTTTTTTAATCTAGTTAAAATAAAGTATTCAAGTTGAAATTTAGAAATTTATAAAAAAGAAAATATTATCCTTTTTGATTGAGCATTAAGATTACACAAAAAAAAAAAAAAAAAAATTGAGCATTAAAATATTATTCTACAATTTTCCATTTGCTAATATCTTTCGACGCCATACAGGATTGAACCGGCACCATATAGCAAAAGTCATCTTGTCTATCCAACCAAGCATAAGGTTGGTATTATTTATAATTAGTTAATAATAATAATATATCATGGATATTAAATCACTATTTTATATGATCTAAAAAAAAAAAAAAAAAAAATTGAGCATTAAATATTATTCTACAATTTTCCATTGCTAATATCTTCGACGCCATACAGATTGACCGGCACCAATACAAAAGCTCATCTTGTCTATCCAACCAAGCATAAGGTTGGATTATTTATAATTATTAATAATAATAATATATCATGATATTAAATCACATATTTTTATATGATCTGATTAATCTTTTTATATTTTAAATTGAAAGTTTCAGAATTCAAATCTTTTTTACCACTCTCTAAATATCAATTACAATCTTATTAATTAATCTGCAGGCTTATTCTGGAAATTAAGCATGACGATTATGGAAACAAAAACAAGAAAAGAAGACCAATTCGCAACGTTTTATTTATTTAATTAATTGTAATTAAGGAAAGATTATTATTTTATTGTTTTAATCAGTTTGCAGTTTGTAACGTTCTTACAAGTCGGTGATATCTTACTTTGAGCAAATCGTCAAAGGAAAAGTGGGAAGGAATAGTTCGTGCCTTCCTGTCATTCCCGCGTTCTTCTCATTTTTTATTGGGCCCCATTTTTACTTTGGTTTGTCTATTTAAGGGCCCACTTTTATTTAATTTGCTCTGACTTGGAGTCTCGTCTCATCCAATCTTATCTTTTTCTTCAAAATTCCTTCCTTCTATCTATTAGGACCATATTGTCCTTGGTTTGCATTACCAACAATACCCCAATGTCTTGTGATATGACCAAAGTAAAAACTACCGGAGCCAAATTATCAATTACCTAGTAGAATAATATAACCTGTTAAAAAATTAAAGATAGTATTGATAGTTTCAAAAATTATTAGGATGACGATGACATAGTTTTTAAATTTTTTAATAAAAAGTTTTTATCGATGCTTACAGTAATCATGTTTCACAATTAGTTACTCCTTCTGTTCTAAAATATGAGTCGTTTAAAATTTTTATACAAGAATTAAGGAAATAATTAATTCTCCTATATTATAATAAATTCAATGATAATTTGACTAAATTATCATTTATCTCACAATCAATAATTGTTTGTGAATTATTTATTAGATTTAATGTAAACAATGACATTATTGAAAAAACATCATTTATTACTTCTTAAAATACACAAAACGACATATATTTTGAGACAAAATAACAAACCAAAAACGATTTATATTTTGAAGTACAAAGAATATTTTAGTAATTATATTATCCTAGTAGATTTTAATTGTTTTACTAGATTTCATAAAACGTCGAAAGAAATAAAGTTTCGTAATACTCTCCTTCAATCTCTAAATATTACTAATATAAACATTATGTTATGGAACACTATAAATACTAAGTTAAAACACAAAATCACATTAAACTCTATTTTTAAAGTTGTTGAAAGGACCAAAATAGCAATGATTGTTTGAAAGTTTTTATTTTATCATTATTCGTTCCACTTTATTTTTTCTTTTATTTACTCGTAATTTATAATAAATAAATGTCACAAATTTTATAGAATTCATTTATAAATCTAAATTTTTATTTTTGATATAAAAGATAAATATTCAATTTCATATTATTTAAATATAACTAAATCAAATTCTACAAAAAAATTATGAAATTTCCAAATAAAATCTATAAATATAAACAACCTAAAATTTTATAACAAAACTATCCATCCTCATTTTGTATAAATATATAAAAAATGGAGCATTAGTCAATAAAAAATTTTGTTTACATTTGATTTGAGAATGGGGCAAGCTTGTCATTTCGATTAACAAGCTTTGTGCGCCAAAAGGCTGTCTAATCTATGTGAGAATCTAATGGGGGCGCTCGCTACCATTATTTGATTTGATATAAAAAGCCAAAGCAAAATTATGGGGTTAGTTTAGTCATTAATCATTAGAAATTAGGAAACGTTACCGGCATACAGCTAAAGAAAAACAAGTCCACCTGGCAGCGTTAAACTGAAGTTGTAATAAGAAAAGGGGACAAACGGGTTGGGCGTAGAGCAAAAGGTACTGATTATAGTTATAGTTACAGATTGGTCAAGATTTTAATTACAAGCTTCTCTAATTTTCCATTCATCAATCTCCACGACCCTTCTTGTACGGTCTTGATTTAATCCCCATTTCCCTTGATTGGCGGAAACCAAATACTAACCATCAAATTACAAAACCACTTCCATTCTCATTTGGATCTTCCGGTTGCTATTTTGTTTTAATCTCAAGTAATACATTCAATCATAAGAAAGACAGATATCATTATTAATATTAAACAAAATATAAACAATTTCATTCATCTCCAATTTTTACTTTCACAGTAACTAAGTAACCATAATAATTTTATTCAATCATGAATTAAATTAAGTAATAAATATGATTAGTTTTTAATTTTTAATTTTTATGGATACGGCTTAAATCTAATTTTAATTGGGTTAATAAATTTTAAATATTAAATTATTTTAAAAGGAAAAAAATAATTAGACGCTAATATTATCGAAAATAATGGAACGAAAAGAAAAAGGTCTTATCTTATGAAATTATTAGTTAGCAATATTTCAAATAATAACAATTCTCTTTCTATGCTACTGTTAAAAAATCGTTCATAATAATCCTTACTTTCAAATCCCAACTGGAAAGCACGATGGTAATTTTTCCGTTGCTAATATTTTGTATTTTTACCGTTATTCCACTATTCATATTGTTAATACCCAGCTAATAAATACATCAAATTCAAATGTAATAATTATTTTGTATTGTATAATGGTTTGACGTACCAAAGAAATAGAGATAAAGATAATTTAAAATAACTAATAAATACTTAATTTCAAATAATTTGATTATACAAATCTTCATCTTTACTTTAAGTCCGTATTTATTTTTTTCTGAAAAAAAAAATCTGTTTATTTTTATGTAAACGCTGCTACATTGTCTCATCTAAGATTGACTAGGCCATCTTTACTATTTTTCTGTTTGATAAGCCAAACTTCCTAACATTATAAGCTATTTACAAGTAAAAAGACTATTGAGCTTAATATTTTTTAGATAATTAAAAATTAAAAATTTATCAAACTTAATTTAATTTCAAGAAAGAAATCACATAAATAACAAATTAAATATGCCAAAAAAAAAAAAAATATCAATGTATTGATAAAAAAGGACACATCATTATGTCTATGCTTGCAAATTAAGCGTTAGATCTCCTATAAATAAAATGAAAATTTAAATTTACCACAAATATTAAGCGTACAAAATCTATTTTTATGTGGTAAATACATTAGTAAAAATTAATTATTTTAACCACTAACGTACCGACATTTCAACCTAGGTAGAAAAGGGTAAAAAGAAAAAAGTCAACTTAGGAGCCAATTAGATTAGGTCAGGTCATGCAAGCCGGTACAAGATCACAAAATTAGAAAAATTTTGGTACCAAATCACAGACTTATTTTTTATTCCCATTTTGCCCTTCCTACTCTTCTCTATACATACCATAATCGCACGCACAAATCATCCTCTCGCCCCCTCCCTCCATCTAAGTCCGTACACATCTACCACACTAAAACCAGTGAGGATTTTTTTTTTTCCTTTTTTTTTTAGCAGGAAAGGAGCTCAAATTTGAAGACTCATTTCCCTTTTAAACTGGGAATAAAGAAAGACACAAAACGACGAATCCAAAACGCGTTTATAGTGCTAGCACACTGGCAGTAAGATGGTGATGATATCATTGTTATCTTCAGTAACAAACCTGACATTTGCAGATTCATTACACTGATTTTATCTCTGCTTATTAGTCATTTGATTTTAGAACAGAGCGGAGGGAAAAATATCTTCTGGTACTGGTACGGGTACTGAAGCTCTGGTTTTTGTGATCTTTAATTTTGGGTTTTATCTCTTTTGCCGTTTTGGGAAAGACAGAAAATTATGTGTTTATGCAGTCAATCGATGGATCTGATTGTTCTGAAGCGGCACTGACATTTTGTCACTGTTAGTGGAAGAATCTGAGTTTTTGCTTTTCTGGGTTCTGTTTGGTTGCCTAGAAAAAGAAGGAAAAAGCTACCAGTGGAAGAAATTTTTAGTACCTAATTTGCTCTGTTTTTTTAAAGCTTCTGCTGTTCTGTTTTCGGTAAGTGAATTTCTCAACTTAAAGTGTGCCAAATGATTCTACATTACCTAAATGCAATTTTTCCTTGTGATCAATTTTCATTGCATATCTTCATAAAATCTTAATTTCTTCTTCCTTCCGTTTCTGTTATTCTCAAACTAAATACACTCTCTAATTTTTGCTCTGATTGTTTCATCTTGTATATAAGATTTATTCCTTTAAATACCTTTTCTTGTAAACTGCTTTACAGGTTGATACTCTAATCTCTCTACCAATGTCGCTTACTGTAAAACCTCATCTCCACCAGTACAACAGAAACAAAATGGGTAAAACAACATCAACAAACAGAGATTGGACACAGATCTATGCAATTTACGGCATGGATCAATGGCAAACCTTACTCTTCCTGTTATTCCATGCCATTTTCTTCTCCATATTATCAATCCTCTTCCTCTTCTACTTCGATCCAATCTGCAGACTATTAGAGTCTGCTATTCTTCTTTTCGCTACCAGTCCTAGTACCAGTAGCGCCGCCCGTTTCGCCGCCGGATTCACTGGTTGCGTTACAGCTTTGTCCGCCGTGTGCCTTTTCTTCGCCGCCGGCAACTTCTTTTACAGTTCGGTTGCGTTGCATCATGATATGGCGCAGAGGATGGTGAGTTACGTTAACGATTGGTCATCTGTTAAATTGGCTCTTGATATTGGGTGTGGCCGTGGGATTTTGTTGAATGCGGTGGCTACTCAGTTGAAAAAAACTGGAAGCTCTGGTCGGGTTGTCGGGTTGGACCGGTCTAAAAGGACTACTCTGTCTACTCTGCGAACCGCTAACTTGGAAGGTAGGTGTCGCTCAGTCAATAGAATAATTTCAATTTTTTTTATTATGAAACCGTTTTTTTATTTAATTTATTGATAAATTTGCACTTCCTATCATCAAATTTCAAAATTTCTGAAATTTTATATATTTTCAACCCCAGTTAACATGTAATTAATTTTTTAAAAACAGGGGTAGGAGAGTATGTGACATGTAGGGAAGGCGATGTGAGGAGCTTGCCATTTGGGGATAACTATTTTGATGTGGTAGTATCAGCTGTCTTTTTTCACACAGTAGGAAAAGAGTATGGTCATCGAACGGTGGAGGCAGCCGCCGAGAGAATGAGGGTTTTGGGTGAAATGGTGAGGGTTTTAAAACCAGGCGGCATCGGAGTGGTGTGGGATATAGTACATGTGCAGGAATACGTCCGGCGACTTCAAGAGTTGAAAATGGAAGATATTAGTGTTTCGGAGCGAGTAACAGCGTTCATGGTGAGCAGCCGCATTGTGTCGTTTCGGAAGCCTAATCAGCATGTTTTTGGGCTGAGTGAGGTTAGGCTGGATTGGAGATGCTGATAATGATGTGATTAATCAATAATGATACATGTTATAGTTGCTAATTAAAATTAGAAGGTAAATGATTTAAAAAAAAAAGAGAGTGAAGAAGAATAGAAAAGAATTATATAGAAGTATATATACATGAGATAGTTAACTATGAGTTTACTTTCATATATCTGGAGAGACGAAGCCGATCCAGATGTTTTACATGCTGCATTTGATGTAATATATCATATATGGTTATCAATCAAATATTGATGGCCTGATCATCTAAATTTTACATGATGTTATGAGTTTTAGCTCGATTTGTTAATGAATATATTATGTCAATAGATACTATAAACTCTTATCGTAAAGTGTGTTTCTCAATAATTGATCGTGTTCTTATGAGAATTGAGGTTATTTATTGTTTCAATTAACATTTTGTTGATGTATTAAGAGAGTTTTTTAATTGATTTGAGCATGATGAGATTTAGGAAGAGTGGAAAAAAAAAAGTATTTGAATAGAATTTTTGTTGTGTTGATAAAATATGGTGAGATTTAGGCTTCGATTGTTTCTGTAAAATAATTTGCAGAAAAATAATTTTTACAAATTTTCCGTTGTTTGGGGCATTCAGGAAAATAAGTCAATGGAAAATATTTTTATGATCAAAGGAAAATTAAGTCATTTTTTTAAGTAAACAATTTCTCATTCTTGAGAGAGTAAAACATTTTTCGGATATTAGCAAACTTTATAAATCTATTTTTTTTAATTTATTAATCATCATTACCACTGGACTATTGCAGCTTTAAAAATTTATATTTTTTTTTTTTGCATTCTTTTCATATATAACAATAAAAATTTTAAATTATAAAATTTTAGCAAACTTTACAAATATCTATTTCTCTTTAATCTTTATTAATAGCATCATTACCACATGGACTATTGCAGCTTAAAAAATTTATATTTTTTTTTTTTTGCATTCCTTTTCATAATATAACAATAAAAATTTTAAATTATAAAATTTTTTATAAAATTTTTATTATTATTAATATTTTTTAAGATCTTATGATAAAAACTTTAATATTTTTAATTAATTTTCAATATTACATCCAAAACAACGAAAAATAAGTCATTTTTCAAAAAATTATTTTTCTACAAATTATTTTATAAAAATAAATCGAATTTAATTATTTTTCTATAAGTTATTTTACAAAAATAAACGGAATCTAAAAGTGAAAAACAAGAAAAAGGATTAGTTGGTAGCAGAATTACTTTTGATTCAAAAAGCAAACATTCTAGCCCTTACTTTCTAGAAAGACTTCAATGAATATTGCTAGTTGATTAAATTCCAGGTTCTTTTTAAAAAAAGTAACATACTACAACAAACTAATTAGTTAAGGCTTACTTTTCTTTTTCTTTTTCTTTCATACAATGGATTATTGATATTATGACATTATTTCCTTTTTAATATAAAAAGCGAAACGTAACAAGTCACCAAAATTTAAATTTTACCAACGATAAATTTTAGTCGTCCTAATTATTAAAAAAAATGACAGTTACTGCCAATGTGATTCTTGAAATTACACTAGCAAGCTAGCTACCCACTTTTAATTTTTCCAATTCATGTGAGTTTGCCTGGCTGAAAAGATGAATAGTGTTTTGAGACAGATAGTGATATATTTGGTGGGATGCCATATTGGTGGATAGTGAGGGAGGTAAGAACTGAAATGGGGGTTTGTTGTGAAGTCACAATCTTTGATCTTTGATAGTGAAACATGAAATGGTAATGGTAATCTGAGGAGTTAGGTTGGATTTTAAATTCTTGGTGTTATTACACCAACTTATTGGGATTTTTACTGAGAAAAAGCTGCACAATACAATTAAAATGGAAACTCACCAAATACAGAAACATGCTCCTAATATATAGAGCTCAGGTTTGTCAGTGTTGCAGTCGACATTGAAAAATAAAAACAACACACATTATTTTGGATAATATTGACAACAAATATTTTTAATAATCTTCAAATTCATCTTTCGGAAGTTCACTTTTGAAGTTTCAAGGAAGTTAGTGTGAATATGTTTGGTTGATGTATTGAATTCACGAGAAATGAAAGTTAATGAATTTTTATACATGAAATGACGATAATACTTCTACTATAAATTTAAGTATAATAATTAAAAAAATTAATTTAACTATAACAAGTGAAAAAAAAAAAAACTCTGAAGGACCTTTTTTATATATATTGATGAAAACAACTGTGGTCGATAGAATTCAAACTCGAGACTTCTCACTTCTCATATAAATGAGAAGACCAATTAGACCACCACCTGATTTACTATAATTCATATAAGTCATAATAATAATAGGACAAAATATTATCGTAATTAGAAAATATTGTGTTTGTAGAATATTTTAGTAAATTAATTAATGAAATTAATTTTCAGAGCTGTTAAGAGGTCAAATTGTTTCCACAAGCATAGATATCATTTAAAGTGCACACATCAAACAATATGTATATCATATTTGCATGCATCCAATTTATCTTAAGCCAAAAATACCAAACTTCCACAAGCTTTTTGTAGCTTTCAGTTGTTGCAATAATAGCACCGAATAGGGGCAAAATGGATATTGCCAAATTTCTAAAGGTCAGGGAAGTGCACTTCCTTGGATTGAGAAGAGGAATTAACTTCCCTTGCGTTCTCGGGAAGTTTTTTATTTTTTGAAATTAAATATGATCAAAATTTCCAAGTTCCGGAGTTCACTTACCATCAACCAAAACTTCAGATTCATGGATTAAAAGTTAGCAAAACATTATATGAATAATATACTTTGATATCATATACTATAAAATAAATACTTGAATATTAGATTATTTCCCAATATTTTATTGAAAATTCCCTCTATTTATTGTAAATTACCTTTGTCCTCATAAAAATTAGATCTAAATTCTGACCCACATAGGAAAAATGTCAAGTGTAAGAATTGCAAGTTTCTCTATCACTCACTTTATGTTAGTGGTGGATGTGCCTCACTTTCTAGTTCAAATACACAAGGGAGAAATCTCAATACCAAGTGGACAAATGCAAAAATTGTCCAATTTTTCCAAGGCAGAATGGGCATATGGTTGGTTCATTATAATTGGATAATTTCATTTTCATCCCAAAAAAATCTTAAAAATTCTGTCCAGCAAAGCAAAAAAAAAAAAAAAAAAGAAAAAAAATCTTAAAAATTCCCTTGTCCAGCAAAGGCCCAAAAAAAAAAAAAAAAGATTGCATTGGGTGGTCCAGGTTAGGCTAAAAAAAAAAAAAAAAAAAAAGATTGATTGGTGGTCCAGGTTAGGTGCTGGATACATATATCTTTTTCTTATCAATTATATTATTTATTAGGTAAATATAATGAAGCAATTTAATTGCAGCATGTGTAGAGTTTATAGTTATTATTCTGAATTCATATGCAGCATGTGCTTCTCTTCCAAAAGCAAAACTTAATTTCTAATTCTTCCCCAAATTTAATTTTGATGTTGGTCCACAAGGGAACATACCAGATGCTTTACTGAAATATAAGCCTGACACTTGTTTTAAAATTTTCAGAAAAATGCTAAAATTCTCTTAGATTTTGTCTTTTCCCCCTCTTTTTTTTTTTACTTATTAATATTTTTATTTAATCTAAAAATAGAATATCAAATTATAATATATTTTCTATATTAATTATTTAATAATTAATTATTTGGGTTATTAGTTTAAGATAATTGAATTGTTAAAAGAAGTAATTTTACTATATTAAAAAAAAAAGAAGTAAATGTTTAACAAAATTAAGTACTATCAATTGATATTGTTTATCAAAATCAAAATCTTGAAACCAATTGTCATGTGATTTGCAATTGAAAGAACAATGACATTTCTCAGAGATGAAATTCTGTGGAGAGTGTTGGAAGTTGAGATGATAAGAAGGGAAAGTAGTTGCATAGTCACTGTCTTAAACCCATTTATTAAGGAAATGAAAGCTTGGAACTGTGCTTGAGCCTTGAGCATTGGAAATGACTAGTTAGTTAGTTGGGGAGCTGCAAATTTTCTGCAATTAAATTGTTAGTAAACTGATTTTTTTTTTTCATATCTTCATCTTCTTGTTGAACTGGGTTGTGCAATTAAATATAGATTAAATGATTACACTTGATGTTAGATTTCACGACCATGTAAAATTGCAGCAGCACATTTCCTTTCTTTTCCTGTTAGACCTGTTGATATCTTAGGAGGATTAGAAAGCTATGGGGAAATCCTTCGGCTCCAGTTTCCCTCAATCGCATTGAAATGTATTTGAGTGAAAAGACAAAGTTTTCAGAATTTAGTAACCAAAATTTGTATGATTTTCCCGTATAAAACAATGAATTTTGAATGATAAAAATTGCCAATGTTGCATGTTGTAACTAATTTATATATTATGCTATATATACTCAAATTATTATTATATTACATTAATGAAATTTTATTTTTAAATGTACTGAGATATTGGAAAAAAAATTAATTGTTACAATTAAAAAGTTACTTAAATGATAACAACTAATTATGATAAATATAATGGAGAGTTCATGATTAATTATTTTTTGACATTGTTAAGATAACTTATATTTGTGGACGAAAAAAAAAAATCTTAAAAGTACTTATATTTATAGCCAAAGAGAGTATATTTAAGTGATTTAATTATTGTTTAGCCAAAGTTTTTGTATGGTTTTTCTTATTTAAAAAATTTATGAAAAATGAATTTTGAATGATCAAAATAACTAATTTTATGTTATCATGCTATATTTGCCCAACTTGATTATAAATTAGACCCATGAAAATTTATCTTTAAACATCTTGAGACATTGGAAGAAATTAAAACGACACTAATTCATATCTTAAAATTCATATAATTCTTCCTTTTCCTCAACTTATATCAGGAGGATTAAAAAAAATCCATTCTAAACATTTTAAATCACTATTATTTATAAAAAATTAAATTAGCACGAAGCTTTTAAACGGTATAATAGTTTATGTTCAAATTGTTTATGAATTCATTATAAGTTTTTTATAAATTTAAACTTTATTAATCTTATTAGAAGAAATTTAAAATTTTAAAGATTTAGGCAGTAAAAGATAATATTTATATTTTTAAAGAAATTAAAGAAACAATAAGATGATCTCATCTTTCAAGATATGAAGTTTATGATAAGATTTGGAAATTAAGAATAAAGATCGAGGAAGTAAAGAGAGCGAAGAGAGAATTCTTATTAAGATGAATAAAATCGGAAAATGTTTACAACATACTGAGGTTTACTCTTTATAGCTATAATTGACAATTCTAACCGATTCCTAACCAAATAATAACTGATTTTTAACTAATTACAATTATTGAATGGACAATCATAGCTACTCTTTATAAAAAAACGCTCCCTTTCAATAATTTATTATTTTCTCGTTATAAAAATATTGTCGTTTCTTTCTTCTTCTATTTCACTTTGTAACAATAAATACGTAACCTAATTTTGAGTTAGGAGTAGTTATGATGGAAATCGATAGGTAATCAGCATCTCAAATCCGTTGAATTAGTCATAGTATCCATTCAATTAAATCTGATAGAACATAGCATAGTGCCCTGCAATTATAAATTTCATGAACATGCCCACCATTTATGGATTAATTATTAGCTAGATTAACACAAATATTTAATTTGATAAGATTAATTTGTTGTGATGTATTTATATTTAATTTATATACTTACAACTAACAATTAAATAAGGAATCATTTCAATTATTTCTATCAATGACTACTAACTCAAGTATTAAGCCAAAATCTCATATAATAAAAGAAACTTTACTATTAAAATTAATGATTCTACTTTTTATTTTTCTGTTTAGAATTTAGTTTTAAATAAATTGCATCATATATTGGGTCAACTTACAATATGATAAAAAAAATTGTAGAATTCATATAATATGCATATTCAATAAATATTATATTATCATTTAAAAATAATTAGCTAGATAATCAATTTATAAGAGTAATTCTATTCAATTACTCTTCAATGTACATTTAATTAGAGTGAATTTATTCGCTTTAATAGGATTGGGTGAGATATTAAAAAAAAAAAAAAAAACAAAAGAAAATAATAGGAATTGGGGTGAGAATATTACAAAAAAAAAAAAAAAACGAAAAGAAAAGAAAATAACAGGATCAGGCGAGTTATAAAAAAAAAAAAAAAAAGAAAAGAAAAGAAAAACAGGATCAGGCGAGTTAAAAATAAAAACTGTCATGTGTGAATATTCCTATTATAATTAACAGCTAGAGAGAATAATCGCCAAGGTCCCATGGTCTAGCGGTTAGGACATTGGACTCTGAATCCAGTAACCCGAGTTCAAATCTCGGTGGGACCTTTTTCTGTTATTTAATTATGACATTATGTTTTACTCAATTTTTTTTTTCAAGGAAAAATGTTTTACTCAAAATAACAACATAAAAGTATTTGAAATGAAAAGATGTATGTCACCAAAAATAGTATTTTATTCAACTATATATACTTCCAGCACTTGTTTTAAAATAAAATGAGTTGGTTTCTATATTTTAAATGAAAAATGCATAAATCATATTCTCATGCTAGCTTTTAAATTTTAGAACTCGATTCCATATGTATTATTGGATTTCTATTGAAGTTTGGTTTTTTACCTTTCAAAAAAGAAAAAAAGTAACAACTGTCCTCCTCCTAGTTGTAGCAATGTTCAGATTGAGGTTGGTGCAGAATAACTATGGAGAGCTATGCACAATGATGCAGCTGACTTATCAGAATGGGATGTCTACGTAGCAGATTGTTGTAGCAATGTCAATATTGTTTGGATTTGAAAACAAGCCACTGATACGCTCATGCTTTCGCTAGAATATTATGTTTCTTCGTTGGTTTTCAAATTTGGAATGAGTTTCTTTATGACATTGAAACTTAAATCGTAAGAGATTTAGATATTTTTATTTTTATTTTTATGAATTAAGTCTATTTGACATTCTCAAAAGAAAAATAATATCCTACTTCCAAGTTTTGCTAAATTCAATAATTTTGTTTATTTAATTATGCTTATTAAATCACATATCACTCGACTGAGCTAAACAAATAAAATAATTCTAAGAAAAGGAGAATACCTATTTATCTTATAAATAGAAGGTACTATTTTTGTTCCATGGAAATATACCTAGTTCTAATTTTTATACAAAGTAAGAAGATATAATTAATATGTTTAAACCATAGTTTTTATTTATTATTTTCTTTTATTATTTTCTTAATATATTCAAACTAATCTAAGAAAAATAGAAGGTATGTGATTTAATTAGTTATTTATTTCAAGATCTGATTAATATATTTGTTCATAAAGATGCACATTCAATAGAGTAGAATAAGAAATTGTAAAGTATATAACTTTTTATTAAAATATATTTATCTCTGTCTACCGTACTTATTTTAATTTGCCTCTTTCAGAATATATTTAGGATTCATATGCTAGAGATATTACTATGTAATATAAACTGCATTAAAGTTACACTTATAGCAAAACTAACAAATAATGATAAACTACATATTATACATATAAATAATACCCGTATTGTTGATTATTTTTCAAAAAAAATTCCCATATTATTGAATTTTTCTTATTTTAATTTGAACCATTTGCCAGTCTCAGAAACGGGTAAAAAAAAAGTCATTAGATATCAATGGACTTCCAGCACCAAATTTTTTTTTAGACTAAAAAAAAAAAAAAAAAACGTATCTCAGATTTTAAAATTTTGATTTTCATTGATTCTGTGTTGTACATAATACAGGAGTCCTTCTATACCGATGAGCAAGAACAAAAAAAAAAAAAAAAAGAAAAAACGTATCTCGATTTTAAAATTTTGATTTTCAGTTTGAGTTCTGTGTTGTACATGAATACAGAGTTCCTTCTATACATGAGCAAGGACCTTATACAGGAGACAGCAACACTCCAAAAACAAAAAAAGAAAGAACTACCTATCTGCAACTAAATTCAATGAACTCAACTAACCTCTCTTGATTCTCTACAATGGTAGACATACAAATTTACAGATTTTAAGGTAACAAAACTGGATATGTTTCAGCATATCCTCTCCCTTTAGTTGTAACTTTCCCAAATTAAAGAAACTATCCAACCTTTTTTTCGTGGAAAATTAGGATGGTCAGAATACAAGAGCCAAGAACAACTATGCTGGGATGCAAAAGGAGGAGCTCAAAACAGGAGGCATGACACAAACCAGATGAGGCCCAGGAGGATTGCTACTTATATTTGACTCGTCAATATTTGGCAGCCCAAGTCGAGGAGGGCGAACATAACCTGCCACTAGAGGCACACATAGTACTGAGACGACTATCCTGGAACCTGTAATAATGAAGATAAGGTAACGTATAATGCCACTAAATGATATTTCTTATGGTTTGACAGCTACTTGATATATAAATTAATGCAATCAGAGTCATTTAGGAACCTTGCTTGGTGGAGAGAGAGACATGCCCTCTCTTGCGCCCAGCAATCATCCAATTCTCTGAATTTGCACTGACTTCATACAGAACCTCACCCTGTCCCATGAAAAACAAACATGATCTATTAATTTATCAATAGCAAGTAGGCAACAATTAGTAATTCTTATAACTTGATTAGAATTGCCATCAGATTTCAATGCCCAACACCAAAATCCCCCAAAAAACTAGGTCAATGACAATATTAAGTTTTCTCCCAATTCTGCCAAACTCTTACTATTGCCAGGAAACCAAGAATAAAAAGGGCAACAAAAAGTTGTCATATGCTTGACAATAAATTTGGTTTCCACTGATACAGAGGAAAAGAGGAAGAAAATAAGACAAACATAATAAACGCCATTTTCAACTAAGCAAATGGTGTCAGGCTTTGTCAAGGGAGCTTTTGGTTTTATAAATGAGATGAACTGGGCTTAAGGAAATCAAAGCAGTTGATATGTTTTGTTAGAAAAATTTGAAGGAAAAAAAAGAAAAGAAACATGGCAATGAGCCGATACTTAAAAAAAGACCAAATACATAAAATCCGACCCTATAACTTTTGCAAAATATCTTACAGCACCCCAAACTTTGTGAGGGTCCTATCGTGCCTTCAAATTTATGAATTATGGTGACATTACACACCTCTCTACACTATCAACAACAATTTTCATGGTTTTGAACTCTTATATGCAAAATATTAATTTGCTGTGTGGTCAATACAACTTTTAAACAATAACTTTTATTTTTTAAATTATTTAATAAGTGTTTAGTTTATCTAATTTTATAAGCTAGATTATTCAATAAAATAATTTTGTAAGATGAAGCGTTTAATATTTGTAATTTTATAGTTAAAGTGTTCAATAAATCAAAGTAAAAGTTGAAAGTGCCACAAGGTTTTTTTCGAAAGAGTATAAGGGGGAATTTATGCATTTGGCCCTTAAAAAATTCAGGAATTAGCTGCAACTTACTTTTAACTGCTCATAAGTACTTACATTCTGTTTAGAAATTTCATCATCTTCAAACCCCTTCAATCTTTCAATCCTCCACTTCATGGTAACAAGTTGCCCAACTCTTAGGCCAGCAGAAGGAAGAGAAAGAAAACCAACAGCCAGGCATGGGTCAAGCACAGGCCTTTGCAGCATAAGAACACTCTTGAAGATCAACTCCTGCCTGACAACCTCAGGCCCATCTGGTTCCACAACCACAGGAGGATGTGCCCCAATTGTTCTCTCACCGGAAATTCCATATCTGATGTTTAATATGCTCTCAGGTTGACTTGCCTCCACTTCATCTGTAAACCAGAAGCATTTTATAAGTGATAATGTCCTGGGAAGGTGTAAAAAAGTGGTAACCTCAAGTAAGAGGAAAAGAAGCTTGATTTAGCATCCTTTTGTTTCATGGACAACATTGTCCACAAAACAAGTTCTAAAGTTTACTTTATTTGGCCAACCAGGAAAAGCTATTCAATAGGATATTTTTTTCTCGGTCAAAGGAAAAAGACAGACAAAGAACCCACAAAAGAACTGCAAAAGCACGTATCCATTAATCTACCAACCATTGCAAAGTTTCTTTCTTATTCATTGAAAGAAAGTTTCATTTTACAATTCACTCCATACACCAAAAATCAATCTCAATTGATTTTCAATACTACAACCAAATAACAAAAACAAATCATTTTATCATAAGGTATTTATAGATAAAAGTTATTTTTGGCAAAAGAGACAGTAGAAATCTATAAAATCTAGGTGAACATGGCAAAAGCAAGAGCAAACATGTCAATGTGTATTTTCAGTTGTTAGAATGTTCTGTGGTTCCTTTCTTCTAAATACATTAAAATAGAGCAAGGAGTTACTCTCTGAACCTAGGTAAACATGGCTAAAGCAAGAGAAGACATGTAAATGATTATTTTCATTTTCTAGAATGCTCTGTGGTTCCTTTTCTTCTAAGTACATTAAAATGGAGCATGGAGTTACTCTCTCAACCTCCTAACTTCTAAAGCTAGATTCTCCTAATCCCTCCAAATAGCTGAAGACCTCTATGACCACATCAATATCAAATTAGAAGATTGAGACTTCAATTTCCAATTTTGATAATTACCAAATTGGCCTAGCCATAAAGTCCAGAGGCTTTCGAAACTATAATCCCCATTGCAAGAATTTGTGTAGTTACGTGCATCAAACAGACGTGCATATCCCAGAATTGGCAATCACCAATCATTATAACAAATTGGCTAGGAATTTAATGGGAAATTCCCTTCTTGATCCAAGAGACACATTTTGACTTTTTTAAATACTAGAAATACACCATATTTATTAATGCAACCAACTATCCATACCTTCACCGCTCATCTTCCCTAAGCAAATACTGAACAAGATTCCTCCTCTAGACATTGGAGAAATCACATGTGGAAAAAAGCTTGAAGTTGGTCTTCCATCACCTTGTCTAGCATGAACAAATCCGTCTTGAAGTTCAAGCCAAGCATCGTATATGGTCAAAGTGGCCTTCAATTGGGAATGTAGTATAACCTGGAAGTAGTCGTTAACATTGACATGAATATAAAAAGAAAAGATCACAATAAAGATAATTCATAATAATCCTAATCACATAGGTATATACGAACTGTCAAGCTCTAGAGAATCCAACTGAAATAGTCAAGGTCATATGTGTCAATTGTTTGGGAATATACAAGTTAGGCAGGTGATGAAGTATAAGAATTTAGAATATTTGTGTTATACCTGCAGAAGCAGAATACCATCATTGCATTTATCTACAACACGTGTGCTCACATGGAAAGGGTCAGTGAAATGCACAGCTATAGTCCTGCATATCAGGGCAAGGTGATTTAATAAGACATCTGATAGAGATTGACTGACAGAACAAAAAAAAAAAAAATAAGGAAACAAAAAGGAAGAAAACATGAAGAACAAAGAAAACAAATCTGTAGTATAATCTGGGATGAGATGGATTAGAGCAATGCCTTTCAAATATCTGGTTATGAGATGCTCCAAATTCAAGTTTCAATGCTATTGTTCTCATACCATCCACAATGCTCTGTGTCTGAGGTGTACCTGTTCATGACAAAGAATACATTATAGGCACAAAAAGTATTGGATGGAAAAGCAAGCACATACACAACAAACAAATATGGAAACCAGCAAAAGTTTCATAATTTATGACCTGAAGATGACCCTTTTGGAAGCGTGTCACTGATTGCACAAATAGGGATCCAAAGAACAGAATTCACATCACTTGCCCAATCTGGAAAGTCTATTTTACCATCATGAAGACATAATCGTTCAAGTTCTTTATTAGCTGCCAAAGAACAATCTTTTTGAGAGCTATATGTGTTTTCGATATCAGAAGCACTCTTTGACACATTGCCAAAGACCTCCATCTCAATGACATGTGACTCTTCAATCTTGAGACCTGGACCAGTATCAACATGCAAGACAGCGCCTTTGAGAGGGTAGTCAATGGGCTGCACTATAATCCCAACCCACTGAGTTTCATTTATAAGCAAAGCAGATGAAACAGCTGCAGTGAGATCAACCAGAGGTCTTGGCTTGAAAACCTAAGAAAGGGAAGGCTCCATTAGATGAAATCATATATCAGCCAAAATGGATGACCAGTTGAGTCCCAGCTCATCTACAGCAACAAAGTGATAAAATATAATTGGCAAGACCACACCTCTCAGTACAAATCATCATAGATCCCAATATTTTTTATACTCCTTCCAAAAATTATTGGTTTATTGTCTGTGGATAATGAGAAATATTACCTTCAAGATAGGCCTACTTGGCTTTTCATAACTCATAAAATCATCAGTGTCGGCTGGGCCGCCCTTGGAAAAATTATGTGATCTAAACCCCAAGTGACCTATTTGCCCAGTGAGAACACCTAAAACATAGGAACCTGGCTTCTGTGGGGGTAAAGCAAGGGTAATTGTGTTCCTGCCAGGCTTTAGCACAGTGGCAGTAGAACTGCTTAATGCCTGAAATATCATATGAAATTCTTGAGTTATAAAGAATGCTGTAGGCCTTGACAATTGACATACCAACTGTCATGGACTTCCATGGAAATGAGAATCATTTATTTCAAAGGAAAACATACCTTAGCACTTTCATCAGCATTAAATGTAGCCATCAAAGTGAGGCTCAGTGAATCAAGAGTTATATCATCAGGAAATCCACTCCAAACAGTTACACAGAGAGTACCAGGATCCCCATCACATAACTGCAATGCAGGTCCAGGATTTCCAGAAAATGTAATTAATGATGAGACATCTAAGGGCACAGGGTCCTTCATCTCACTGTGTGCAAGACGAACGACCTCTGCCTGAAAAGCCTGGCGCTCCTTGGTTGAGAATAAAACATTGTCTAGAGACAGCAGTCTCACACAGGATGATAAGTAGCCAGCTTGATCATTCAGCATTTTCTGACACTCAGCCAAATTTGGCAGGACATCGGCCAGTAACTCTTGCCATACTTCACCAGAATATAGGGCACAAACTTTCTCATAGGACTTTGCAGCCAGATCAAAGTTTCCATGCCTGAAGCAAACTGCAGCAATTTCACCATCAAGGACCACCCCATGTCTTTTCCACCAGGATTGATGGTAATTGTCTGCAGCACCTTTGGTAAGCTCAAGATATTTTTGCTGCCATGAAGAATATAAGCTTGATAAAGAACAAAGAACATCACTAGGTACTGATTCAAACACTGAGGAAAATGTTTAGACTGTGATGTGAAAGCCCTATTTAGCACAGCACGGAATAATTCAGAAAAAGTCAAGTATAATAAGCCAATCTATTTGAGAATTCAAATACCAACTAATTGCTAGCTCTCAATAACTCAAATTCTAGAAGAGTTTAAATCTCTTGAGAACTACAATCATCACTCCTCAAATGAATCTACACAAAATCTGAAACCTGGTTCAAATTTGATGGCATATCATTAGAAGTAGGAAAAAAAAAAAAAAACTCGAATTCACTAATACAATTTTCCGTCATCCATACAGGAATGAACTGTCTCTTCTTCATAAAGTTAAATTTGCATTGAAAATGACACCAAAAGGGCTTACATATACATGGACTATATTTACTATGATTGCACAGAGTTACAGCAAAAAGTTGATCACAAGTGAAATGTCTCATCACCAAACAATTAAGTTTATACAACTACTTTCTAAATATTCAAAAGCTTAACAATTCCTTTCTCTTTATGGTCCACCAAATACCCAAAAGGATGGCATCACTAACATTGTTGCCGAAAGACATGCTATAAATATAAACTTTACCATCAGAGTTTCAAATTAATAAACATGCACAAGACCATACAATTAACAACCACCTATCAACAATAGCTTCAGTCAAAAACCAATAACTTATCAAAATTTAGATGAGAATTATGCCAAACTGAGTTTTATGCTTCCATGTCAAGGTTAGTAAGAAGCATACTACTTTGGAAGCCTAAAGCTAGATTTATGGGCCTGTAGGATGACGAAAAGAACATTTTGGTCTAAGAATTAGGGCCCCTGATAGCTTCGTTAGGCTATTTGAGTCTTTCAATCACAATATAATAGTAATCAAGTAGTTGGGATCAGTAGTTTTCTTTTCTTTATGCTCAAAACCAGATAAGAAACCAGCCCCAGAACATCATGAATGAGATTTCTAGCTTCATCAACATTTCCTTCCAAAATATACGAAATCATTTCAAATGCTATCTCTATCAATAATAATATCAAACTAGTTCCCACGAAGCCGCCAAAGTTGTAAATTTTGAAGTTCATCTGCTATCCAAAACTTATTAAAATTGAATTTTAGTCTAGCACAAGCAAGTCTCAAGAAGCATGAGGCGCAAGAGCTGATATTTATGTAGATGGAAAACAACTCCAGGGTTCTTTCAGAAGCAACACTTGACCAAAAAAAAAAAAGCCATTGAAATTGCACTTTCAATTGCCATGGAATTGAAATATCCATCTTTAAATTGTCCAATCTACACACTTTTTAGGACTGGAATTAATTATTTGGGTGGTTGAACAATGAAATTTGGGCATGAGAAATCCAACAGAGGGGGAAGACTCCAAAAAGAGAAAAAAACTAGAGAATGGAGCAAAAGATGTATCTGTACAAAGGATCAATTTGATACCTCAAATTCCTCTAAAGATGACAAGAATTTCCATAGATCAGCATCAGAAATTGTATGCTTGAGAGCATTCTCAGCAGCAACATATATTTCAGCAAGTCTCATAGGTCGATCCATCGAGCCATCAAAATTTCCAGGTGAAGAATTAGTTCGTGACATAGAAATAGTACTTGTTTTATGGAAGGGGGCAATCCTTGATCCATCTGAAGCTGATCTGTCACATACATATCAATTACATTAAAACTTAAAAATCTCAGGAAGAAAATGAACAGTGAATCAGTATCGATTATTTCCAAAAATAAATTGTAATTTGAAGAACCAATAGCAATACATTTGCTTCAATTCTTGAATCCATTACCCATCAATGAAAGTTGAGTGGCTATCAAAAATTTCAAACATGTTCCCAGCAGAAAGTGATGCCCTCCGCCGATTTGCCTCACGCAAAAGTACAGAAGGTTCAAGAGGCAATGGTTTCCTTTGAATGCCAAAGTGCTTAATCCTAGGAGTAGCTTGAAGGACCGCCTACACAGAGATAAAATGGTCAGTGATACTTTAATGGAAACTTAAAGAAAGTCATTCTTCAATAAGAAGAGAAAAGTGAAGGCTCCATCTAAAACCCTGAACCATTTGGTGTGGCCATCAATACGGGTCAGCTCATAGATGTTCCAGCAATTGCCTTCAAGTTCAAATTCATTACATTTTATTTTTTAATCTAAAACAAACTTCATGGTTGTCACTTGAAACAATAAGAAAAAGTTAAATAATTCATCATGTTATATGTCATAAAAAGCACAAAATAATGTAGTTCACATTAAAAACACACGCCTGTTATCCTTTCAACTCCATATTTGGAACCACCACCTCAAAATTTACCTTTTCCTTCACAAGCACCTGAGGAGAAGTGTCAGGTGGAACTGAAGGCCAAACTGCAGGTTTAGGCCAAGGTAGCATGCTGAGAGAAGCACTGCTCAAAAATTTAAAAAAAAAAAAAAAAAATCTCTCTTCACAAGCACCTGAGGAAAAGGTCTAGTTATATCTTGTAAGCCAAAACTGCAGGTTAGGCCAAGTTATCTATCTATGAGAAAGCCACTGCTCTATATATTATATTATTAAAAAAGAAAAAAAAAGAAATTTTATAATCATGGTTCTAATCAGAATGTGAAGAGATACCTTATAAAAAACAATGTCACTGTAACAGATAACAAATCATGTTATATCTATATTCCATATATCTTATGATCAAGAACAAGTGAAAAATAAAAAAAAAAAGGAAGAAAAAAAAAAAAAAAAAGGAAGGAAAGAAAGCTCAGAAGTAAGTTATCTCTTCAAGGTTCGATTTTCACCTGTTTACTGGACTCCTTTCCATATATGCTCCGTACCCAGTTAAATACGCAAGCCTCATGAACTGCCAAATTGTAATTAAAATTCCTTAAAAGTCCTTTATGAGGCACCAGATAATTATGGAAAAGGAAAATTCTAGTAGCATCAAGCAAACTCCCACACAGTTACTGAGATAACCAAATATTTTTTTTTTTTACAGTAATTTGGTTACATGTTTTAAAAATATAGAAGATAGTTGCATCACAGGGTAAATAATTAAACAACTGAAAGAAGAGATAAGTTTACCTTTACTCGACATAGCGAATAAAGATCACCCTGAAGACGGTAGAACTCTTTTTCAATGTCAGGTGCCAGAACCCCATCATTATAATTAGAAGCAGTGGCGTTGATTATAGCCAAGCAAGCAGTTATTACCCAAACTTCTCGCAGACAAAAAGGCAACATAGTCTAAGACAATCCGAGAAAAGAGGGGGAAGGAGAAACAGGAGAACAGATGAGAAATGATAGCATCCAAATAAAGTTTAAATAATCATGTCAGTAAGCATCGAGAAAATTTATATAAAATGGCTATCTAATACCTCATGCAGGGTAAGGGCCTCAGAGAAGCTGATTATAAATCGATAACCCCTCGATGCCACCTCAAAGGGTCGATTCAGTTTGAACAAAAGCTGCAGTGCAAACATAGAGGAAGAAGTCATCAGGTGCAGAGAAAAGTAAATATTTAACAGTACTTGATAATAAAACTCTCATGTAAACTTTCAGTGAGATAAACATTTATTGGTGAGGAATCTCTCATTTTTCAGCATCAGAACATTAGAACACCGTAATTTCTGTACTCCTCAAGTACATGCACTGGAAGACCCACTTCTGGCATTTAAAAAATCTACTCAAACACACATAAACAGGAGGTCAAAAATTTTGGATTCTTCCTCATTGATATCTAAAGCAGTAGATTGCCTGAAATATTATGTAACAAATTAGCCGAATTTAAAGGTGTGGGTATATCTCTCTTTATATGTACCACTGTGCCTTTGCATCACTTTGTAAACCACTTCTGGCATCTGAAAAATCTACCCAAATTTCATATAAACAGAAAGTAAAAAATTTTGGTAGTTCCACATTGATATCTATAGCAGTAGATTGCCAGAAATTATTATGTAATATATTAGCACCACTTAAAGGTGTGGGTATATCTCTCTTATGCAAAGGTACCAATGTGCTTCGTATTCAATTTGTATATTTAAACATACACAAGCACAGAGAGAGAGAGATGAAAAAATATTAAAAATCATTTAACAAAAACATCCACCCTCAGCAGATTCAATTACTCGAAGAAAGAATTACAAACCCACTAGAAAAGGAAGCAGCAATAGCATTTATATATAAACAGACTTTGCATAGTTCATAAAGCAATAGAGATTCTTCCTTTTCCTTTTGGAGTAAGGATCTTATAGAGTTTGTCTCATGCAATGTATTTAAGAACTTCAAGTAAATGCCAGTTCTCCACACCTTTGATTGACAAGCAAAGAGATACTGCCTAAATTCAAATTCTCTGAAGGAGTCATCTTGAACAATTTGCATCAGAGGTTTGTTTCCAGGATTGAGCAGTGCTGCCCGATCATCACCGTGGTCTATTCCTCCAAAGTCTCTCTGTTTCCCAGCTACATTAACTGCTTTTTTGGAATAAATTGACCCATTATTCCTCAACAATACAAAGGAAAGGAAAGTATTGAAACATAAATAGAAAGGTGCATCTGCTGTCACAACTCACAAGTATAACAATGAAGGAAAGGTACATCTACTTAATTTCATTGGATATTTATAAAAACAGGATGTACATATTTTCAATATCATACAAGCATAGAAGCAGGTACATTTAGAAAAAAAGGTCAAAGGATACTTTTAATATATGTTCTTTTCATTATTATTTTTAGACATGTAATCTTTTATTCATTCTTCCTATGCACAAATATTGCAAACACATCTTTAAAACAAACTAAGTTTTGTTCTATATTTGGTTGATATCAATTAATTTTTGAGACTTGAACGAAATTATACGATTTGCGCATGCCAAAATAAAATTTCAATCACATTATAGTTTTTCATTTGATCGTAATTAATTTTTACAGAATGATATACTTTTATTTTTACCAAATAAAAGATTATATTTTTAACAATAAATAAGAATTATGTTTAGTATTTAAATAAAAACATGCTAATAAGAAAATATACGAGTATAGTGCACATGATAAAAAGGCTAGTTAAAAATGTTTCAAGATAGCATAGGTAGCATAAATAGATGCATAGGTACCTGTTTCAAGATAACAGAGCTCTAGCTCATCATATTCACATAGTGCATCTTCATGAAGATGAGCCATCTCAAACATAAAAGCCAGGCTCTCCTGAACAGAACATATATTTTAAAGACCGAAGAATAAATGACCAGAAGTAGCCAAAACAGATTAATATTTATGTGTGTGTACATATATATACACAAGGAAGCAAAAGATCTCTGAAAGAAGAGGCTCCCTATCTCAGTGGGAAAAATTGCAATTTTGCTATTTCATGGAAATTCAGAAATGTAATGCTCTTAAGGAAGAAATCGTTTCAAAAATATGCCTCGCAAAATAATTTTAATCTACATGAGAAAGGAGAAAGCTAAACATGGCAGTGACCAACTCTCATTCAAATCAGAAATTCTTGTAGCCATAGCCCCCTTATCACATTAGCCTGGTCAAGGGGAATTGAGAAAAGGATCAACCTTCAAAATAAAAAAATTACAGAAGTTCCAAACTGGCATGAAGCGCTGTTCACTGAGCTTTCGTATTTCATCCTCATAAAATTGTACGCGTCTATCCAATGTATTTCTTACACACTCCATAATTTTGGACTCCAGATCTTCCCAAAAATTCGCTTCAGGGCCATGAAAATCAAATTTACAGCACCTGGATAAAGCAGAAGGTTTAGAACACTCTAAGGGGAGGGAGAAAAAGTGTACCCCATGGCATGAAAAATGAAAAAAGCATTTTATTGACAGAAACAGATAAGGGAGGGAAAAACAAGAGTTGGCCGCAAACCCAATTATGCAGTGCATTAGTTCCCATAGATGATGCTTTAAGAACAACATTCACAAGTATGTAAACAAATGCATTCTCTATCTTGATTTCCAGATAAAAAAAGTGAGACAGATTTAAAGGGGAATGTAGAAAGCCCAATGTTTCTTAGAAATTCATCAAACTGCACCCATGTACAAAATATCAAAACCATATGCAAGTACTCTCAACATTTATTTGATCAAGTTAATCTTAACTTCCGAAACATCCATTTTCTCCAAAATTTTAGGTGCTCTTCTGTTCCACTCTTAACTCATCATTAAAGGCTTTCCCATTTAGAAACATCCATAAACGCTAGCAAAACTTTCCACGTTTACATTTCACTAATTCTTTTGTTGATGTCAGAAAACTGGACCACAATATCCAATCTAACTGGTTAGTGGTCCAGTCCAGTTAACCACGTGTTGACCAGGAATCAACCTGATCAAAACCAAGAGACCACCGTCAAACCTGATGTAAACTGGCAAGCACTGAAGAAACCTGATTCCAGTAAAGCTACTTTGTCTCTAACCAAGAAACTTAAAACCCTAAATTGGAAAAGGTTGTTTGAAAGAGGAAATAACCAAAACATAAAATAATCCTAGCATGAAGTATGGTTTTAGATAGCAGGTCATGGCCCCACTACCATTATGCCATATGTAAATCAGGCAAAACAAAGGCAAGGGCAATAAATAAACATGATATCATCAATAGCCATAACAACTGCTACCTATACAGAAGAAGTTCTTCTTCTTTTTCTTTTTTTTTTTTTTTTTTGGGGGGGGCCATTTCCAACTTTTGCTCCCCAATGCAGACAACAAGAAGATCCAAGAAAATCAAGATTTAATATAGGGTATATATGGGACGTTATAGATTACTTTCTAGTTCTTTGTAAAATTTATATGTCTACCTAAATAGTAAATAAATTAGTTTCCCATATGATATCTTCAGTCTCAAGGGTACTTTCATGGATTCCAGCTTTGTTTGAAATATTGATCGGATGTCCTTTAGGAATTTATTTTTGTTCAGAACTTCAGAGGGTTAGGACTAGTTTTACAATTTAGCATTTTGAAGGTTTTTAAGATCAATTCGAGGCTATAAGTAACTATGATTGCAATGCCTACAAATTCAGTTTTTAGTCAAAAAAATTCCAGGAATTATGTTTCTTTGTGTTAATGTGGCGCAATTTAATACTAAGTATGATATCTAGAACGTTCACTTGGGAAGCCTAAACTTCTCCATTTTACTATTCACATGCTACTACTGTTCACAGCACTATTTGCTCCTTAGTTACTCTTGGTTACAGGTGTTTGGTTGTTTACCTAGGTTGTATTCATTCTAGCTAATGAACCCCTAATTCATTATATAATTATAATTAGAGGTTTCTGATAAACCCACAGATCCAGCTTTCTAGCAAACCAAAAATCTAACCTGAACAACCAGCCATGCAAGCTGTCATACTTCATCCAGCCAACATTTCTCTTTTTTTTTTTTTTTTTAACCCACAGATACGCAGCTTTCTAGCAAAAACCAATAAATCCTAAACCTGAAACAACCAGCCATGCAAGCTGTCAAATACTTCATCCACAAACATTTCTCTTTTTTTTTTTTTTTTTTTTTTTTTTTTTTTTTATCCTTCTTGAACCTATATCCTTCAAAAGTCCTGCTACATGGAATTTTAGCTTGATATGGAAAGATTTTTATTTAATTTTCACCTGCAATAACAGCATGATCCAGAATCCACAGGGATGGTTATAATGATAAGGTAATTTGTTAAATCTCTGTCTCTTTCTGGTTCTAGTTACTTAAGTTGACCTGTTATAGTATAGACCATGAATGCAATGTCTTTATTTGATTCATTTATGTGTTTATGCATTTCTTAATTTCAGTGAACTCCTTATCCACTTAATGCATTTACAATCTTCATGCCAAAAATTTAAAAAATATTGTAGCAACAAGCCATGATCGTTACATTACAGCTGCATGGCCCAGTTTCAATAACATGCAAACAAAACTTTGATCTAAATATATGTGCCAAAACACCTCCTACGGCACCTCCTATCCAGTTTCCTAAAGCAAATTGAGTCAATTTTGAGGTAGGTGACAAGAATATTTTTATTTTATTGAAAATCCCTGAAAAGATTTTCTGCTACTGCTTTATTATTTAAATCATTCATTCCCCTTGTATTCCGAAAAAATCAAAAATTCATTATGAAACCAAAATCTAACAAGTATTTGTAGCTCCCTCATTTGGCTTATTAACAATGTCCACCCACTCCTGTCAAAAAAGGGTTGGAAAAAAAAAAAAAAGAAAAGAAAAGAAAAGAAAAAAAAAAGAGAGAGAAAGAAGAGTAAAAGAAAATTACTACCAAAGTTGATACCAACAAGCCTTGGAATGAAGACAACATCTATCATTTGCTTTTTGCCCCGCCAGGCAATGTGTGTATAACACTCTCTTAAGAGCAACAAGAACGATGGCTAAAGGCCCAATCACAGTCCCTCACCACAATTCATGCCTCAAAGAAAACCACATTTTACATCTTAAGTTGTGCACAATAAAGTCAAAAAAGGGTTGGAAAAAAAAAAAAAAGAAAAGAAAAGAAAAGAAAAAGAGAGAGAAAGAGAGGAAAAAAAATTACTACCATTGTTGATGCCACAAGCCTTGGAATGAAGAGGCAACAATCTATCACATTTGCTTTTTGCCCCCAGGCATGTGTGTATAACACTCTCTTAAGAGCACAAGGAACGATGGCTAAAGGCCCAATCACAGTCCTCACCCACATTCATCCTCAAAGAAACCACATTTACATCTTGTTGTGCAATAAATATTTTTTATTAATGTTTCTCCCCTATGTCATATCCTAATTGTTTAAGAATAGCTGTATTGGCATGTCCATTTTGTGTCATAAACAATTCCTGTATTCATGTCTATGCAACATAGCCGATTAGCAGTGGTTGCATTTAAATTCCAACATTTAGTAATAAAGCACACAAACAAAAAAATGTGAAGGAAAGAAATAATGTTTGATGATTTTCATCAACCTATCAATCGAACAAAAAGATTCCTATCCAGTGCTGAAAGTTTACCTCCCTCTTTTCTTTGAGCTAAAATCAACTTCAAGCTTGGCATATACTTTTTTCGCCATTTTTGTGGCATTATCATTACTTGGATGAGCTCTAGATACAAACACAATAAACCATTCCCGTTCGTCATTTTGGACAATTAATTTGAGGCGTGGTTTAAGAATGGTTTTGAACTCATCAAGATCCTAGAGAAGACATGAACATAGTAGAGCAAGAAAGTTAGAGATTACATAATTGTGCACAAACGCATAAGAAGAGACAAATCACCAACCATAAATGACAAGGAATAATGTAAGCAAACTATAATATTTTACGTTCTTTCTAGAGTGATAAAAATGAAACCCACTAGCATAACCTAGTTTTAGAAAATTTACATCAGAACGTATGAACGAGGCCAATGTTACAGCAAATTACCTCACATGTGACAAGAACCACGGTTACATATGGCTCTCGAAACCAGAATAACGATTGCTCCTGAGGAAACCGACTACGGAGCCTTGCATCTGTGGTTAATATGAATTCAGCAGGCAGACTTTCGACAAAAACAGGGTTACGTGTCTTGTTATTCAAACAAGCTCTCTTAAATGGCAGTCGCTCCTCAAATCTTTCCTTGATATTGGGCCAAAGATCGCTTACATCTTCAACTGGAAAAAGTTTGTTGCAGAAATTTAAAATAAAAAAGTCAAGCAATATATATAATGATGCATAGCTTATACAGAAGGAGTCAGGAATTGGAGCCTTACACCAGATTGCAGTAGCAGCACAGTTTGGATGAAAGAAGAAAAAGGGAGGTTCTTACATAAAATACAAGACTATAAACGCCAAAGCATGTAAAATTCAAAACAGTCAACTCCACCTCTCTCTAGTTTATGTCTTCAAATGTTTCCTCTCTAAAACACAGTTTTCCAAAGTTCAACTATCATGGAGCTATCAATTGCACCATAATGAAGCTCGTCTATTACATCAAGAGTACAGGCAAGGGTAAAGAAAAAAAAAATACTATTACTCTCATTATGGTTTTCAGCAACATTTTTTCCCTCGTGAGGCATGCCCCATTAAAATTTTAACATATTTCCAAAATAATAATAACAAAAACTTTCACAAACTAGTTTAACTTCAATTGAATTTCGTATCAGAATTCATTTAAACTTGCTGGCAGAAACAGACCCTTTTCTAAAGCCGTTTACTTTCACTAAGACTAATCGAAAACCAGGAGATAACAAAGTGAAACAGGTCCATTCATAAACAAATAACAAAAATGCAGGTCCAGCTTAAAAGCCGTGTCTAGTACAAACATAAAATCTCAAATCAAACTCTCAACTAAGCACATTAATAATTGGATCCTCAAACTTACTTCATCCCAAATCAATTACTTTCACTTCAAGTCCAGTTCAAATCTTGTCCCATAACTTTAACATCCCAAATTATTACCAAAATTCTAGCATTAACAATGGCGAAGCCAAATCAACAGAGAAACCTAAAAAATTAAAGCTTGATCCGAAGAAGGAAATGCAAAAGTGAGACCAAATGAGAGAGGGAGAGACGGAAATTTACCTGCAATTACGATGTGATCACAAGAATTTTTTATTGTCTGAAACTGAGCTAAGTAGTTCGCCATTTCTCGATCTACAGATTTCCTCGACAATCCATAGATCGATAAATATACATAGATGCAGAGAGAGAAGTTGAGTGAGTTATTATTGCTAAAGCTTTGCTTTGAATTTGAGTATATATGAATTCACTCGCTTCTTCGGTTGTTGTGAACTTTGATTCACTGCTTACTGGTGATCTAGTGCTGCGCTATGTATGGTAATTGGGATTTGCGACATTGATCTGACCGCGTGATTGAACCTATACTTTTTCTGTGTTGCTCCAAGGTAGCTCACTAACTTGTTTGTTTTCAATGTATTTCAAGTAAAATACTATATAATTAAATTGTCAAAAATGAGATTATATTGTTGATAATTAAATATTATATATTTTTATTGTCTAAGGATAATTTGATAAGTCATATATTTATACTAATGTGCCACTAATGCTGAGAGGGAGTTTAAAAATTTGTTTAGAAATAACAGTAAAATAAGAAAAAATATACTCCTTAATATTCTTAAAGTAATACCAATACATAAAAATAATTGTAGGGAGTAATTGTTTATTTTTTTTAAACGAGAGTTATCATTTAGTTTTTTAAATGGAAATAAATAGAAAATTATATATATCAATATAACAGTTAAATTATTTAAAAATAATAAATCCTATTCCACAAAAACACATTCACGAAGAAAGCGAAGTTGAGATAAATATAAAAGAATAATTATTTCAAAAATTACTACTTAGAAGTTGAATTATAAATAAGAAATACTCTGTATATAATCTATCCATACACTAAATGAATAATTAATTGTTATTAAAAATTATTATAATTTAATGCTATATTTTATAATAATTTTTTGTGAAAATTAGACAATTCATTAATCATTAATATAAATAGCAACATAATGTTCTTATAAAAATAAAAAATACAAATATATAAAATTAAAATATTTTATTTAGATATGATTTTAGCGGAAAAGGTTAGTCGTTAGTCATTTTTCGATAGGATGATAACAGAAATTTTTCGTAATATTGTTTTTTTTTTTTTCGAAATTTGTTAAAATTGATTCTGCGGTAAATACTCTTTTTTAAAATAATAATTATTATTGGATTACCCTTAAATATTTTTTAGATGAACAAAGAAAATTAATAGTACGTAGAGAGAAAAGGCCAAAAAGAAAAGAAAAAGAAAGCATGGCCAATAGGAAACATCCAGATAGGATTGTATAGATAGATGAGGCGCGCCAAAATACCTCTCTCGCTCTCACAAAGGTAACTACCATACATCAATTTCAAGTCATGGCTCTCCCTTTATCCTCTTCCATTATCAACTCTCACAAGCTCTCTGTCACTGTCTCAATTCAAAAGCACCATTTTTTCTCTACCCATTTCGCATTTCGTCTCGATCAAGGCCGTGGCCACGTCACAGCAACAGCCAGACATGGCGGCCACATTAGAGTTCGCTGCAAGTCTACACAGAATTATGCAAAGGTTGGCTTTTGATAATATTTCGTGTTTTGCTTTTGATACTGTTATTGCATTTCTATGCTTTATGCGTTGGGTCTTTTGTAGATTTTGGTTGTTAATTGATGGAATTGTTGCTTGCAAGTATGGACAAAGAGTTCTAATTTAATGTCTAGAATGCAACCAAAAGTCGAACTTATTATGCTTATCTGGTTGCAAACGGTACATTTATGCGTCAGATAAAATGCAAAATGTAAAAAGGGTGTTTTCTTTTCTTTTTCCTTTTTTTTTTAATTAGTCTAATTGTCAAGTGCCTACCCGTATTGAATGGAATTTCGGAGTGTGTTGTGAGTTTGTGTGTCACAGAGGAATTTATGCCAATCAAGAACATTCTAGTATGTGCCATTTTGATAAAATGTCAATAATAGTATTTATGCCAGCATTAAGCCCTAGCAAGTTATACCCCAATTTTGTGGCAGTCCGTTTTATGTGGGTTGGGCACTTGGGTAGACTTAGGTTTCCTTTATGTCATTCATAGTCTGCCTCTTGTAATGGGTAGACTTGTCTTTTCTTTACGTATTTGATGATTTGCCTCTTTGTAAAGAAATGTATGTGATTATGGGAAAGCACCTTTTTGTTTGTGTAAGTCTTCCATGGTTCAGGAACATGAGTATGTCTTCCATGATTGTACATGAACATGACTACAGGTTGGTTCTAATATCTTATTGTGAGTCTATCTGGTGAGTCGGATGTGTAATTCCATGATTACTTAATGAAATGGTTCATATGCAGGCTCCTTTAATTTGAACCCTCTGCATAATTCAAATATCATGTATTTTTAGAATTCCATTTCTGAATAAATGTTCTTTTCATAGGAAGTGAGAGGATTCAATTCCGAGAAGTCTAATTTCCCCCTCTTTATTACAACAACAACAACAACTAAGCCTTAGTCCCAAATTAGTTGGGGTCAGCTATATGAATCTTTTAGCAGTATATTGGCTCGAGTCCATATAGAGCAATAGATAAGAATAAATTTATATCCCCACTTTATTATGTCTCATTATTTTCCCATGGTGATCAAATGACATTTGATGAAAATATTGACTTATTCCTGCTGTATTTATACTGGGGCAGTTCAAAATACAACTTGTTTTAAGTAGCTATACCTTGTTTTATGGACGCTCAATAAATTCTTTTGTTTTACTTTGCTTCCACCAACTTTCATGTTGAGGAGGGTTAGAATGAATTTGCTGGTTTCCTTTCCTTAGGGTCTTCCAACATGCTTGTTATAAACATAGTGGGACAAAAAACTAAAAAAACTATAATTCCCTTGGCAAGATATTTTTATGAAATGGATTTTCAGCCATGCAGGATGTGGCTTACAGGCAAGGTTTTCCTACTAATTTATACACATCAATTATTAAGCATGGAATGAAGAAACTTGAGAGGCTGATTGCCGTGATTCTTATTGTCGTGCAAATTGCTTCACCACTACCTCTGGTTGATTGGGACTTTTGGTCAATTTCTCCAGCAGAAGGAGTGCTTTATTCTCCAGACACCAAGGTCCCAAGAACTGGGGAACTTGCTCTGAGAAGGGCTATCCCTGCAAACACAAATATGAAGGCTATACAGGTTCTTGTTAATTGTTCAATTCATAATTATCTCCTGCAAATGAGAGAGTGATCAATTTGCTGATAATCTTACCTTTTGTTTGCAGACTTCTCTGGAGGATATTTCATTCTTACTAAGGATTCCACAGAGAAAGCCTTATGGAACCATGGAAGGGAATGTGAAGAAAGCACTAAAAGTATGCGCTGCATTGTTTCAATACAATGTAATAAGAAGTTCATAGTATCATATCGGTGCTGTCCAATCACCATAACTTATTTTTGTGAAACAACTCTGCTACTCGGACCATGTCTGTCTCATTAGTTGCATGTACAAACTTCATCTACATAGTTTTGTTAATTTTGATGGCATCAGTTCTTCTATCATCTCTTTTTCGTTTCCGACATAATCTGCGTAATTGCTTAATATAAATGTTTTCGTAACGATTTGTTTCTACATTAATTTCAGATAGCAAAAGATGAAAAAGATTCTATTTTGGCAAGTATACCAGCAGATTTGAAGGAAAAGGGGTCTGAATTGTATGCATCTCTCATTGACGGAAAGGTATGGGAAGGCACTTTGGAAGATTATTAGCTTTTATAGGTGAGAGAGCTACATAGTGTTATATCTTCTTTTCTTTCCATCGGCTCATATATGCTAACTAGAAGGCTAGGGTTGGTTGACTGAAAAGAATACATACGTGCACATGTCCATGGACACATGCGTACAGCATATATATAGGCATTTGTGTTTGTACAAACACACAATCAGACACCTGCACACAAGTACATGCTTTTGAACATTGGATGAAAGTTATTTTTTACTCAATCTCAAACTGGTTTTGATATCGACTTCAATAGATGATAGAGTCCACTTGGTTATATTTTTCATGGGTTGAATAAATCACAAGAGCATGGCCAGAAATCAACATCTTATTACTGGAAGATAAAATGATAGCGATTTCTGGATGTTGTGTCAATTTTGCTATCTGACAAGTGCCAAGCAGGGGGGAAAAAAGTATATTACAGCGTCTAAATTACTTAACCCTTTAAGAGATGATTTATCTTGGAAAGTTTGTTGGATTAGCAATAAGAACTTTATTCTGGTTATTTAATAACAAGATATTCAGTTTCTATATGGTGGAATTTAGTGGACTAATGGTTTTGCACCTTTTTGGTTAGGGTGGCTTGCAAGCACTCCTTCAATGTATTAAGGACCAGGACCCGGATAAAGTTTCTGTTGGGCTTGCTTCTTCACTGGATACTGTTGCAGAGCTTGAATTGCTGCAGGTAACCAGGACTTCTCGGCAACACTATGATTCTTCTCATGTGATATATGTGCAACTCTCCAAAATTTCTGACGCATATTCTTTAGTATTTTTTAAAGGAAATCTGCAATTTTTACCTGAAGAATTCAATGACATTATTGAGCATGCTTGGAAATTCAACTAAACTTTTTTTTTTTTTTTTTTTTTTTTAGTATTTTTTTAAAGGAAATCTGCTCAATTTTTACTCTGAAGATATTCAATGACATTAAATTGAGCATTGCTTGGAAAATTCAACTAAACTTTTTTTTTTTTTTTTTTTTTTGTTAACAGGCCACTGGATTGTCATTTTTTTGTTGCCCCGTACAATACTTGAAATATCCAAGGTTGGACTCACTTTGGATTTTAATACTCTAGATTTTCATTTTTTTTTTTTTTTTTTTTTTGTAACAGGCCCCTGGATTGTCATTTTTGTTGCCCGAGCAATACTTGAAATATCCAAGGTTGGATCACTTTGGGATTATACTCTAGATTCATTCACTGTTACAACTAGGATGCATAAACCAATGGACGGGTGTCTGGTGGAAATGATTTTGATGAATCTGATTTTAGCACTATCTGGATTGTTCAATCTGATTCTAATATGATATCCATATGATAAGTAAAAGCTAAGATAAATTCATGGTGATATAAGAATGATTCTATTTTTGAATTGAAAAATAATTATTGTGTATTTTTCTTGCCAAGTACATTTCTTAACATGGTTGGTGGTGTCTACAAACTTTTGTAGTGGTTAAATCTGGTTATCCAAGATTCTCGATTTCCTATCTACTTGTCTTCCTTCTTACATAAAATAAGTTCAAAATTTTGAGGTGGCTACCTACGCTTCATTATAGATCAAGGCATATAAAAACAAAATGTGAATTATAGAAGAGTTAAAGTTAGTTATAATGAACAAATGGAACTGTCAATGCATTGGATTATTGTATCTGTTGCACGTGGAATGTTCCATGAAAATTGGACAAATTTTGCATATTATTGAAAATTTTCCCTTCATGTTTTTCGCTTGCTAACTTCTTTGTTTGAAAGATTTGTCTATTATAGTTGGTAGTCGGTTTGCATAACCTCAGTTTTTTATTTTTTGGAGATTATAGCTAATTTGTTTCTTTGACTTCTTTATGCAATTGACTTATCTGATTTACATATTACAGGCTTTGTTATGTCTAAAAGGTATATTGTTTATCAATCAAATTGGAAACTTAAGATTATTTTCTCTGCAGACTAACAGGAAGAGGAACTGTAGAATTTACCATTGAGAAAGGAGACGGTTCCACATTTTCCCCTGAAGCTGGTGGGGAACCAAGGAAGACTGCAAAAATTCAGGTTTGATAAATTTAGTCATTCCTAGGGAATGTGACAAGCCAGTGTTGTCATGTTATTTTTATTCAATATAAAGAATATTGCTGTTTATAATTGCTGAGATCATTTGCTGCCTAAATCATATTTTACATATTTAACTCTGTATTAACTTACTGCTTTAGGTTAGTACTGCTTTTACAATGAATTGATTTTGCCTTCATCCAACCCAGACACCATCTCCCTTTAGAAAAACGAAAATGATGGCATGGCTAACTGAGTAGAAAACTAAATTCAATTAAGAGATATGACCTTAAAATCTTAATTTGTATGCAATTTTGTTTCAGTATCGCACCGCATGATTTAAATGATTTTTCATTTTCCTTGGATTTTGCAAATTGTGGATAAGCAATTATTTATTTATTATTTTTTATCTAGTGTATAGTTCTTGGACCCAATTATTATTATTTGCATTTTAATTCATTCAATCATGCCAAGGAATTTGAGGAACTAGTATATCCCTTGCTCTTTCCTTACCCAATCTCTCAATTATGCCGAAACCTAGCCACATCATTTACAACTACTTTGTACCATAGTCCTTTATATTTTTAATTGAGCCAGAAAACGGGACACGTTGCAGGGTCTCTTGGATTATATTTTTTGTTTTCTTTGCACTAATAGATGGCTGTATAATTTATCATAGTGTTTTGAGGTGGGGCATTTTCTTTTTCTCTCATGGCTATCCAGCAAAGAAAATTTTTTGTTATGGCCTGAACATCATGCCTAAATAAATATCAGCATTGGTAACATGGATACATATAACTTACAGCATTTATTTTCCATATATTTGTAACCAACTGATCATTAACCCATGGATTCAGGTTGTTCTAGATGGATATTCAGCACCTTTAACCACCGGGAATTTTGCAAAACTGGTAAGGTAGTTGAACCTCACCTCAGTCTCATGGAATCTTGGCTTGTATTGCTTTATCAATCACATTTAATTTCATCCCAGTTATCATTTTTCATGACAAGTAATGATGATTTAGCATACCTTTTGAAGAAGTCTAAAACACCAATTACTGGAACTTTATCTTTCCCTCTCAGTTCTAGTTTGATCATCTCAATCTTTATTTCTTTTTTCCTTCCGATAGCTTGCTTTAGGTTTGATCTTATGAAATTAAATTTTCATAATGAGACTTTTAGGTCTACGGACACTATGTGCCTGCTTATGCACACAAATTACTAACAGAAAATGGTTCAGGTAATTGATGGGGCCTACAATGGGACAAAACTCAGTTGCACTGACCAAGCTGTTCTCACAGACAATGGGAATGATAAGAGCGCTGGTTACAGTGTTCCACTGGAAATAATGCCATCAGGACAGTTTGAGCCCTTGTACCGAACAACATTAAGCGTACAGGTAAGCTAGGATCACATTTCCAATTTTAGATACTTATGGCAAATGTAGTTTCTCAATATCTAACTATTTTTATTTTCTTCGTTTATCATATGGAAGGATGGGGAATTACCGGTGCTTCCACTCTCTGTTTATGGAGCAGTTGCAATGGCTCACAGTGAGGTTTCTGATGAGTACTCGGCGCCCTATCAGTTTTTCTTCTATCTGTATGATAAAAGAAATGTAAGTGCTATCCAATTTTCCCTTTCAAAATGATATTATCCCTAAAACAATAAAGTTTATAAGTCATAATTACATCTAAGTAACATGCTATATAATTTCTGGTGTAAATGACATGATTCTTTCATTAAAATTTCCATGCGTGCCTATAAAGTAATTGCTTTGCTGCTCTTGTTTGTTTTCTTATAGGCTGGCTTAGGAGGTTTATCCTTTGATGAAGGACAATTTTCAGTTTTTGGGTACGTCTTTAGAGGATTATTTTCTTGTTAGCATATTTAATATAGGGTGTTTAATGGAATGATTCATTTAGTTTACTTGATTTCACATTGTTCAAATGAGCAGATATTCAACTACTGGGAGAGACATCCTTTCACAGATAAAAACTGGGGATGTAATCCAATCTGCGAAGCTAGTGGAAGGTCAAGATCGCCTTTTATTGCCAAATGAGAGCTGATATTTCTCTTTCCACAGAAGGAATGCCTTTCATTCTTTCTATTTCTTGCATTTCTAAATTCAATCAGCCCGATTTTCTTGGTTGAGATTCCGTTAAAGATTTTTCTTTTAATCTGTCTATTATGACAGTTTCATAATTGCATTTGAAAATTTATATTTGCTAAGGACACTGCTATTTGGCCGTGGATACAGCTTCATATGAGTCTGCTCTATTATGTTCCTTTAAGCCTATTTCTGTCACAAAATATTTGAGAAAAAAAGAGAAAATAAATAATTACTGTATTGCAACTATAATGTTTAGACTTTAATTAATAACTATATAAAGGCCTGCATTGCGCGCCGATTTATTTCCTTATTATATATCATTTTTTTTTATATGAACAATACTACTCATTAAAAAAAAATGAAAGATACGTAGAACTTTAAATAAAAGATTAAAAGTGTAAAAACTTTTAAGATATCATCAAGCTGTTACACTTGATTTTGAGCAATAATATATAGAATGGGATTATATATTATATAATTATATAAATTTATATAATCAAACATTAGAACATTAGATAAAAAACATATGCTAAAACTAAATTGAAATATAAATTTATATATCAAACATTAGAACATTAGATAAAAACATATGCTAAAACCTAAATTGAAACAATAAAGAATATATTACAGATTTATAAATAACATACAATTCCGAAATTATTATGAACTCATGCAGAACCTAAAAATTTAATAACCAATTGTACATAAGTAAAGAATTAATTGGCTGCTTTGCATTTACCTCATTCGCGCTCTTAAAAACCACTTCTCGTCCGACTTGCATGTTTTAAGCATGCCGCCAGCGTTCATCCTGAGCCAGGATCGAATTCTTTTCAAAACCTGATTTGCAAGCCAATCCATAGATAAAAAGAGAATAGATGATTTAATAGTTAAAAAATTGATTTGCAAGTTAATTCATAGATAAATATAGATAGAATTATATTTTAAAAGTCCTAATCAATACTTTTTTTTTTTTTTTTGAAGAAACTAATCAATACTTTTTAAACAATAGAGTAAATGCTAGATGAATAAAAATGATAAATGAATGATTTTATGATATGAAAATTTCTAAAAAGAAAAAAGAAAAAAGAAAGATACAGCTTAAATTAAGATTTAATTTAATTTAACTAAATTAAAAAAACCATATAAAATAAAATAAAAACAAAAAAGTTACAGGAATGCATCAACAAATCAAGAAGAAAACTCTATAATCATAATATAATAGCAAAGCAATGAGTTACTTACTTCGATGGACTTAAGATTGCAAAGAGAAAAAGATTTCTGCCAAAAAAAAAAAAAAAAAAAAAAAAAAAAAAAAAAAAAAAAAAAAAAAAGAAAAGAAAAGTAATTAACATTAATTTGAATTCTAAACCAATGAAAAAAATTAATTATAAGTATGAGAAAGCGGAAAGCTATGTGTAACCATAAATTAAACCATACTAATTATAATAAACAACGTCATAATATCTACCACGAATGAAGAAATCCATTAAGTTTAATTTAAGTAGATCCCAAATCAAGAAAACGAACAATCAATTGTATTTTATATCAACAACAACTCATTCAAGTACAACGAAAAAACTGAACATCAAACTGTGATAACGAGAATCTAAAATTTAGAAGTGCGAAAAATTGAAACCTGGTAGATGATGAACGACTGCTTCACTTTAAAACATGATTTTTCTATTACTAACACTTTTACATTTAGCTGCTTTCAAAAATCTCTACCCTGAAATTAAAGCATATTGAATTTTATATATAAAAGAATTTGAAACTTTTAAAAAATTTATGTTGTTGATATAACACATTATATAGTAGGAGATAAAGATAATAAATAATTAAAATTTTAACATTTTAAAAATATAAAAAAAATTATAAAATTAGTTTAGATTTCAGAAATTGTCATTATCACGGTTAATTATTAAATATTAATTTATGAAAAAAAGGTAAATAATTAAAAATTAAAAAAATTTGTAAACAAAAAAAAGAAAAAAAAGAAATTGTGAAAGAGGAGAGTGACACGTCATACTTGTAAAGTTTTTCTTTTTTTTTTCTTCAGGATTATATATATACTAGTCATGATCCGCGCAAATTTTTTATATTTTATTTAAATAATTGTTATTATAAAATATTGTATAATTAATTATATTGTATAATTAATTATATTTAAAATCTCCAAAGATAAAATTGATTATTTGAAATTTTATAAAAGGATGTACATCAAAAGAAGGATTATTGAAATTTTTATATTCAATTTTTTTATATAAATTTTAATTATATATCTTTTTATTTATGTATTATCTCATGATTTTAGTTAATAATGTGTTACTCACATGAGGTTTATAATCTGCTGTCATCATTAAATACAATAATAAAAAAAATACTAATTCATCATTTATTTTACCAATGAATTAAACCTATATACAAAGGTACTAAATTAAATAGATTTGTCTCCGCAACATTTTAAATTCAAATGAGTTCCAATAACCACAAATAATAAGATATATTATAGTCATATTTGAATAATATAATTACATTTTATATTTATTTTGATTGATATATTGAAATTATTTTTTAAAATAAAATATTTTTATTTTAACATTATAAAAATAAATCTAAAAAGCTCTTATGAATATCGTATTTTATTGGACTTTATCTTAATAATTTTTTATGACCAACTTACTTAAAATATATCTCAAGTAATCTAATCGAAATGTAAAAAAAAAAAAAAAAAAAAAAAAAAAAAAAGATGAGAAAATTTTATATGTATATATATATGTATATTAATATTTCTCTCCTAAATGTGTGAACTTATGGGCTCAAGTTTCTCTTTGTAAAAAAAAAAAAAAAAAAAATGAAAATTTATATGTATATATATATGTATATTAAATATTTCTCTCCTAAATTAATCATTAAAATAACGCCTCAAGTTTTCTCTTTGTTTCAGCTTTCATATATTTATATACAGATATATATGTAAGGAATAAACTATTACGGTGAAATTAATTTTGAGCGGTTCTACTCATAATTTGGTATCTCTCAACCTTATCTTTTTTTTTTTATTATTATATTTTATAAATCATTTCTAGGATAAATTAAAAGTTGTGTATTTGTGATCAAAATTAGGAATTCTAAAAAAAAAAAACTTTAACCAACAAAATAAGATTTATTTGCTAATACCTATTAGCTGAACTCGATTCAATAAAGATATGCTCGAGCTCATAAATCGTAGCTTGAATTCGGTTTAATAATTTCAAAAAGTCAAACTCAAAATTTACCAAACTAAAACAAGGTTATTTTATTTTCATGTAAGTTTAATTAATTTTGATTTATTGAACTCACTTATTAGTTGATCGATAAAACTGACTCAAAAATTGACTAAGCTCGGTTTATTTATATAAGAACTCGGTAACTTGACTCGATAAATTTATTAAATCAACTCAAGTGAGTTTTATCAAACCGAATTTCAAGTTTATTATCCCTAGTTGGATCTAGAAATTAAACACCACCACTAAAAAACTAGTAAAAGAGAAAAATCATAGTATTTCATAACTGCATTTATGACAACGCATGCAACCAAATAATTTTGCGATGTTAGCCTATAGCTTGCATCAACAGCTACTGTTAGTATTATTGTTTTGCAATAGAAACAAGAATATCTATGTGCTTCATCTGTGGCCTTGCAAATTCATATGGCTTACAAAAATTTAGTAAACGTAAGCACGGATCAGATTATATGTACATCACCCAATCAGAAGAGATATTTCAGATTGGTTGCTTTCACGTCCAATGTTTGGGTGTGTGGAATTTTCCATGGGCTCAAAGGCCCACAATGAGTTGGAAGAGGAGGTGCTGATTAGATTACATGGGGCCCACAATAGCACCTGGTAGATGTTTATTATCCACGAGTTTTATTATTCTAACTAATGGCGCCCCTTCTCCGTCCAACCAAGATACGGAGTCAATCTCACAATGGAAGTCGGAAGACACTACTATTACGTGACTTTAGACACCCTATGTGAAATCAAACCGAACCATAACAACTCCAACCAGCAGCGACCCGAAATGCCTAAACCAACTTCATTTTATAAATATACGGTGATTTGTGAATGTGTTATTGAAGTACAATTTTGCAGTACTGTATGTTTGGTAGTGATTTTTTTAGTATTAAAAAGATTCTTGCCTTTCTTATGTGGACTACATTCATTATCTGGAAAGTGGAAACCCCACGAGAGAAAAGTATCGTCTGCATAACAACCCATAATAATACGCAAGAGTCTCCTTCTTCTAAAATCACTCACCATTCAATTTTCTGGAAAGTTAAAACTCCACGAGAGACATCATCTTTACCGTTTATCATCGGCACAATATCACGCAAATATGATTATACTTCTCACAGCAGTAGATCATAGATCACCATTATAACCTTCCTTCCCTAACAGACTCCAATTTGGAGAAACGAACAATTAGATTGATAACTCGGTCAACTCAACTCAGTTCCTCCCAACCTCAACTCAGTGGCCATTCATGGCTTCTCTCCACACCATTTCTCCCCATAGTCTGCTTCCTTTATCCAAATCTAAAAAACCAACCTCTAAAATCCTTCCCAACTCTCATTTTCTTGGCACAAAAATTTTACACAGCCCAATTTTCTGGACAAACAAACAGAAAACTGAGAGCTGGCTTTTGAATTCTGTAGTTCAAGAAGAGCTTGATGTTATTCCTGTTCAGAGTGGAGACAGTACGGACCAGCAAGATGGGGTGGTTGTTAGTCAGGTGGAGAGCGAAGGGAACGAGTTGGCGACTCAGGTGAGCGGGTTTGGATCGAATGAGGGACAGTTGTCTTTTGAAGGATTCTCTTCTGCTTCTAGTGCTGGTATGGAAGGTGATGGACAGAGAACGCAGAGTGAATTGGAAATGGATAAGTTTATTGATAGGTCTATAAATGCTTTGATTGTTCTTGCTGCGGGTTCGTATGCCGTTACCAAGTTGCTTACAATTGATCATGATTACTGGCAGGTGAGCATATTGACATCGCTGGTTTTATGTTGCATAATTTTTTATCCTTCTTTTCTTTAGAAAATTTTTTCCGTATACAAGATCTGTTCACTGGTTGAAGTTCTGCGACTCCTTTTTCTCTCCTCTCATTGGAGCAATTCAGTTTTTATTGCTCGTATCATTGTTAGCTTTTTGGTTTTCTCCTTTTAGCTACTCTGTGTCATTTTTAGCTGAATTTGTCATTTTTTCTTGCCTTTTGGTCAAGTTTACTCGGCAAGCAGATTCCTTGTTGTTGGCAAATTTTTGCTTCAGGAAGCTTAGTGACTGCTAACTAGTAAGGGTTGCATATAAGTTTGGTTAGCTTACTTTTTTCTTTGTGCTTCCTATAGAAAGAAAGGAATTTTAGTACCAACTATACAATAAATATATGAATTTTGCTTAATATGAGAAAAGGAAGGAAATCATCAGAAGGATATGATTTTTTTTTTTTTTTCTTTTCATTAAAAGCCTACTGTTTTGCTGTTCAAATTTTTCCTTCTACTTCCAAAGTAGAGAAAATTCAAACAAGCAAGTTAACCATATAGATCCTTAGGTGTATAAAAGAATGCTTTGAAGTGATGCAATTTACTGTTATCTTGTTGATCGTGAAGGGAGTGGAAGGATTCGATATAGAAATTGCTTAAAGAGCTTCATGATAGACTCCAATTTTATTGTGGTGCAAAATATTATCTGCAATTTGAAAAATTCACAAAATAAAGCTTAGAGTTATTATCGGTTGCTCCATCAAGTGGAACAGTGAGATGCACCATCTGCAAAGATAAGTCTCAACTGCAACACGCTTGATTTAAAAAGATTAGTTGAGAACTCAAAATATTGGCAGATTTTGGTTGAAGATGAGGTAAAAAATGTTATGGTTGTAATTGGATTTGGCTACATGAGGGTAAATGATTACATATACACACTGGTTAGTGTGCAGTTGAGAACATATTTACTAGACGCGGATGGTTGAGGTAATAAAAAAGATATCCATGTCTCCTTGCTTCTTTTGATGTTAGTGTAGAGTGATTGAATTTATTCATAGTTGCTTGTTTTGACATTCCACTACTAGCTCTCGTCGAAATTTTGGGAATTTCAACAAGGAGTATTAATTGCCATATTTTGCCAGTTGCAAAATATCATACTTGGATGTTTTTGATTTGTTGTTTGGTTGCTGAATATCTATAGTTATTAATAAATTTTATCTCATATCTTGTTCTTTTCCTTTCTTTTAGGGGTGGACCATCTATGAAATATTGAGATATGCACCTCAACACAACTGGTCTGCATACGAGGAAGCTCTAAAGACAAATCCAGTTTTAGCAAAAATGATGATTAGTGGAGTGGTCTATTCTATAGGCGATTGGATTGCTCAGGTTAGAAAATGTGTGAGATGAATTTTGTTGCATCCTATAGCTGTTCTGAACTGTTAGTGTAATTTATTTTTTATATTGGTTTATTGGCAGTGCTTTGAAGGTAAACCACTCTTTGAGTTTGACCGAGCACGAATGTTTAGATCAGGCCTTGTTGGCTTTATGTTACATGGCTCCCTTTCACATTACTATTACCAGTTCTGTGAGGTGATTATCGTAGCTTTATGCCATTTTTTAATGTGCATTTAGTTACTTGTTCCTTGTACCAGAATTTTTGTGGTTTTCCTGAGCCATTCCTTTGTTCTCCAGGAGCTTTTTCCATTTCAAGACTGGTGGGTGGTTCCTGTCAAAGTGGCCTTCGACCAAACTGCATGGGCAGCAGTTTGGAACAGCATCTATTATATAGTGGTGGGATTCCTGCGTCTGGATTCCCCTGCCACCATTTTTAGTGAATTGAGGGCTACATTCTGGCCCATGCTAACAGTAAGAGAACTTTATGCTAATTTCTCTATACTTTGTCCTTTTTTCCCTGTGTCTTGAGCAAACTTTGAACTAACATTTCTCTTTCCTTATTCTTTTTTGGGAATGGAGTTGGGAAGAGTTGGAGAACTTTAATCTTAAAAGAAGATTTATTGTGTTAAAACATTTTCTTTATATGTGGCGGTTGGATTTAATGTTAGCTGTTTCATGTGCATCATTTCAATTATCAGTGTTTGGCAGTTTACTTTAACTTAATTGGATATATAAATATTTGATAAAAAGATATTCTAATCTAGATTCCAATTAGGCGTGAAACTGCATTTTTACTTCAAGAGAATGTTTAGCTTTACCTTAATGAGCTCATGGAATACTCTTATCCATTAGCTGGTTTTCTGTTCATAATGGTCATGTAGGGAAAAAAGGGAAAATGTTCCTTTTGTTCATTTGATGCTAATTATTTGCTTGATCTTGAGATTTTGTTTATCATTTGGATTATTTGAAAAAACCTGTGAGTTCATAATTGTTACTTTTCCTAACAATTCAGCTTAATTTTGCCTTCTTTTATGTGGTCTGTCGTGCAGGCAGGGTGGAAACTTTGGCCATTTGCACATCTTGTTACATATGGTGTGATCCCAGTAGAACAAAGGCTTCTTTGGGTGGACTGCGTAGAACTCATTTGGGTTACAATACTCTCGACGTAAGTATTACTTTGCATTGTTTTTGAATTTTCTTGTATCAGGTGCTGAAGATGAATATTTATAAGGTTCTTCTCCAAGAAGATTTACTGAAATAATCCTCTCTTTTCTAGAAAAGTAACATTATAGTGCTTCAGATGACCTTTCCTGAATCAAATGTTTCAAATTGAACTGTTATTTATGGGGACCAAATTTTTGATTTGTAAAACCCAAATAATTAACCACATATTTTGAAAAACGGAAATATCGCACAGGACATGAAAAGTCAGACCAGTGTCTCTAATTTTCCCATTTTAATAAAAAATTCATGTGCTAAGTTCTCTGGCTGGTATGCAAATGTTTATATCTCAGCTCTTGTTCATGGAAAACCAGATGAATCCAAGGTCTTCTTTTGGTTATATGTTACTAGTCGTTTGTCCATATTCTTTCTCCAATAAATTCTGGTTTGGAAAATCTGAAGTTGCTCAACCTGATTTTTTTAGTGGTCCTGGCAGTATCATCACTGCCAAAGAATTGTATGGAATATTCATTTAACTGAATTATGTTCTACACTAATGACAGCGACTCATTGTGTTTTGTCCTTTAGTCATCTTGTTGCTTCCATTTAATCTGGTTCTCATTCTGTCGACTAGGTGCTAACATGTTAGAACCTTTCATTTCTCAGATATTCAAATGAGAAATCAGAAGCAAGAATACCCGAGACACAAACAGAAGCTGGTTCCAATTCTTTGTCGAAAGGTTCTGCTGAGGTATATATGAAGAAACTGTTTTATTCTACCATGGCAGCTGCACTTGACAAGTACTAATGTGCTTCAAATTTTTATTTTTTCTTTTCCTTTAACAGGAATAGAAAAAGCATAAGCAGAGTTAAAACATGACGAGTTAGTTAAGTCCGAAGAGTTGAGAGTTAAATTCAGAATGTGATCGTTGACGAACTGATTTGAAAATTGCAGAGCATTGATGCAGAAAGTTGTTGGACAGACTGGTTATGGTATATACTACACACATCTTGTATATGTATGTAGATTGATATACTGTCTGAGATAGTGCTAACTGTAAAAAATCATAGGACTCGGGCACTGGAAAGTTTCTATGAAATATGGAAATCTCTCATTTAAGATTACCATTTGTATAAACTAATTCCATTAATGCTTTTATTCCTTCATTGCATATAAACTAATCAAGCCAACAACATTCAAGAAGCATTATATATATAGTTTTCCCAAGAAGTTCTCACTCTTTTTTAGGTATGAGATTAATTTTATTCTGGCTTTTGTGGCAGGTTCTTTTCGTGAGTGTCATTCTATGGAAGATCTCTTTTTTTTTTCTTCTCAAAAAAAGAAAAAAAAAAAAAAGGCATTTTATATGTCAGAGAAAACTATATCTTTCAACCATTATTGATAGGTTAATTTTTCTCTGAAAAATGGTGTAATATGGGATCTTTGATATTTTTTGCATATTTTAAGATATGTGTAGTATAAGAAAACAATAAGCGAGCAAGCTTTAATTAGCATTGAAATGAAATGATTTCTTCTTGTGACTTTCCCTTTCTAATTGTCTCAGCATTTTAAGCTAAAAATTTTAAATTTAAGAAAAATATGTTTAGAGAAAGCTGTTTAACAGTAATTTTTCCAAATCTATATAGAATACATATATTATAGACAGATAGATAAGTAAGTTTGGAAATTGCATACACTTGAATTTGAATCCCCCTTAAATAGTTTTATCAGAAAAAAAAAAATGTGATTTTATATGGTCCTAATTAAAAGAATAATATCACTCTCAAAACCAAAAATCACAACACATCATGCAAACAAGTTGGCTAGCCAAAACAAGCAAGATTGTCACCGCAAATTCATTCTGAGATGGTTAACTTTGCAAAATTTCTTCCAAGTATATTTTTTACCTGGACTTTTTTTTTTTTTTTTTTTTTTTTTTTCAACACATCAATGCAACAAGTTGGGCTAGCCAAACCAAGCAAGATTGTCACCGTCAATTCATTTTCTGAGATGGGTTAACTTTGCAAAATTTCTTCCAAGTAATATTTTTAACCTGGACTTTTTTTTTTTTTTTTTTTTTTTTTTTTTTTTTTCAATTGCAACAATTTTTTTTTTTTTTTTTTTTTTTTTTTTCAATTGCACCCTTACAGTAAATTAAGTCCAAAAGCAAATTGTAACCCTTCAAACTTATCAATATATTTTACAAATGAACTTGGATTATGCTAAATTGCTAACAAGGTGCTAAGTGACCTCAACCCCTCCGGATAAGGATATAAACACAAATTTAATCTCCAGAAAGCTAGCTAAAGCACAAATTTATTCTCCAGGGAGATTACTATGGCATAAGAGGGGTTACACCAGGGACTACACCTACTGAATGCAAAATAGGAAACAACAAAGGCTTGAGTTAGCCCAAACTCAATTGTGTGATTAATCCAAATGTAGTTGTGAGGCTCTTTTTTATATTACTTAATCATAAAAACAACAGGTCTACAAGTTCCGGATGCCATGATTTTATTTTTAGACTCTAATTTTAAGATGTAGTTGAAAAAAAAAGTTGATAAGTTCAAAATGTCTTAAATACAAAAATCATTGTTGAATAAAATTGCAAATCAATAAATTTAAGGTATTTTTATAGTTTAGGTCTTTTTATTTATAACTATTATTATTAAGACTTAATTACATGCTATGACATATAGGATATCTACATTTATTATTATTTAACCACAAGTAATTATTAAATATGACTATGCATATATATTCCAAAGAAAATACTAAGCACACAAAAATAATCTGTAATGACAATTAACAATCATCTGTGCTTTCACAACACATTAACCCATATGGAAATTCCTCCTGAAGAGAAAATAAAATACCATCTAATTATTTCTAGCACTTGAATTATACACCAGAAAATCAAAATAGCTTTAAACATAAAATCCTGATAATTGTTTCATTCAAAGTAGATGAAATCAACCAATCCTAACACAATTACAAATAATAACATGAGAAATATAAAACAAACTTCAAGCATGCATAGCAATTGGCAAACATTATAAAATAAACTCTTTATTTGTTTCAATCATAGAAGCATAAGCCACTAAGTTAAATGTCCAAACAAAATGGATCAGAGTTGAGTTTGAAACTCATATTTTTGGATGAGACTTCAAAGAATTCAAGGCCTTTCAACACTTAATATTAACCCATTTAAACCTTAATGCAGTGATCCCACTTACAAAAATATTTCTGAGAAAATATTAATGTAGGCTATTTCTCTTTGCTTCCTTTTTATTGTCTTTATCTTCAAGCTGAAGATCCTGCAATTTAATAAAAATAAGTGTCAATACAGTTTTTCATTCCAGAGCAAAATGCAAAAGCAAATCAATTGCTAAGTAGAGACCTGCTGATTAAAGCAGATCCAGTATTTAAACCTAGGCCAAGGCCAAAATTAAATTAATTCAAAGATAATGCTGAAAATAGAGTGAAGAATATAACTTAACTCTGTGTTGGATCTTCTGATGTTTTTCTTCTACAGCATTTCCTTTGTCAAGTAATGCTAGGCTTTCCACATAGGTTTCAACAAAATTATCTATTCTTGAAAAAGAACGTCTAATACTTCCAAATTTCAATACAATTTCTCCATTTTTCTTGAACCCCAACAATTTTACTTTCCTTCTCTCTTTCTCACCAGGCTTTAGTAAATTCATCCATGACTCCCAAACACCATACTCTTTCATCACCCATACAGGAGTGACATAGGAATTGAACTCATGGTGAGTAACTGCAATTGATGAGTCCCCAAATACCTTAACAGACCATCCAAATGCAATATGTGTTGCCAAACAATTTGGCAACAAAATTTCACCAAGAACCTCATCTTTCATATCAATGCAATATGTGTTGCCAAACAATTTGGCAACAAAATTTCACCAAGAACCTCATCTTTCATATCAAACACCAGAATAAAAACATACGGATTCCTAAAAACACCACCATCAAACTCCCGATAACCTACAATCCAATGCAATGCGTTGTTCGCATAAGCTGCTATCTGTGTGGGATGCACATGGTAATCAGGTGTTAACTTGTTTTTTATCAAATCGTTCGGGTGCATTACCGGTAATAATCTTCCAAGAATTCATATTAAATGAGTAAATTTCAATCTGAATCTTAGGTTCTTGAATTTTTTCACAGTAAGGTTGGTGCACCTTCATTCTGCAGACTTTGTAGTCATTAGAGTTAGAATCAAACCCAAAACCAACATAATCATTGCAGTAGTGACAGCTGGTCAAAAATGTAAAATTGGGTTGAGGAAGTGCGAATGATTTTCTAATAGAGGGATTCCAGAGGATGAATTCGTCATTGTAATTATCCGATCCATAATCACATCTCGTGTGTCTGATGGAGATGCATAACAAGCCATTGGAATAACCCACTGCGCGAAAGAATCTAGAGCCGGACTTGGACGGGAAATGTAGTGTTATGTCCTCCAACTCTTGATTATCAAAAACCAAAGAGTATTCACCGGCATGGAAGTGAAGTAGAAGTACTGGGTTAGGGTTGTTTTCAGTGTTAATCCACGAGGTATTGGCAATTTGGGTGGAAATGAAATTAGGGTTTTTGATGAGAGAGTACCATAACTTGCAAAACGGGAAATGTAGTGTTATGTCCTCCAACTCTTGATTATCAAAAACCAAAGAGTATTCACCGGCATGGAAGTGAAGTAGAAGTACTGGGTTAGGGTTGTTTTCAGTGTTAATCCACGAGGTATTGGCAATTTGGGTGGAAATGAAATTAGGGTTTTTGATGAGAGAGTACCATAACTTGCAAACACTAATACATCGAATCAACGACTTAACTGGTAGTTTTTGTAAGATCTGTATGATTACTCCTTCTGGCAAGTAGTCCGACATTTCTTAGGTTGTTTTCCTCTGATCAAATATAGAACATCGTGTAACCCGTCAGCCTGAGCCAGGTGAAATAGTGAGATAATGCGTGTACGACCCGATAGATCAATTTTATTTTTTTATATTCAAATTAAATCACTTTTAATCGCGTGTTATAAAAAGATTTTAAAATGTTTTTTAAAAAAAAGATTTTAAAATGAAATTACAAATTTTAAACCAAATGTTAAGTTGGATTACTCACTCACTCTATAAACTTTGTATCCCTTAAAAAGTTCATTTTAAATTTTTAAATTTTAAATTGAATTTAGATAATCTGAAATTTCATTCTGATTGGATTAGAAATTGAATAATTCTCGTTAAAAGTGACCATTTATGTAATGATCTACCAGATAGTCCACGCATTTATCATATAATATTAATTTAATAATTCCATTTAGAATTTAATTTTGAATTTAGATTGATTTCTTGATTAAAATCGACTTATATCTATTCAAGTTTAGCCCCCAAAAGTCAAGTGTTTCCATAACATTTTTCCTCTAAAATTTTAAGTGTCTTTTTTTTTTTTTTTTAATTCGAATCATGAAATCTCTTTTATCCTTTTTATTTTTAGTTTTTCATGACACTAATTATTTGTTAAGATAATAATAATATGAAAAAGTAAAATGCATTTTTTAAATATAAAATGAATCAATTAATTAAACATGTTTTCCTCTATTATTCTACTATATATATTAAGTAATTTTCAAATAAATTTTTTCTATTAAAAAAAATAAAAAGATTAATCAATAAAAAAGAAAACATTAACTGTAAGTAATTTGATTAATGGATTATTTTTAAATCAATGTAAAGATAACAATAACAAAAATAATGCTGAGTTAACATTCATAAAAATATATGCATAAGTTTTTGAATTATTTTGTTTTATTATATTTAATTTTCTTATTAATTAGAAAATTACAACTAATAAATCTTCTATTATGATTTAAGTTGTAGATCATATCAATAATTCTAAGACATTACCTTAAAAGGTCGACATGCATTTTCCATATTAAAATACTTTGTAGTCATTAGTGTTAGAATCAAACCCAGAACCAGAACAATCACAGCAGCAGTAAAAGGTGGCCGAAAAGGCAAATTGGGTTGGGGAACTGTGAACGATTTTCTAATAGAGGAATTCCAGAGAATGAATTTGTCTTCATACCTGCTCACCGCGATATGTCTATCGAAGATGCATAATAAGCCATTAGAATAACCCACAGTGCGAAAAAATCTGGAGCTGGACCTGAAAGGGAAATGCATGTACTCCTTAAACTCTTTGAAGATTAAAACTCAAATAATACTGATTGGCATCGACGTGAAACAGAAATAATGGGTTAGGGTTGCTTTTGATGTTAATGGCTGAGGTTGTTAGAATTTGTGTGGAAATGAAATCAGGGTTTTTGACTAGAGAGTACCACAGCTTGCAAACACTGGTACATTGAATCAAGGACTTGACAGGTAGGTTGTGTAAGATTTGTATTATCACTTCTTCAGGAAAGTAGTCCGACATTTCTTCTGTCATTTTGCACTCTGATCACATACACAACCATTAGTGAGGTGAGAAAAGAAGGATGAAGAAGACAAGGATAATTATATTATGGATATTGAAATAAAAATTTCCAAAAAAACAAAAAAAGGGAAGCTCGAAAGCTTCTCAACTCAAGCTACAGTAATGGAAGCAATCTAGGCATTGGGAATATGAGAAAGAAAGAGAAAAGGAACCATCTGATCAAAACTGTTCAACTTTTCCCATCGACTTTTATAAATGCCCGTCAAACTTCAACCTTTCCCATGAGTTCAATTTTTACCCTGTCTCATAAATACAAAATAAATCATTTTAAAATTTCTATTTTTATTTTTTATAATATATTTTAAATTATATTATTTAAGCTCAATGTTACTCTTTTTAAAATTTATTAATAGCAAAATTATTTCCTTCATAACTGCTTTCCTACGTATCAGAATAAGCCATGCCCAATCTTTTATATTATGGGTATTCATGGTTTTATTTGATTTGAAAGAGGAGGGAGTTTTTAATCCAGCTTTTGGTTCTGGGTAAAGGTGAATATTTGGTTTAATTGAATCTGATCAAATCAAATCAGTTTAGTTCGATGTAACTGAATGTATTTTATAGTAATCAAAATTGAATATTAGAAAATTGATTCAATTGAAGATTAGATATATTATTCTGAACTGAGTCAATTATTTTAAATGTAAAATAAAATTCATTCGGATGCATCAATAACGAATTAAAATAAAAAGTTAAACATTATTTTTTATTAAATTGGTCGCAATTTTAAAATATATAATCTAATCGGATAAAAATAAATTGATCCAATTTGACTCAATTTTCAAATCATATCGAAATATTGCTGACCCCTAGTTTCAGTGGCCACAATTCTGCTACTTGGCTAGCGTCATTATACCATTAGAAAGTTCAATAAATGTATTTTTTTTAATCTATACTTTATATAAGTACGAGAAGAAAGAGGAAATAATCAGAATTTCTATATCAACCTTAATAAAATTTAAAATATTTTAAAATACTCTTAATAATAATCAATTGAAAAATTACAGTTTATTAGTTGATCGGATATTAAAGCAGATTTAATAAAATTCCTCTTTTCTAATCCAGACGAGTTAGCCTGCCAATGCAAGCAAGATTATCCTGGAGGGTTAACAATTTTGCAAATTTTTTCAAAGCATATTTAACCTAAATGTGATTCATCTGGAATGACAATTATAATCCTTTGTGCTTTCATGTCAGATTAACCTAAATGGGATTCATATGGCCCTGATGGAAAAATAAAACATTATTTGTTTCTTTTCATTGTTTTATCTTAAAGCTGAAAATCCTGTAATCTAATAAAAACAGGTTTGAATAAAGTTTTTCATTCCAGAGCAAACACAAAAGCATATCAATTGCTAATTATAGCAGATTCAATAAAATTCCTCTTTTCTAATCCAAATAATTGGGAAAAAGCCCACATGTTCTCAATAATTCAGCATAATTTGATTCACTTCTATTGTCTTCACATAGATGACATACATGCTCCATAATTCTCAGTCATTTCTCAGCAAGCTTCATAACTAATAGGTCACAGTCTATCAAAAATAAAACAGTCTTTCTTATCAGAAAGTGTAAGGAAAGAGGATAAATGGCCGGCTTGCAGCAACCAAATGGCAACTTGCAAAATAGCTTAAATAAACCAAGATCCCAATTTAATAAAACACAACTAAAAACTAAAAGTTAAAAGCTAGCAGACATCACATATACAAGGTAAATGCAGTTCGATAATAAGCAGAGAAACATCACCAATGAGAAATTATTGCCCATAGAAGTTTGAACTGTTGCCTTCATATGTAAAAAGGCATGTCAAAAGCTAAAGAAAAAATTGAGTATGTGCGTAAGTACTCTACTCTATGTCCATTTAATTTTGGGTCAAATTGAGTATTTATGCATACAAAACTATCTAAAAGAAGTTACAATCAAAACCTGCTCTTGTCAAACAGCAATTGTTCCATTTTATTACCTACATTAACCAAAGGGATCTAGATCTAAAATCATGTGACAACAGTAACTCTTTGTGATTTGATCCTTTCAGAAATACGACAATCCATGTAGAACTCTATGATCCTGCAGGAATATACGAACCATAGCACACTTGAAAAATACTACTACTTTGCACTTAAAGAAAACCCAAACCTTTCTAGCTTTCTAATTGTCATAATATTACAACAAACCCCTGCCACATTGACACTTTCATTTCAGGTAAGGCCAAAATTTAATTAATTCAAAGATAATACTGAAAATAGAGTAAAGAACAGAACTAAACTCTGTGTTGGATTCTCTGCTTCTTTTTGGACATTTTTTTTCTACAGCATTTCCTTTGTCAATTAATGCTAGGCTCTCCACATAAGTGTCAACAAAAGCATCTGCAACTGGACAAGCTGATTGTCTGCGAAAATATTTCAGTATGATTTCTCCATTTTGTTTAAACCCCAAGAATCTTACTCTCCCTCTCTTTTGATCATCAACCTGCGGTAAACTCTCCCATTACTCCACAACACCATACTCTTTCATCAGCCATATATGAGTGAAATAGTTATTCAAATATCTTCCAATAACTGCAATTGATGAGTCCCCAAATGCCTTAACAGACCATCCAGATGCAGAATGGTTTGCCAAACAATTTGGCAACATAATTTCACCAAAAACCTTATCTTTCATATCAAACAGCATGATAGAACTATAGGTACGCCTGCCAACATCATCATCCTCTGTGGATTCCTTCCCATAACTCACGATCCAATGCAAAGCATTATTCACGTAAGCTGCTGTATAATGTTTCTGTGAGGCGCACAGACGTAACATTTGGTTTTCTATCCAATATGCCGGCACATTACTAGTGATAATCTTCCAAGAATTCATGTTAAATGAGTAAATTTTGATCTGAATATCAGGTACTTGAACGTTTTGACAGAAATATAGATGATGCATCATCATTCTGAAGATTTTGTAGTCATTAGTGCTAGAATCAAACCCAAAACCAACATAATCACAGCAGAAGCTACAGGTCGCCGAAAAGGCAAAATTGGGTTGGGGAACTGTGAATGATTTTCTAATAGAGGGATTCCAAAGAATGAATTTGTCTTAATACCTGTCCAGAGCGAAATCTCTATCGAAGATGCATAACAAGCCATTAGAATAACCCACTGCGCGAAAGAATCTGGAGCCGGACTTGAACGGAAAATGCATGTACTCCTCGAACCCTTGAAGATCAAAACCCAAAGAATATTGATTGGCATAGACGTGATATAGGAGTAATGGGTTAGGGTTGCTTTTGATGCCAATTGATGAGGACTTTGCAATGTGGGTTGAAATGAAATCAGGGTTTTTGATGAGAGAGTACCATAACTCGCAAACACTTGTAAATCGGATCAAGGACTTAGCAGGTAGGTTGTGTAGGATTTGTATGATCACTTCTTCAGGCAAGTAATCCGACATTTTTTCAGTTGTTTTCCTCTCTGATCACATAGACAACATATATAACCCCTTCTGCCAGATGAGATCCGAAAGATAAAGGAGACAAGGGTGATTGTGTAATGAATATGGTAATAAAAAAAAATCGATAAAAAAAATGAAATTAGAAAGTTAAATTTGTCTCATAAACTTCAATGATGAGATACATAATTTATATAAAACTTAGCTTTTTGTATAATTTATTTAGAGCTGATAATGTGATTCCTTTGTCCTTCAATCTTAATAATGATCGCCGGCTTTTGAAACATTTGCAAAGTTTTTCTGCTGCTCCTAATGGCAGCATTTGGTCTTGCTTGTTTGTGGAGGCGGCGGCGGCGGCGGCGGCGAGGTGCTTGGTACTTATGCATAGGCAGTGGGTGATGCAGGTGATTCATATTGTTATAGGGAAACCAATTTTGTGGCTGATTTTATTGCCAATGCTTCTGGATTTCAAGCTTGTGGTTTGTATGTTTAAGATGCTCCTTTTGTTGGTGGTGGTGTGCCCACTCAAGTGGGACCCACACAATTATGAAAAGAAAAAAAAAAATCAAAGGTTGGCAACCAACCATTGAATGGTTGGCATGTGCCCACTCAAAGTGGGACCCACACAAAATTATGAAAAGAAAAAAAAAATCAAAGGTTGGCAACCAACCTTGGAAATGGTTGGCATGCCAGTTGAAAATAATGAAGAGCCGGCATGAGCAAATGCACGCTCTCTCAAATCTTTGGCTATAAATTAGAGGGCAGGAGCATTCACACAGAACGCACCAACAAAGAAGCAACGAAAGAATATGAGAGAAAAATAGAGAGTTTTTAAATTTTAATTTTTTTGTTTTTTAATATTTTTGAAGTTTAAGAAAAAGAGTTCTTAAAAACGAAAGGGTTTAGAAATAGTGAAGATTATTGGGTGTTTTGGGAAACACTTGTGAGTGCCACTGATTTTGTATTACTCTCTTTGTAAGCCTACTATTTTTTAATAGTGGAAGAAAATATTCGGATTGGTTCCCGTTGGACGTAGCCCTAAACAGTTTGAGGGGAACCACGTAAATTTCTACGTGTCCATTTTAAATATTTTCGCTGGCTTAATTATTCTCGTATTTTTATTGCCGGTAATCCTAACAAGTGGTATCAGAGCCTGGTTCATGCCCGGTCAGATAGCGGTAAACGGATCCCGTGGATATATTTTGAAAAATAATATACCACGAAGACGAGAAATTATGACGAATCCGTTGGTGCAGTCCGCCTCGGAAAGACGTGCAAAAATCGACTTAGTGATGAAATAGTAAAAATAGTAACTCGTAGTTGATAGTGAATCAGTTACTATTGACGTTAACTTGGTTGCTGAGCCGTTAAAGCCCAGCACTATTCACGTATTAGTACTATTCACACATACAGGTACTATTCACATGTACATTTACTATTCTCCGTATACTAGTATATTTTATATATACTGTTACTAATTCACTCAAAAAAGATCATGGAAGCTAGAACGAGCAAAATGATCAGTCTAAATGGCGCAAATATACCATATATGGAGAAATAAAATGAGAAGATCTCCTTATGGTAACCATGCAATCTGCCCGTGTTTGGTTCAAGCAAACCGGAAGAACAAGACTGAATGAGAATGGGCTTTCCAAAGCATGACAAGTTTGTGATTATATTCGACAATCTTGGTCATGAATAATGTGTCAACCAATCTGTAACGAGAACTCACGCCGAACATTAATGGGACAAGCTTGAACAGCTATATGCCTCAAAAATCCGGCAACAACCAATATTTTAATTTGACGAAAGCTGATGAATTTCAAAATTACCAAGAAGGTACTTCTGTATCCGGCAGATCACTTGTTGAGTGAAATGCAGGCGACTATTCACCAGCTATCAAATATGGGCATAAAATTTGATGATAAAATACTCGGCCTTATGGTGCTTGCCTCCTTACCAGAATCTTGGGAGACTCTGAAGATATCAATAACAAACTCTACACCACAGAGTGGAGTTAGCTGGGAATTTGTTAAAACTGCTGTTCTGAATGAAGAAATGAGACGAAAAGCACATAATCCTTCTTCATCTCAGTCAGACATTTTTTTAGCAGATGCTAAAAGAAATAACCAGTCCAGAGGGAGGAGCCAATCTAGAAGTACAAATACAAGAGATAAGAAGATAAGAGAGAGGTAGATCAACCAATTGGCCCAAAAAAATTATTTTGTTTTTGGTTTTTGGGTTTCCAAAAAAATCCAATTGTGGGAAGAAGGGAGGCACATTAAAAGGTATTGCCGGAAGTTCAAAAAAGGTATCAGAGAGATCAAAGGCAGGCAAAGAAAGAAGAAAGCAGTGATGATGAAGCTAATGTCATTGCTTGAATTCCACTGTTCATTGGAAGACACTATCAATCTTGCAACCCAAGAGACGCAGTTGGGTAATTGATAGTGGGGCTACACTTTCATGCAACATCCCGGAGAAGAGAAATTTTTTCGTAAATCTTACAAACACCAAGAAAATTTGGGTGTGGTCAAGATAGCAGAAGCGGTAAACTGTTGAAAGTCGTCGGTAAGGGGATATCTGCCTGGAGAAGAAAATGGTTAATTTTAAAAGATGTCGTGCATGTACCAGACATGCATTCAAATTTAATCTCGGTTGGCAGACTTGATGATGAAAATTTCTGTAGCACCTTCAGAAATGGCAAGTGGAAGCTCACAAAAGGTTCCATGGTGATAGCAAATGGAAAGAAAGATCTAAAGCTGTATGTGATGCATGCGAAGCTCTCCCGAGATGCTTTTAATGTAGCAGAGGATGACAGTGCAGTTGAATTGTAGCATAAACGACTAGGCCACATGAGTGAGAAAGGAATGACAACTCTGGTTAAAAACAACATGCTACCTGGTTTGGATAAAGTCCATTTAGAGAAATCTAGACAAGTGTCCTGATTGTATGGCAGGAAAGCTCAACAGAGTAGCTTTTAAGATTACCCCTCCTTCTAGAATGAAGAATGTATTAGATCTGGTACATTCAGATCTGTGTTGACCATTGACGGTGTCATATGGTGGAAATCGATACTTCGTTACATTTATCGATGACCATTCTAGGAAGACCTGGGTATACACTTTGAAGTCCAAAGATCAAGTTTTAGATGTTTTTAAACAATTAAACAATTTCTAAACTTGGTTGAGCGACAGACAGGCAAAAAGTTAAAGTGCATCAGAACAGATAATGGTGGAGAATACATTGGGCCATTTGATACTTTCTGCAAAGAGCATGGTATTGACATCAAACAACACCTCCCAAGACGCTGCAACTGAATGGTTTGGCTCAAAGGATGAACAAAACTTTGATGGAGAGAGTCAGATGTTTACTCTCACATGCAAATTTGTCTAAAAGATTTTGGGGTGAAGCTCTTCTTACAGCAGCTCACAATAGTTTATCGTTCACCCTGTTTCTCTCTACAGTATGATACTCCAGAGAGAGTATGGTTAGGAAAGGATGTTAGAGTATGGTCAGGAAAGGATGTTTCCTATAATCATTTGCGAGTGTTTGGTTGCAAAGCCTTCGTGCATATTCCTAAGGATGAGAGGTCTAAGCTTGATGTCAATACTCGACAATGTGTATTCATTGGCTATGGCCAAGATCAATTTGGTTATAGATTTTTTGATCCAATCCAAAAAAAGATGATAAGAAGTAGAGATGCCGTGTTTGTGGAAAATCAGACTATTAAAGATGTTGAAAAGACTCAAAAGCAAGCTGCCGATAGATCTGAAGATGATTCAACAGATGTGCAAATAGTTCCTCTAGCAACAGAACAAAGACAAGTTGGAGATGAAGATAATGTTCCACAAGAACAAGGAGTTAGAAAATCCAGAAGTTCCTTATCAGAATGAACCAGAAGAAGATTTTGATGAGATGAGATTTGATGATGTTCATGTTCAGTCCACACATTCAACCACCAACACCGGAAGGTTCTCAAACATTAAGAAGATCTAGTAGAGTCTGACAATCATCTACTAGATATCCAGTTAATGAGTATGTACTAACGACTGATAGGGGAGAACCTGAAAGCTTCGAAGAAGCTATGGAAAATGAACACAAGAGGAACTGGATTGAAGCCATGCAAGATGAAATAAAGTCCTTGCATAAGGATAAAACATTTGAGTTGGTTAAGTTGCCCAAAGGCAAGAAAGCTTTGAGAACAAGTGGGTGTTTAGGATCAAGCAGGAAGAACACAGCTCCCAACCACGATTCAAAGCTAGACTAGTTGTGAAAGAATTCAATCAAAGAAAGGGTATTGATTTTGATCTTTTCATTAGTTGTGAAAATGACATCCATCCGAACAGTGCTCGGAATGACCGCCAGTTTTGAACTGAAAATCGAGCAAATGGATTGAAAGACTACCTTCCTGCATGGAGATTTGGAAGAAGAAATATATATGGAGCAGTCATAGGGTTTCGTAGAAAAAGAGGATTGTGTTTGCAAACTAAGGAAGAGCTTGTACGGCTTGAAGCAGGCACTGAGACAGTGGTATAAGAAGTTTGAGTCTGTTGTTTTGAGGTCTGTTAATGGGGAGCAAGGTTACAGTAAAAAGACCACTGTCAGAATCACTGTTCCTTCGTAAAGAAATTCTCTGTATGATGTACTACATTTATTCTCCTTGCTCTATGTTAGAATGATATGTGATTGTTGTCAAATTCTGTGTTCGAGAATAATAGCTTGAAGAAACAGCTAAGTAAGTCTTTTTGCATGAAGATTGGATCTCCAGCAAGAGCAGATTCTTGGTATGAAGATTAACGAGAATATCAAAGAACCAAGAAATTATGGTTGTCCAAGAGAAGTACATTGAGAAAGTACTTCAAGGTTAAATGGAAATTCTAAAGCCGGTTTAGTTGTCCTCTTGCCATAATCCACTTTTAAATTAAGCTCAAAACAGTGCTTCTACTGATGGAGAGAAGGAAAGCTGGAAAGAGATTCCATATGCTTCAGCATTGGAAGCTTAATGTATCATGGTTTTGTACACGGCCAGATATTGCTTTCAATTGTCAGTCGGATGTAGGTGAGTCGGTTTCTTTCAAAAATTCTTGGAAGGACATTTGGACCTGTCAGTGAAATGGATTTTCAGGTATCGCCTTCGAGGTACGGACCAAGTATGTTTATGCTTTTGGAGAATGAGAACCAGTATACCGTTATACCGATGGCAGATTGGTGGGAATGTTGACTCGAGAAAAGTCCACATCAGGGGTTATCTATCACAATTTGCAGGAGGAGCTGTTCATGGCAGTAAGATTGCAGGAAGTGTGTTGCTTCTATCAACAACTGAGGCAGATTCATAGCACTAACAGAAGCATGCAAAGTTTGTTGTGGATGAAAGAAGTTCTTGGAATGAACTCGAAATTCATCAAAAGAACGTATATTTGATTTTTCTGCGATAATGCCAAAGTGCAATCCATCTTGGGAGAATTCCCTCTTTCATTCAAGGATCAAAGCAACATTGATGTTAGATATCATTGGATCAGGGATGTATTGAGATGAAGCAGTTACAGCTTGAGAAGAATCCATACAGATGAAAAGGGATCAGATATGTTACCGAGATGTCTTCAAAGACAAGTTGAATATTGCCGATTAGCTGCAGGGATATGGAAGAGTATGGGCTAACGTCCCACTGTGAGCGTGCAGGGGGAAGATGTTGGTGGTGGTGTGCCCACTCAAGTGGGACCCAACAATTATGAAAAAAAAAAAAAAAGAAAATCAATAGGTTGGCAACCAACCTCATTGAACATGCCAGTTGAAAATAATGAAGAGCCGTGCATGAGCAATGCACGGCTCTCTCAAATCTTTGCCTATAAATAGAGGCAGGAGCATTCAGCACAGATGCACCAACAAGAGCAACGAAAGAATAAGTGAGAAAAATAGAGAGTTTTTATGAGTTTTAAGAAAGGGTTCTTACAACTAAGGGTTTAGAAAATAGTGAAGATTATTAGGGTGTTTTTGAGAAACACTTGTGAGTGCCACTATTTTGTATTACTCTCTTTGTAAGCCTACTATTTTTAATAGTGGAAGAAATATTCGGAGTTGGTCCTATAGTGGGAAAGAAATATTGGAGTTGGTCCGTGGACGTTAGCCTTAAACAGTTGAGGGTGAACCACGTAAATTTCTATCGTCTACGTGTCCCAATTTTAATGATTTTCCGCTGCTCTCATTATTCTCGTATTTTTTTGTATTGCCGTGATCCTATCACCTTTGGCTTGTCAGTTGAGGGTGAACCACGTAAATTTCTACGTGTCCCAATTTTAATATTTTCGCTGCTTAATTATTCTCGTATTTTTATTGCCGGTATCCTAACACCTTTGGCTTGTTATTCTTCTTCGGCTTCTTCTTCTTCTTCTTCTTTTCTGCAGACTGATCAAGTCGGTGTTTGCTGGTCTCAAACAGTGTATGTTAAACAGGGTTATACTCCCTCATTTTTGTTCAAAGAACTAATCATAGAAAAGTTAAACATCCAATTCTATTATTTACTTTGTTCAATAACAACATCCAATCATTTAGTAACTAATCTAATTTTGAATTAAATTTTGTTAAAAAAATGATTTCTTTTCAATTGTCATAGTTTGATTCAAAGTTAACTTTTGAATGAAATGTATTTTTGAAATTATAAAAGATATTTAAGAAATCAAAATTATTTAAGAAATCAAAATAACCATAAAAACAGAAAAAAAAAAAAAAAATACAACCGTATTTTCAAACATGAGCAAGAAGAACAAATATTCTATATTCATCATTTTTAGTTTTTCGTTTAAACTTTTGAACTTCTTAAATATTTTATTAATTCTGATAATATAGCAATTGCTCTACCAGGGACTAGAAGGTATAAAAATTCAAAGGGTATGATTTAGTAGCTGTAAATGTAATAGATATTCTTAGAGAGGAAAGTCATGATTTCATTGAAGAAAGAATTGTATGTGGCTTAGGTTTTGGAAGAAGGGTTATTTCATCCACATGATAAAATTTATTCTCGTGTTAACATTTTTTTTATTAGTAAATGTTTATTTTATTAATAATAACTCTAGGAAAAAAAACTTAATAAACCTTTGCAGTTAAAACTAGACCGATTCTAATTAAAGAATGTTACGTTAAAAAACTTAAAGTACATCAAATCTAAAAAAACTTTACACTGATGCATTGTTAAGTGCATATACAATCCGACAATAGATTCGGGTTCAAATCCCCCTCTCCCAATACTCAAAAATATATATAAGAACTGATTGAGTTGAAAAACATAAACTTTCATATCAAATTGTAAAACCATCTAACACAAACCTTCTTAACAAAAGCATCTCCACAACCATCAAATTCAAAATTTATTTTCTAAATTGGTTCAAAAGTTAATTTCAGATGAAATTAAACATCAAATTCAATAGTCAAATTGAGTATTTAACCTATTATGCAAATAAAAGTACCAAGTATTTAAAAGAAGTTAACAGAATTACATTCCATTGTAGTAAAAGAACCATGCATATTATAAATAAAATACTAATCAAGTACCCAAGAAAAAGCTAACATCCTGTATATGATCAACAGTACTGTAAATTCTTGGTAAGAGCGTCAACACTTTCACAATTCATTACCTGCAAAGATATTAAATTGCTATTGATTAAATTACTTAGAACAAACCAAAATTAAATAAATTAAATCCAAGATAATACTGAAAATAGAGCAAGTAATAGAACTTTAACTGTGTATTGGATCTTCTGACTCTACTTGGGAGTGCTTGTACCATTTGCACTTACATCAGCTCCTTTGTCTAGCAATGCTAAACTCTCCATATAGCTATACACAGAAGAGTCACTATACCTCACTGTAGAAATGAAATTCTTAACCCTTTTGCTCTCTATGTTCTGCGAAGCTATGACTCCTGGTCCTCGATTAAAATGCAATAATGCGTCTCCATTACACCTGAAACCCAACACCCTTGACTTTCCTCTCCAACGTTTACCCACAGTTCCTAACTTCACCCACGATTCCACTACCCCGTACTCTTTCATCACCCAAATGCTTGAGTTTTTCTCATCTTCTTGATGAATAACAGCAATTGATGACTCCCCACATACATAAACCTTCAAATTTAAATTCAAATTCGAAGAATTTGCTAAACATTGAGGTAACTTCATCTCACGAAGAACCTCATCTCTTAGATCAAACACCATGATAACACATTCCGTCTCAGTTATACTTTTCATTTTATAAGCAAGCCAATGAAATGCATCATTCACAGAACATGAATAACTTTTATGTGAAATCCAACCATCAAACTTGGGAGCAACGTTAGAGATATTCTTCCAAGAATTTGCATTAAGTGAGTAAAGTTCCGCACTGAAGTGATTCCCATTGTCAACAAAAGTACCTCTCATGCTTAACACTTTATAATCATGGGTTTTAGAATCAAATCCAAACCCAATAACATAATTTTCCCAACTATGTCTCCAAGAGATGGATTGGTGTAAGGGCAGTAATAGGTATTTTCTAATTGAAGGGTTCCAAAGGAAAAATCTATATTTAGAAAATACAGAATCCCCACCAAAGAGGCAAACTAGACCATTGCAGGAACCAACGACAGCAAAGAAATCCTTGGAGTCGAAAGGGGGATTGAGTGACATGTATTCACCGAAATCTTTATTGTCAAAATATAATTTATATTTAGGATTAGTATCAGTAGTTGCAGGACGCAAAAATAATGGGTTATTTCTTGAGAAAAGCGCTCTATAAAGGTGGGTGGAAATAAAATTAGGGTTTTTGATAAGAGAGTACCATGACCTGCATACACTGGTGCACCGTACTATGGTCTTTATCGGCAGCCTCCACAAGATTTCTTCTATTATTTCCTCAGGCAAATCTTTCGATTTCGATTTCCTCATCCCTTTGCTTGAGATCCTTTTGTTTTAGATTATCTGCAAAGAAGAGACTCGCAGAAATTTTGTTGAGAGAAAAATAATTATAAACTCAATTCCATTGACCTGATAAAGCAAACATATATAACTATATATACAAGTGAAAATAATTATTTAGTCCTTGACCTTACCATGATTATCTAAGTAGTCCATAATTTTTATACAATATTTAAAATGCTATTAAAATTTGCTTCTATCCCATTAAATAGTCCTTTCGTATGTTTTGGCCGTTACTATAAAAAAAAAGACTTAAATACCCTTAAATACCATTCCTACTATTATTTACAACTCACCTGAAGACTTTAGCCGCAACAAATTTTCACCCCAAGATTTAATGCCAGATATGAGTCCAAAGCAGCTAACTTCATTTGCTTCTTACCAAGCAAAACTTGAGGTGTATTTCAGATGCTTTACTTCAAGCATTGGACTTTACATAGAAGGCAATTATTCGAGTTCAGCTCAATGAAAGCTTGAGCTGAACTTGAATATCAACTCAAAAAATTTTAAACTCAAGCTCCGTCCGAGACCCGAGTAACATAAAAAATATATAAAAGCTCGATCAGGAACGATGAACTTTCGAATTGAATATCATTAGGCTCGAACTTGGCTTGTTTGCTAAATGAGCAGGCTCGAGCTCGATCCGAGCCGAACTTTTTCGAGCTCTTTCCAATCTGAGTTAGAATAGTTTACGAGCCGGTTAAGCTCATTTACACCCCCCAATATGAATATATTACAGATTTAACATATTAACTAACTTATTAAAAGGCAAGTGTGATATAATTTGGAACAAATGAAAAAGCAAAGTGCACCATCAATTCGAGACGAAAGAAGTATAATTTAAAATTATTAAACACGATAATATCTCATCAATTTCTTATAACACATTTCTGAAAATTATACAAATATTTATCATCCATATCATAACTTATTGAGTAATTTTGTTGGTTACAAATATTTTACCTTCCATTTTGCTACTTAATTGAGTAATTTCATCAATTATAATCCAAGACATTCATTATCTTCTCATAAATAGTTTTGTATAGTCAATTAATTAAACCAATTAACTATTCTATCCTATAAATACACTAGCAAATCCACAAATCAAATATCTTTATTAACTCTCAAAACCAAAAATCACACCACAAGGATATCATAATAACGATGACATTCAATTCAATTTTGGATCTTACATTGATTTAAACAATTTACACTAGCTATTTGGATTGAGAGAAAAATGTGATTTTTCATTTTTAATGTTTTTTTATAGCAATAATTATTTCTATTATAGCAACAGTACCGTAAATTGTCATTTTATTTTATGAAAGTGAATTGATATTTTCACTAATAATGAAATAATGTATTATATTCTGAGTATTACATGATTGTTTTTTACTTTATAAATGTATTTTAATGCAACATAATTACTAACTGCAAGTGACTTTTATTAAGTTGAACGAAAAATTAATTCAAATGCTTTTGATCAAACACCTAAATGACCAATTCCTCCTTTCGAAACCAAATATTTGCAAATCCCCCAACATGCACTCAATAATCCAGCTTACTTAGTCTAAATAATAAGACATTCCTCACAGTCATTTCTCAGCAAGCTTCATAACCAAATGATTACAGTGTATAAAAATAAGATATTCTTTTCTTATCAACCAAGGGTAAGATTTTAAAATAGAAATAATGCAAGATCCTATTTTAAGAAAACACAATTGAATACTAAAAATTAAAAGCAAGCAGACATCAACTTTATAATCTAAATGCAGTTCAATAATGAGCAAGGAAACATAATTAATAGAAAATTATTGTCCAAAGAAATTTAAACTGTTATTTCATGTGTAAAAGACTGAAGAAAAAGTTGAGAATATGCATGAGTACTCTACTCAATGTCTGCTTTCTAATCCCGAAAGCACATCAGTTACCTCTTTTAGCTCGTTTAAAATACCAAGAACCAACATTATACTAGGACCAACTCTATGACTTGCAACTGCAGCATCATTTCCTTTGTCAAGCAATACTAGGCTCTCCACATGGCTATAAATTGTAGGCCATTTGTATCTATCCAAAGTTAAGAGATTTTTTATCCGTTGGCCCTCGAGGTTCTGTGACGCTATGCCTATACAAGATCCACGGGTAAATTCCATCAACACTTCTCCGTTGTTCCTAAAAGCCAAAACTTCTAATCTTCCTCGCCATCGTTTGCCAAAGTTACTAACTTTACCCATGATGCCACTACGCCATACTCCTTCATCAACCATATATGCGACTCATAAGAGTCACTCCGATGAATAACAACAATTGATAATTTCCCAAATACCTTAACAGTCAAATCTGACGAGTAAGCTTTAACCAGAGCTTCTGGCAATAAAATCTCACGAAAGATGTCATATTTTAAATCAAATACCATAATAAAACTCCTACGCTCATCCCTTTTCCAATCAGTCACAGCCCAATGCAATGCAATATTCACAAAAGCTGGAACAAAATGCTGATCTATTCCATACTTGGGATAAATATGAGTAATGTCTTTCCAAGAATTGGAATTAAGATGCCTCAGCCCTATAATGATTCCCAGGGTCAACAGGGGGAATCATGATTCTTAACACTTTACAATCATTGGCTCTTGAATAAAATCCAAATCCAATAAAAGTTTTAGCAGGAACATGTAAATTCGCGAAAATAAAATGGGGTAAGGGAAGCAATTTTTATTTTTTAATGGAAGGGTTCCAGAAAATAAGTCTATATCCATACCTGCAAGATGAAAAGTCATCACGAAAGAGGCAGATTAGGCCATTGCAAGAACCCGCCACATGAAACAGTTCATCAGGGTCGGACGGGGGATTCAGTGGCATGTACTCTCCCAAATTGTCAAAACATAAGGTGTACTTACGGTCACAGCGTTGCAAAAACAATCGGTTATCGATTGTAGAAAGGGTTTTATGAAGGTGAGTAGATACGAACTTTAGGGTTTTTGATAAGAGAGTACCATAACTTGCAGACACTTGTGCATTGTAATAAGGATTTGATTGGAAGTCTGCAGAAGATCTCTGCAATCACTTCCTCAGGTAAATCATCCCAAATTATCATTTTCTTGATTCAGAGTTTATTGGGATTGGGTTGTCTCTGATCTTTCGTTTTGTTTCAGTTCTATCTCTCGCATGAATAGAACGGATGACTTCAGCGCATCATGTTTTCCTTATTACATACCTAACCCTAGCGGCTAAAAACCAAATTCATAAATTAAGGGTTGCGAGAGGAATATCTTAAAAGTTGGACCCATGTGGTTATCAAAATTCATATTTAGGAGGAGTTGTACATAGGTTAAAAAGTTTTGCATAGATACAGAATTCTAGTTAATTGAGACCTCAATATATCAATTTGTATTATTACAATAGCAATTAAATAGTCTTTTATTTTTTTTCTCTTTTTTTTCCAAACAAAATATATTATTATTTTTCCTTTTATTTATCTTTAAGACTGTTTATATATTCTAAATGTTTTTTTTTTGACTGAAATATAATTCTGAATTTATTCTTTATTAAAATTAAATTATATACAATATTAAAAATGAGATTATGAAATACTCTATAATTATATAACAACGTACAAAAACATAACAACCAATTTCACTTCATTTTTTTTTTTTTGACTGAATATATAATTCTGAAATTTATTCTTAATTGAAAATTAATTATATACAATATTAAAAAGTGAGATTATGAAATACCTCTTAATATACAATATTAAAAATGAGATTATGAAATACTCTATAATTATATAACAACGTACAAAAACATAACAACCAATTTCACTTCAAATTATATGATTGAAAAATTAGTTGTAAATACCATAAAATTAGGAGTTTTTTTTTTTTTTGAAATGACAAAATTAGGACTTTAACAAAATGTATAGATTAAACAAAAATAGAAATAGAAATATGTATATATAAAGAGAGATTTAGAAAGTTGATAAATGAAATTTTAGAATTCTTTTCTGAATTGAAAGTAAAATTAGTTTCGAATTAAGAATTGATATTTTGAGCTATTTTAAATGGTTTAATTAATTAAAATTTTTATTAGATGGGCATAAAATTAATATTTAAATGCTTCTAAAAAAAATCTAATATTTAAATAAATGCACAATAAAAAGTTATATATGGATATTGAAAATTTCAATTGGTTTCTATAAATTTATTCTTCGTTTGTTCATTAAAAAAAGTAATTGATATAATGTATTGATATCTCTTTAAATCTCAAAAACAATAATAACAAATGAATATAACTTATTTCAAAAGTAGAAAGTCATTTAAATATTTTTATATCTATGGTTTATATTTAAAGTGTTAAATCTAATGGTAGATATACATTTCTTTACAGTTAAAGAAAATTTTAATTCTGTACAATAGTTGAAATTTATATATTTACCTTATGGATGTTCAAAATTCACCAAACAACATAAACAACTCAAAATTGATAATTTCAATAGTTATCTTATTGAATCATTCTTAACTATTGAGGTATAAAGATCTAGCAAGTGAGATTATTCAACAAAAGTTTCAGATTGCTCGGTTGAATATTTAATGATCCTAGTCTTATGACATAATATATGTCATACTAAGACAAAAAGGCTTCATAATCTTAAATGACCTAAGCAAACACAATTACACATTGTAAAAAAAGTAACACCATTACTTGGAAACTATTATATATATTATATAATATATATATTATATACTTTGAAAGTTTGAAACCATCTACGTTCATATGTAGAAAAAGCATATTCATATTAAAGGAAAAGTTGGATGTGCTATATATATATAACTTTGAAGTTTGAACCATTACGTTCATATGTAGAAAAAACATATTCATATCTAAAGGAAAAGTTGGATGTGCTTAAGCAACTCCAATCTTGGATTGCTTTCTTATACAGAAAGTGGCTCACTTGCATGTTCTAGATTAGTTTGCATCCACTGGACAAATTTTACCTCTTGTCAACAATTCTAAGTTCTCAACATAACTACAAAGTTCAGACCCCATATTTACCCAAAGCTAAGAGAAAAAAATTTTCAATCAGTCAAATTCAAATGCAATTCACCATTCACAAGAGCTGGAACAACATGGTCATATGCTCCGTGCTTGGAAGTAATGTCAGCGATATTCTTCCAAGGCATCACATTAAGCGAGTAAATCTCAATCCTATTAGAGATAATCTTCTACAGGAGGATTTTCGCGATTGTAAGTAAAGGCATAAAAGAGCTAAGCCAGCTCGCAAACTTTTTCAATTCAGCTCGAACAGGTTCGAAAAGTTTAGATTCAATCAAGCTCGAGCCTGTTTGTTTAGTAAACGAGTCGAGCTCGAACCTAACGATATTTAATTTCAAAGCTCTTTCGAGCTTTATCGATTTTCATACATATAAATATATAATATTTAATTTAAGCTTACTTGAGCTAAATTCGAACTTAACATTTACGTTGCTTTCTTAATTACTCTTTCTCTTTGTTCCTCAATTGCATTTTTCTCTATATAGTGAAAAATTATCTTCATTAAATATTTTGGTTCATATTTGTCTCAAAATTCTCTCTCCTATGTTTTATTTATAATTTTCCCTTTTAGATATTGAAATTCTTCCATTCCTTGTGACTGTCTAATCAAGAAAGTGCATCAGTTGGATATTTTAATTCGCTTTTCATCATTTGGAGAGCTTGTAACAGCTGCCCTGGCATCAGGGCCTCCTTTGTCAAGCGAAGCTAAGCTCTCCATATAGCTTTAAATAGAAGATATATATACAATGTTTTTCTGTTGGAATTAGATTTTCAACCCTCTGGCTCTCTACGTTCCGTGAAGCTATGCCTCCACGATGAAAGTGCAAAAACACATCCCCTTCACTCCTGAAACCCAACACCCTTGACTTTCCTCTCCAGCATTTGCCCATGGTTCCCAACATCAGCCATGATGCCACTTCACCATACTTTTTCATCACCCATATATCCGACTTCTTATCGTATAATTGACGAATAACAGCAATTGATGATTCCCCAAATGAGGCAACATCCAGAGCTGAAGAATTCACCAAGCATTCGGGAAGCATTATCTCTCGAAAGACCTCATATCTTCAATCAAACGCCATGATAAAATTTTCAAACTCAATATTGTTTTTCCTTTTACAAGCAATCCAATGCAATGCACCATTCACAAAACCTGAATAACTTTTACGTGACATCGAACCGTAAAACTTGGGAGCAATGTCAGTGATATTCTTCCAAGAATTCGCATTGAGTGAGTAAAGTTCAGTCATAAACTCAATCCCCCTTGAAGTGTTATTTTTTAACATTATTAACACTTTATAATCATGGCTTTTAGAGTCAAATCCAAACCCAATAAAATCTTCCCGACCGAAACTCGAAGAGAGAAAACGAGAGGAGGGCAGTAATAGGTCTATACAAATTGAAGGGTTCCAAAGGATAATTCTGTTCCCATATTTAGAAAATTCAAAATCCCAACCAAAGAGGCAAATTAGACCATTGCAAGAACCAGCAACAAAAAACTCGACCTTGGAGTCGAATTGGAGATTGAGTGGCATGTACTTAATAAAATCTTTATTGTCAAAATGCAATTTGTATTTGTTAAGAAAGTCATCGACACGATGAATAAATAATCGGTTATTTTTTAAGGAAAGGGCTTTATTAAGTTGAGCAGAAAAGAAATTAGGGTTTTTGATAACAGAGTACCATGACTTGCATACACTGGTGCATCGTAATATTGTCGTGATGGGCAGCCTGCACAAAATTTCTTCAATTAATTCCTCTGGCAAATTTTTCAATATCTTCATCTCTTTGCTTCGGAACTCTGGATTATTTGCAATGAAGAGAGCGAGCGATTTTATGTTGGAAGGAGAAAAGTTATTATAAACTTTGATGATGAAGACACACAAAACTACTTGACATGCATTAGAATCTCCGGTTACTTCCAGTCTTCTAATTTAATATAAATACTTAAACATTAATTCAATATTAAAGCTAACACATAATACGTTTAATTCAATAATACTTGACATGCATTATTTCACCATAAATTAGAATTAAAATAGTTCACTTCTTATATTATGCCCCTCCAACCCATAATTTTTTGGTGCTAAATTTCTTTTGTATCCCTTCTAAATTGTTGTTCTGCTTCCTTTTCAAGAGGAAATAATATTTGAAGTTTATTTTTTCCACCTTATTGAATATGTTTTTTTATTAACAAATATAATAGTCAAACTACTACAATGACATTAATTAAATTTTAATATAAATAAAATTAACACGGTATGAACTTCTAATCCTCCAATAAAACTTTATTTAGTTAAATTGATTAATTTCAAGAACAATTTAATATTGATCATTTATTTTTTATGGATATTAATATAATATAAATTAGAAAAAAAGCAAAAATTATAATTTACCTACATTAATAACTAAATTTTCTTAATTTATGCATAAGTCAAATCATGATACGAATTATAGAATAAAGGGGATATATAACAAGGAGATAAGTAAATAAACAAAAAGAAAAAAAAAAAATCAAAAGCTAATTGAAATAATGGAGTACTCTACTTGTATCCTCCATTCCTTGATTACCTTCTAATCCAAGAACCTGCATCAGTTGGATATTTAAACTCGTTTTGCCTCATTTGGACTGCTTGTACCACTTGCTCTTACGTCAGAGCCTTTATCAAGCAATACTAAGCTCTCCATGTAGCTATAAAAAGAAGAGTAACTGTACTTCACTGTAGGAATGAGATTTTTAAGCCTTTTGCTCTCTATGTTCTGGGAAGCTACCCCTCCTCGATAAAATTGCAAAAACACGTCTCCATTACTCCTAAAACCCAACACCCTCGAGTCCCCTCTCCAACATTTACCCACAGTTCCTATCATCACCCACGATGCCACTACACCATACTCTTTCATCACCCATATATCTGGCTTTTTATATTTTTGATGAATAACAGCAATTGATGATTCCCCAAATACATGAACATGAAGGTTCAAATACCAAGAATTCACCAAACATTGAGGCAACATTATCTCACCAAAGACCTCATCTCTTAAGTCAAACACCATGATAAAACATTCAGTATTAGTATTATTTTTCCTTCTATAAGCAATCCAATGCAGTGCACTATTCAAAACACCTGGACATCTGTATGTAGCGATGAAACTTGGGAGTAATGTCAGTGATATTCTTCCAACAATTCGCATTGAGTGAATAAAGTTCAGTCGTAAAATTAAAAATTCTCAACACTTTATAATCATGGGTTTTAGAATCAAATCCAAACCCAAGAGATCTTTCATAACTGAAACTCGATAGGGGTAAAGGCAAGAATATGTATTTTCTAATTGAAGGGTTCCAAAGGATAAATCTACACCCATTTTTATCTCGAAATGCAGGATCCACACCAAAAAGGCAAATTAGACCATTGCAAGAACCAGCAACAGCAAATTTATTCTCGCAGTCGAATGGGTGATTGAGTGGCATGTATTCACTGATATCTTTATCATCAAAATGCAATTTGTATTCAGTATCAGGATAGTTACTTATACGATGCAAAAATAATGGGTTATTTTTCAAGGAAAGGGCTCTATGAAGGTGAGTAGAAATGAAATTAGGGTTCTTGATAAGAGAGTACCATGACTTGCATACACTGGTGCACCTTAATATGGTCTTTATCGGCAGCCTCCACAAGATTTCTTCTATTATTATTTCCTCAGGCAAATTTTTGAATTTGGATTTCTTCATCTCTGTGCTTCAGACCTTTTCTTTTTCTAGATTATTTGCAAAGAAGAGAGTGAATTTTAGTTAGGAGAAAAATTATTATAAACCAAAATCGAACATGGTGACAATGAAACCATCCTACATATATAATAGCCATTCGACTGTTCACTTACGTTAGACTGTTTGGTTACTTGCACTATTTCCTATAAACACTTAAACATTAATTCAATATTAAAACTAACACATAAAACAAGAAAAACAACTCTTCGTTTCCCCAGTAGCTTATTGGAAGCTTAATGAGACGACAAAAATGAAAAATTCTTTAAAACAATTGACCAAACACAAAATTTAAACCCTAAAACTTTTAACAAAAAAAAAAAAAAAATATTGAGAACCATCCTAAACTTCATTTTTTTATAGCAGTTTCACACCTCATCATGTTAATGGCAACAATAATTATTAAGTCTTTTAGTTTTATATGCGAAATATTAATTTGATATGTGGTTAATATAATTTTTTTAATAATAATTTTCACAGTCTTTTACTATCAAATAAGTGTTTAGTTGATCTAATTTTATAAGTTTAGGTATTTAATAAGTTAATTAAAATACTAAATAGATACAATTTTATAAGTTAAAATATTTAATAGGTAAAATTGAAAATTGAGGATGTACAAATTTTTTTTTTTGAAAATACAAAGGTAAATTTATGTTTTCAAAAAAAGAAAAAAAAAATACTTGGAAAACAACGAGAGTGCGTAGTAGAAGATTACAATGGAGAGATGGTTAGAGAAGAAAGAGAAGGATAGTAACTAATAAATCTTTTGGAAATCATCAAGATATTAGCCTCCTAAATGCCATTACTTTTTTCTAATAGAAATATTAATGTGGGGCAAAATTGTCAAAATAAATACTCTCTGCTTTTTAATACTCCCTTTATTCTTTTTATACAGGAAAAGTTTCTATTTTGAGTGTTCTTTTTATATAGAAAATTTTACCTAATTTAGTAATTTAAGGAACCATGCCAATATAAAAAATCTATCTTACCTTTATTTTTGCTCTTTGTGAAGTTTTTAGTATAAGAGATTCTTAAGATAGTGGCAGACAAAAGTATAAATGAATATTTAAGGTGAAGAAATCTTGGAAAATTGATTTTTTACATCAATTTTCGTTGAAAAAAAAAGTGTTCATATAGGTGATTTGAGTGCTGATTAAAATGGAGTATGAATAGAAAATGGCTATAAAAATTTTAGGTTGACCATAAGAAAAGAATCCCTACAAACTTCACTCGAATATTTGAAAAATTGCGTGATATTTAAAGTACGTCTTCAATAACCAAAGGTAGTTCGAAGGTTAAATGAGAATAAATTTTCATATTTCACGCAACTTTCCTAAATAAAAGACCAAAAAATGAATTTCCCTCCACAACTTAGACCATATAAACTTTATTTTTTACAATCGTCTTTATTCTCTTCATTCCAATAAAACATTTAAAGTCTCATTGAAGATTGAAATATAATTTAAAACATATATTGATATTAGAAGAGAAATAAATGAGACATTAGGGGTAAATTAAGAAAAAAATGGTAAAAAAAAATTGGTTAAACTACTTTCTTAATCTTGGTGAAAAATTAGTTGTTCCTATATGAAAAGAACGGAAGTATCTGTCATTTTAGGTTTTTTTTTTTTTTTAAATAAGTGACATTTTATTTTCAATGCTTCATTAAATATTTTCTTTCTTCATTTACCATTCTATCACTAATAATATTAATAATCCATCTTAAACTTAAACTCTATCTTAGATTTACTTAAACCACATGAATTACTATCTATCTATACTATATATAAATGTGAAAATAGGAGGGAATGATAAGATTTCTTATATCATCTTTAATGAAATTTAAAATATTCTAAAATGCTCTTAATGATGGCCACTTAAAAAATTACAGTTTATTAGTTGATTAGATATAATTTATAAAAATTATTTTTTAAGCCAATCATGTACGATCTGATTATCTTCTCACTTACCTGAAGAGTGAGAGGTCTCGAGTTCGATTGCTTTCGACCACAAGTATTTTCACCAATTTGATTATTGTGTAGCCCGTTATTTCAGCCCATCAGACCTCCTAATGAATAAAAAAAAGTTAATTTTTAAATAAATACATATAAATAATTAAACATTTAAACTTTAAATTTTATCTTTACTAAATTTATTTTTTTAATGAATATATTATAATGATTATTTGAAAATTTTTTATATTTTATTTATTATATTTAATTCTTTTAGGGAATATATAAAAAAGAAAGAAAATATATTCTTTTTTAGCCCGTTATTTCAGTCCCAATCAGACCTCCTAATTGGAATAAAAAACAAAGTTAATTTTTAAATAAATACATATACATAATAAACATTTAAACCTTTAAATTTTTATCTTTACTAAAATTTCATTTTTTAAATGAATATATTTATAATGATTATTTGAAACATTTTTTATATTTATTTTTATATTTTAATTCTTTTAGGGAATATTAAAAAAGAAAGAAAATATATTCTTTTTTTCTTTATGTTTAATCGGATATTTAAAAAATAAAAATAAATTTTCAAATAGAATATATATAATATTTTATTTATGAGGCAGATAAAAAAGAAGAAAAGGTATATTGTTTTTATTAATATTTTTGTTCTTTTTGTTTGTAAGATTTGAATTGGATATATTTTTTTAAAAAGTAAATTTTCAAATAGAATTTACATAATTAAATTTAGGATGGTAAACAGTTGAAAGTTTTAATTTAAAAAAATAATATTATGTTGATATATTTATATATCTATATACTTGAAACGTTTTTTTTTTTTTGTTTGTTAGGATGAGTTAAACAAATTTGATTGTTGTGTAAGTCCGAGTATTATTTCGGCCCATTCAGAACCTTCATAATTTCGAAAAAAAATAATTTTATAATTATACAAATATATAATTTTAAAAATTTTAAAATTTTAAATTTTATATTTGCTCAAATTTTATTTTTAATGAGTAGCAGATATGTATAATGAGCTATTTTGAAAATTTTTTATATTTATTTAAAATATTTAATTCTTTTAGCGATATAGATAAAAAAAGAAAGAAAATATACTTTTTTTCTTTATGTTTGTATGTATATGATTGGATATATTTTTAAAATAAATTTTCAAATAAAATATATCTAATATTTTCATTTAGGAGAGAGATAAAAAGAAAGCAAGAAAAAAAATATATCTATGTTTTTATTAATATTTTTGGTCTTTATGTTTGTATGATATGAATTGGATATATTTTTTAAAAAGTAAATTTTAAATAGAATTTACCATAATGTAAACATGGGAATGTAACAATTAAAATTTTAATTTAAAAATATATATTTTTTAATTTGATATATTATATTCACAATTAAAATTTTAATTTAAAAATATATATTTTTTAATTGATATATTTATATATCTATATACATTGAAATGTTTTTTTTTTGTTAGGTGAATTTTGAAAAAATTTTATTTTTAATAATAATTTTTTATTTTTTTCGTTACTAAATAGTTTGTAACTACTATTATTTTAATTTAGTAAGAGATTTATATATTTCTTGCAATAAATAAATGACCTATTGATTGTTAAGCATTTTTAATTTTCTTAATATTTTTTCTCTTATATCCTAAATCTGTTTGATTTAAAAGAAAATAGTACTTAGAAAACAAGAAAAAAAAAACTAGAACTATATATTTATATTTGGGTCACTTTTTGGTTTCAAAAATTTGTATGTATGTGCATATATTCATTTTTCTGATTCACTGGGTAAGTAATACTATCACTGTAGTCAAAGTGATTTTCATTATAAATTCATCTTCTCATTTCTTTCAGCAGTAAAAATAATTTATTATTTATTATTCATTATAGTTGTATATAGATATTGATTCAGGGCTAAGGACAGAGGGTTGAAGATTGAGTGATGACTTGAATTTCTTTCTAAGCACTTATTAGAGTTTTAAAAATCTGCATTTATAAAGTACGGACTAAAGGATCAAGTCTAAGAATTGGGTTGAACTTTATTCTAAGATTACTTTATTATATAAAAATAAAATTAAGTATATAATAAGTAACATTGCAAGTATTTTGTATGATAAAATATAATATAAATTAACCACTTATATTTATTTGAATATAAACAAAATTTATGATTTACTATTTATATAGATAAAAAATGAATATATAACAAGTATAATTAACGTGCAACGCACGTCATACAAAAAACTAGTCTTTACAAAAATGACAATATAGTTTTTTTACCTCTATTTTTATTAAAATTTAGTATATTTGTTATTCTATTTAATTTGTGTTCAAAAACTTCAAATGACATATATAAAAAACAGATGGAGTAATAAATATTAATTTTCCATATCACCACTTACGATTGATTAAATTTTTCATTTTACTGAACACAAAAATATTAGTATATAACTTAACCATAAAATAAACTTAATTTAGTTGATGAATATTTGGTTAAATTTAAAAGAGAAACTCTCCACTTTTGTCCAGAATACTTTTCAATTATTATGTACAGATTTACAGTGCAGATATTGACTTAGCCATGAGAAGTTCATGGCTTATGTGCTTAGTGCCTTCATCAAAGCTCATCTCAAAGAAACGTGAAGTAAAAATCATATTTAGACGTTGTCTTTCAATTAATTTCTAGTCAATATATTTCTTTTTTATAGCTACAGGGAGAGCTTGGCATTGCTTGACAAAGGAGTTGGAAACATTTAATTTGGGTTTCTTCCATAAATATCAAGTGGGTGTACTTTACTGCAGGAATGAGATTTTTAAGCCTTCTGCTCTCTATGTTCTGCGAAGCTATACCTCCACGGTGAAACTGCAAAAACACGTCTCCGTTACTCATAAATCCCAACACCCTTAACTTCCCTCTCCAATCTTTACCCACAGTTCCTAACATCACCCACGACGCCACTACACCATAATTTTTCATCACGCATACAACTGACATTTTTTTATCTTTTTTATGGATAACGGTAATTGATGATTCCCCAAATACATGAACTTTAAAATCACAAGAAGAAATCACCAAAGATTGAGGCAACATTATCTCACCAAAGACCTCATCTCTTAGATCGAACACCATGATAAAAAATTCCCTCTCATTATTATTTTTACTTTTATAAGTAATCCAATGCATTGCACCATTGACAAATCCTGGACAACTAGATGTAGTAAAACAATGAAAATTGGGAGTAATGTCAGTGATATTCTTACCAGAATTCGCATTGAGCGAGTAAAGTTGAGTCGTAAAATGAATCCTGCTTTCAACTTTATGCTTCAAGATTCTCAACACTTTATAATCATGGGTTTTAGAATCAAATCTAAAACCCACAAACTTTGCATCACTAGAACTCAAATGGGGTAAAGGCAGTAATATGTATTTTCTAATTGAAGGGTTCCAAATATGTATTTTCTAATTGAAGGGTCCAATGATAAATCTCCACCCACCATTTTAATGAAAAGCAAAATCCGCATGCAAAGGAGGCAAATAGACCATTGCAATTAACCAGCAACATCAAATTTAACATCGCAAGGTCGATGGGGGCATTGGAAGTGCATGTATTCCCTGAATCTTTTAATTTTCAAAATGCAATTTTTGGCTATTTAGTAAGCAAGAAGAATAGTTACTTATACATTTAAATGATGGGTTATTTGTTCAAGAAAGGGGCCCTATAAAGGTAATAGAACATGAAATTAGGGGTTATTGGATAAGAGAGTACATGATTTGCATATACACTGGTGCAATCCTTAATTATGTTCTTTATCGGCAGCCTCATCGCCAAGAATTTTTTTCTATTATTTCCTAGAGCAAATTTTTGGATTTGCGATTTGGATTCCTTCATCCTTTTGCTTCAGACGTTTTCTACCTTTTTTTCTTTTTCTAGATTATTTGCAAAGAAGAGTGTGAGTGAATTTTAGTTGGGAGAAAAATTACTATTATAAACCAAAATCAATGAAACCGTACAAAGTAGTATATATATATATAATGGTGATTCGACTGTTCAATTACATTACTCTTTGGTTACTTAAACATTAATTCGATATCAAAACTAACACGTAAAAAAAAAAAAAAAAGAACTCTTCGTAATGTTCTAAAATTAATATTGTTTTTTCCAATATTTTATTGGATTAAAGACTTAATGGAGCTGCCTTATTGTCTAACGTTTTTTAATTATGCCTAATTACTTCAAAAATTTATTTAGAATTAGTTTTTATTCTATGAGTCAAAATAAATACTCCTTCGTTCAACTTTAATAGCAACAACTGTACATTTTACCATATTCCACTTTAAATGCTCATTTGCTTGTATTAATTTTTTTTTTCAATTTTATCCATATTTATTAAGTGTTTTGTCGAGAGCTTTTAATTTTAATTTTAAGTAGAAAAATTTAGATATCCTATTGTATTTTTTTAGAAAATCAATATGTTTTAATCATTTCTTTAATCCTTGTGAAAAAAAATCAAATATTTCTCTTAAATTGGAAGCTTTTACGGTAAATTGGACCAAAAATTTTTAAAAAATTATTATCCTAGCAAAAAAAAAAAAGTATAATCGACTAAATTACTGGTTTATCAATTCTTTACATGTTTCATACTCAGTAAAATACCAAAAAATAAAGATAAAATTAAAAAAACAATTAGGTATTTCTTTAATTTTTAAAATATAATGAAGTGGTTAGAAAAAAGAAACAAAGCTCTTTGAACAACACTTACATTGAGGCATCGAAGAGATAATATTTAATTAAGAAAAAATTGCTATTGTAGAATATAAAATTAATTACTTCATCCTTTGGATAATTGATTTTTATTTCTGTCTAACTCTTTAATCTTTCCATCTATTGTTTATACTTTTTTTTTGTTTAAATTAATGCGAAATAATTTAAATAATTTAATTCACAACACATATTTAAAATTATAAAAAATTATAAAGTTATTTCTATGTAATATCAAAATTAACTACTTCATATCCTAGTAAGAAGAGGGAAAATAAGAGAAAATGAACAGAAGAACAGAACAATTAGTGTTGTAGAAACAAAACTTATAGATAAATTAATTTATTTTTGAAAAATGCAAAGATAAAGGAGTTAATTTCGACATATACAAAGACAAAATAGTAAATTTTCTTTTATAAATAAAGAATTGATATTGTATTTTTAATTTCTCTTTCGTTTTATTTTCTCCCTCTTATTCTCTTCCCCCTTTTCCGTCCCTGAGTCTCTCGAGGAGGAAGCAGGAGAGCGAAGCTCTTAATTTGCTGGAAAACCAATCAAAATATCCTCTTAAACAACCCATTAAATCTCATTTTGCTGCAAAATTACAAGGAAACGAAAAACCAAATTAAAGCTAATATCAGGTGACAAAATAAACACAAAATGAAAAAAAAAAAAAAAATGAAACACATTGAATGTACTTAATTCTTCCATTCCTTGCTTTGTTGGCTGCTCAAACCAGAAAGCACACATCAGTTACTTGCACTTTAGTGACTTACACGTACGTATATAATTGTTGAACTATTTTATATTGATATATTTAAGTAATATCATTTATTTTAACATTAATATATAAATTCATTTCAATCTTTCAATGATAAATAATTTTCATTATAAAATAAAATTGAGGTATAAGTAAGGAAATTACAACTCTATTAAGCTTAAATCAAGTTTCAAACTTTCCTTTTCATGTTGAAGTTGAGCTCAATACAATATTTACTAGGCTCAACACTTTGGTTTAATACCAAATTCAGACATATGACACTCTTGAAGCATAGATAGAATAGACCCCAGAAGCTCACTACATCTAGGCAATTACTGACTAAATAGCGGGTGCATGGATCTTATATGCATTGTCAAGAGGCCATAATCATTCCGCTGTGGAATTCAAGCGCACCATTGTCAAGGAAACATTGACAATCAAATTTCAGAATATTAAACTAGTAATATATTAATATATCATATGAACTCTTGAAATGTAAACACATATGACAGCAGAACGACTACATATATATAGACAGAACTAGATCCTATATGATCAGCAGAATTGTAAGTTCCTGGTTAGAGCATCAACACTTTCACAATTCACCACCCTATATGATCCTGCAAATATATTTAAATTTAAAACCCAGGTCAGACCAAAATTAAATCAATTTAAGATCCGGATCTTCTGCAACGTTTCCTTTGTCGAATGATGCTAAGCTATCAAGGTAAGTATTAATAAAAGCATATGCAACTGAACAAAACTCAACAAAACTCATTACCTCTGTATGCTTATTGAAAGTGTTAAGAGAAATAAAGTTGAAATGTCAAGAAAATTTCTTTTCTTCTGCTTAATTAGTGGGTAAGGAAACACATTGAACAGCAATTATAACTGACACGTGCTTTGCTCATTAAACAGCAAAGGAGCAACTTCACTCGGCAATTTATTTGCAGCAGAATTTTGAACAGTTACTGTCATATAGTATATATAACAAGGAGATAATAAAATTAAACAAAAAGAAACATATCAAAAGCTAAAATAATGGAGCACTGTACTTAACAATAAAAAAGAGCTCACAAAGTATATATATTTTTTAGTTCAGGGCATATTGACAATCAAATTTCAGAATATCACATAAACTCTTGAAATTGGGAAGATTGTAATAGCAGAACAAGTACATAAACATTTAGCACCTGAGTCTGATACAAAGAAAGTTACACTTCATTCTAGAAAAAGAACCATTCATATTAGAAATACAAAATCAATCAAGTACCCACAAAAATCTATGATCCTATATATGATCAGCAGTACTGTAATTCTTGGATAGTGTTCAAAACTTTCACAATTCATCAACAGCTATGTGATCCTGCAAAGAAACTTAAAACCCAGCCCAAGTCAGGCCAAAATCAAATTAAATCAAAGATAATACTGAAAATAGAGGGAAGAAAAATTACTTAACTCTGTGTTGGATCTTCTGCCTCTCTTTGGACGTTTTTCTTCTACAAAATTTCCTTTGTCGAGTAATACTAGGCTCTCCACATAAGTATCATCAGAAGCATATGCAATTGAAAGAGTTGATGATTTACGTTTTCCTTTGGAATCCTTCCATTAGAAAATCATTCAATTCACACTTCCTCGACCCAATTTTGCATTTTCCCTTTGTATGTTCTGCCATGATTATGTTGGTTTTTGGTTTGATTCTAACACTAATGAGTACAAAGTCTTCCAGAATGATGATGCACCAGGCCCCGTACTGTAAGAAGTTTCAAGAACCTCAGATTGAAATTTACTTATTTCTTGGAAGATTATTACTGCTTCCACTCATTGGATAGAAGGCCGAAGTGTGTATATTTCTCGCTTACACAGAGAGCAGCTTTTTTCAATAATGCATTGCATTGGACTGTGAATTATTGGGACGAAACAATAGAGAGGGTTGTTTAATATGAAACCCTCTCTATTGTTTCGTCCCAATAATTCACAGTCCAACGCAATGCATTATTCAGAAAAGCTGCTCTCTGTAAGCGAGAAATATACACACTTCGGCCTTCTATCCAATGGGTGGAAGCAGTAATAATCTTCCAAGAATTCATGTTAAATGAGTAGATTTCAATCTGAGGTTCTTGAAACTTTTTACAGTTAGGGGGCTTGGTGCATCCTCATTCTGAAGAGTTTGTAGTCATTAGTGTTAGAATCAAATCCAAAACCAATATAATCACTGCAAGAGAAGTAACAAATGGCTGAAAAGCCAAGAAAGGGTTGAGGAACCTTGAATGATTTTCTAATGGAGGAATTCCAGAGGATAAATTCGTCTTCATACATTTTGAGTGCGATATGCCTATGGCAGAGGCATACCCATTGCGTGAAAGAATCTTGAGCCGTACTTGAACGGGAAATATACGTACTCCTTAAAGTCCAGATTTTCAAAAAACAAATAGTATTGATGATCTTGGAAGTGAGATAGCAGTAATGGGGTAGGGTTGCTTGAGGTTTTGACAATTTGGGCGGAAATGAAATGAGGGTTTTTGATTAGAGAGTACCACAGCTTGCAAACACTAGTGCATTGAATCAAGGACTTAACAGGTAGGTTCTGTAAGATCTCTAAGAGAGTACCACAGCTTGCAAACACTAGTGCATTGAATCAAGGACTTAACAGGTAGGTTCTGTAAGATCTCTATGATCATTCAGGCAAGTAGTCAGACATTTTTTCCGTCCTTTTCCTCTCTGATCACATGCAGAACACAGTAGCAAGGATCAAGAACAAGAACAAGAACGGGGATCTTGTGAGAGAAAAAGGAAACTTGCAGGCTACACAAGTTACAGGTGGACGTAAGGGCAACAAGAAGTAGGAAGAGCTGGGCAGTTATATTCCCGATTTCAATTAATAATTGAAGTGACGAAAGTAGTAACTTTTTTTGAAGTTAATTTTCATTTTAATTTATATTACCATTGGATGTTTGAATAAACATATATTTATTAATAATGAAATAAAAATATAATTTAAATATAATTTAAAATTTTAGTTTTTTTTGTTAAATTTAAACTAATTTAACTCATTTACACGTTTTGTTTTTCTTGAATTTGTATAGATATTTGCTAAAATAATAAATGTTTGCACGTTTGATCTCCTTCTAATACAACGATGCATTAATCACAAATTCTAATAAAATAAAACATAATTTCACCATGATAAAGGTAAACTGCACTTATGTCCATAGATTATATTCTAATTAATATTTTCACCCCTTAATTTTTGAAAATTGATATCATGTGTCTAACTTTTGTTTCAAATTAATTATTAGGTCCTTACATCTAAAAATCTAAATTTTTACTGTTAGTCAATTTCACCTTTTGGATGAGAAGTAGATCACTTTTGAACCGAGATACGATCACTTTTTGGACAGAAAGTATTCACTTTAAAAGTAATATCTTAATAGTGACTTTGAGATAAAATTAGGAACACCATAATAACTCTTTAGGAAGAAAGTGTTAATTAAAATATACTCTAAAAATCCACGTGTGTTTTACCCTAAAGATTCACAGGAGTCAAATTTGGCACTATCATTTAATTTTTTTTTTTTTAAATTAATACTAAACTAGATTGAAAAAAAACAAAAAGAAAATCCTTAGCATTGGAAAAAAAAAAAAAAAAAAAAAACCTTTAGCATTGGACAAAAAAAAAAAAAAAAAAAAAAAAAAAAAAAAGAAGGTTTTTAATGCGAAATAACTTTTTTTTTTTTAATAGAATTGAACATATAAAATGATAAAATCAAAAAATCAGAACAAACATTTGCATTATCCATTAACCAACATAGGAAGCATCTAAGAAGAAGTTTATACTGTTACCTTCAGTTCTATCAGTTTTAAAAACAGAGAAAACAGGAAACAAACAACACAAAACGGAGAAAAAACAGCTGCACATTTTTAAAAACTGTGTCCCATGCTCTCTAAATCTTGAAGTACACAGTTGCAAGTTTTAGCCTGCTTCACTTCACTTTGACCGGTTGTATCAGTTGGAAACCTAGTATCCTCATTTACTTTACAAAGTACATTTCCTCTGTCAAGTAATGCTAGGCTCTCCAGGTAGCTATGAGCATATACAGCATGATAAGCAGGACATCCACTTAAGGTAACAAGATTCTTAATAAGTTCAGTCTCTACATTTTGTGAAGATACTATAGGTCCATGAGAAAACTGCACCAAGATTTCTCCATCATCCCTAAAACCCAGAACACGGGGGATTCCACCAACCATAGCTAACTTAACCCACGACCCGATTACACCATACTCTTTCATCAACCAAATAGACTGATACTGTTGATTATTGAGATCTGTACAAACAATTGCAATTGATGACTTCTTATATACCTTAAGAGACAAATATGATAAATATGATGCATGCTGAATGGACAAACATTCTGCTGAATGGAGACCAAACATATCTGGCCAACACAATCTCTCGAAAACCTTATCTTTCACATCAAAAGCCACGATCAAACTCTTCGCAGAATTGTTTCCCTCAATCTGGGGAATCACAAAAAAAAATGCAATGCACCATTCAAACAGCTGGAACAGATAGCCTCATTCTTCTATCCAATAATATTTAGGAGTAATTTGAGTATTCCATTCCCAAACCAATCTGCTTTTTTTAAAATGAGTAAAGCTCAGCCTTTATTTCAGGGTGCAATATAGATTGTAGTTTTGTGAGGTCCATTGATCCTTAACACTTCTATAATCATATGGGTCCTTTGAATCAAATCCAACCCAAAAAAAGACCATCATCCAAAACCATAATAATTCTTTGAATACATTCATGCATAAAATTGGATTTTGGGACAGATTTAGGAATTTTCTATGGAGGGATTCCAGAGAATGAGTTGTGACAACTCATTTACGCTTACCTGAGTGGTACCAACGAGACAGACTAGGGCCCAGCAGGAACCTTTGCAACACGACAATTGTTTTGAAGGGGAAATGGAGAGGCATGTCAACACGAAATTGTTTGAAGGGGAAATGGAGAGGCATGTATTGCTTGAACTCTTTATTGTCAAAATGTAAGGAGTATTGAAATTCACATTCTGAGAAGTATGGAACTTCTGCTTCCGGTGAGTATTCAACTTCTGGTTCTGGTAAGAAACAACGGTTATGGATAAGGAATTGGGGAGTTTTGTTTGAGGAGAGGGTTTTAATGAGGTGGGTGGAAATGAAGTTGCAGCTCTTGATGACGAAGTACCATGATTTGCATACACTGGTGCATTTCAACAAACACTTGGTAGGCAGCTTGTATAAGATTTCTGCTATAACAGCTTCCGGCAAATTATCCGACATTTTTTTTCCTGATGGATTTTTGGCTCTCGCAAAAATCACTTGGTGGGCTTCTGACGAGGGAATACTCGTCTTCTAGATGGGTTAGGATTTGTGTTTTCGTTGTTTTTGTTTGCTTGTTCTTCGACTATGACGCCTAAAAACTCTAAAGTCCTTTTTTCTTTGAAACGGGTCTGTCTGTTTTTCTTATAATTTCAACTTTAGCCCCATCCAATTTTATTTTATTGTTTTAGCCATAGTATAATATTTATTTAGTCTTTATTGTTATTTCTTTTTTCATTTTAGTCATGAAAAAAATTCCATTTGACCCGTCTACATTTTTTATTTAATTGTTTTTTCCCTATTAGATTATAATGGAACCAGGAAGAAATAAATAATCAGACAACCTTGATCAAGGAAAAACATATTTATTCAAAAATTACTACACCAAAGATCCTATATGGTTATTTGAAAATTTTGATTTAGAACTTTTTTTTTCTACTATACTTAAATTTATATTGAATTTAAACTCAATATTACTCTTATTGAAAAAACATTACTCTTGTTAAATTACTATAACAAAATTTTTTTTAAGAACTCTTTTTCCAATGTATTGGACTAAGCCAAGGCTATTATTTTGTTAATGCTTACTTGTATATATATTTTTTGAGTACTAGGAGAAGAAGGATTTAAATCTGGATATATTGTCAGGTCGTATATGCACTGCAATACTTATATTGAGTGCTTATTGATTCTTCATGCATTCAGTCAATAGTTGTTTGTCATCTTAAAAAAATTAAGAAATCTGGGAAAACACCAGGGTACAATTAAGTTCTTCTGGATTTATTTCCAGGTATACAAAACAGCTAGAAATAAGTTAATATTATATATCATATAAATTCTTGAAATTGAAAACATGGCTGCAGAACGATGACATATATTCTTGACATCTATGTCTAATATTTATGCAGTCAAATTCCATTCTAGCAAAAGAATCATTCACATCACAAATACAAAATTAACCAATTCTTGACATCTATGTCTAATATTTATGCAGTCAAATTCCATTCTAGCAAAAGAATCATTCACATCACAAATACAAAATTAACCAAAGTATCCACAAAAAGCTATGATCCTATATTTGATCATCAGTATTATAAATTCTTGGTTATGGCGTCTAACAATTTCACAATCCAATGCATTATTCAAAAAAGCTACTCTCTACAAGCGAGAAATATACACACTTTGGCCTTCTATCCAATGGTCGGAAGCAGTTATAATCTTGCAAGAATTCATGTTAAATGAGTAAATTTCAATCTGAGGTTCTTGAAACTTTTTACAGTATGGGGCCTGGTGCATCCTCATTCTGAAGAGCGAAAGAATCTTGAGTCGTACTTGAACGGGAAATGCAGCGGCATGTACTCCTTCAACTTTTCATTTTCGAAAACCAAAGAGTATCGATGATCTTGGAAGTGAGATAGCAGTAATGGAGTAGGGTGGGTTGAGGTTTTGGCAATTTGGGCGGAAATGAAATGAGGGGTTTTGATTAGAGAGTACCATAGCTTGCAAACACTAGTGCATTGAATGAAGAACTTAACAGGTAGGTTCTGTAAGATCTCTATGATCACATCTTCAGGCAAGCAGTCGGACATTTTTTCTGTCCTTTCCACTCTGATCTCATACAGAACATAGTAGCAAGGATCAAGAACAAGAACGGGGATCTTGCGAGAGAGAAAAAGGAAACTTGCAGGTTACACAAGGTTACAAGTGAACGTAAGGGCAATAGGAATTAGGATGAGCTGGGCAGTTATAAATCCCAATTTCAATTACGAACTAATTGAAGTGACGAAAGTAGTAACTAATAGCAACTTTTTTTAAGTTAATTTTCATTTTAATTTATACTATTACCATTAGATTAGATGTTTGAATAAATATATTTATTAATATTGAAATAAAAATATTATTTAAACATCATACAAATTTAAATATAATTAAAATTTTTTTTTTTGGTTAAATTTAAAGTAATTTAACTCATTTACACTTTTTTTTTTCTTGAATTTGTATGGATATCTGCTAAAATAAAAAATGTTTTACTCATTTGCACATTTGATCTCCCTCTAATACAACGATGCATTGTTCACAAATTCTAATAAAATAAAACATAATTTCACCAGGATAGGAGGAAAATGCACTTATGTCAATAAATTATATTGTAATTAATACTTTCATCCCTTAATTTTTTAAAATTGATATTTATGTTGCATGGAAACAGAAACGTGGAAGCATGAAAACGCAGAAACGGTGCATGGAAACAGAAACGTGGAAGCATGAAAACGCAGAAACGGACATGGAAAATGATAGTTTTAAAAATATAGAAAGCGGAAATATGGAAAAACACGTAAATGTTAAAAATGTAAGGTTATACGAAAATTAAATGAGCAATCATAAATGATTTTTATCCAAATTATGTTTCAAACAATTTATTGGCTTACAAAAAATTTTTTTAAAAAAAAAATTGTTTACAAGAAGGGCTATATCACAAACATTTCAAATAGAAAAGGAAAAAAAAAAGAAAAAGAAAAAAAGAGTTAAATTTTGAGGAGAGCCATGACTTGCAGTAATAAATGAGTTATTGCTGAAGTCCATCTGCCGGAGTTCTAGCAAGCCAAGCAAGCTCTAGTCTCCATTTTTTATCATGGATTTCTTATCCTTCAATGGAAATCCTTGGAAACACTATTCATCTTAGAAGATTTAAGAATGGAAGGATTTTCTTTTTTTTTTTTTTTTTTTTTTTTTTTTTAGAAGATTTTAAGAAATGAGAAGGATTTTTCTTTTTTTTGTTTTTTTTTTTTTTTTTGGCATTTTCAATTTTGGAGATAGATTTTTTTTTTTTTTTTTTTTTTTTTTTTTGGCATTTCAATTTTGGAGATAGATTTCTCTGTGCTCCAATTTTGCATTTCCATTGAAGTTGAGCTCAATACAAAATTTACTAGGCTCAACACTTTGGTTTAATACCAAATTTGGACACATGACGCTCCTGAAGCATGGATAGAGTATTAGAGCCAGAAAGTGGCTACATCTAGGCAATTGCTGACTAAACAAGGGGTCCATGGATCTTATATGCATTGTCAAGAAGCCATAATCATTCCGCTGTGGAATTCAAGCACACCATTGTCAAGGAAATATTGACAATCAAATTTCAGAATATTAAACTAGTAATATATTAATATATCATATGAACTCTTGAAATGGAAACACATATGACAGCAGAACGATTACATATATATAAACACAACTGCCATTCCATTCCAGCAAAAATATTTAAATTTAAAACCGAGATCAAACCAAAATTAAATTAATTCAAAGATAGTACTGAATAAAACTTAACTCTGCCGGATAGGATATGTCTCTCTTTGGATGACTTCTTTTTTACAACATTTCCTTTGTCAAATAATGCTAGGCTCTCTAGATAAGTATCAACAAAAGCATATGGAATTGAAGCAGATGATTGTCCACTACCAAATTCCAATATAACTTCTCCATTTTTTTTGAATCCCAACACTCTTAATATCCCCATCTTTTGATCACCAACCTTTGGTAAGTTCACCCATGACTCTGCAACACCATACTCTTTCATCACCCATATATCAGTCCAACACAAATGAGGAGCAATGTCAAAAACTCCAATTGAGGAGTCCCCAAATACCTTAACATGGTGTCTAAATGCACCAGACATTGTCATAGAATTTGGCAACATGATTTCACGGAAAACTTCATCTTTCAAATCAAAGACCAGAATAAAATATCTGAATAGACTACCATGATCATCTGTGGAATCATTTGAATAATAAGCAATCCAATGCAATGCATTGTTCACATAAGCTGCATTCTGTAAGGGACACCGATTTACCATTTGCTTTTCTATCCAACACGTGGGTGCATTACCAGTAATAATCTTCCACAAGTTCAAGTTTAATGAGTAAATTTCAATCTGAATCTTAGGTTCTTGAATTTTTCCACAGTCATCTAGGTGCATAATCATTCTGAAGAGTTTATAGTCATTAGCGTTAGAATCAAACCCGAAACCAACAAAATCATTGCATAAGTAACAGATGGCCAAGGAAAAATTAGGTTGGGGAAGTGTGAATGATTTTCGAATAGAGGGATTCCAGAGAATGAATTTGTCTTTGTACCTGCTCAATGTCTCACGTCTGTCACAGAGGCATAACAAGCCATTAGAGTAACCCACAGCCACTGCCTGAAAGTATCTGGCGTCGGACTTGAACGGGAAATGCAGTGGCATGTAGTCCTTGAACTCTTGATTGTCAAAACCCAAAGAGTACTGATTGTCGTCGAAGTGAGATAGGAGTAATGGGTTAGGGTTGCTTTTGATGTTAATTGATGAGGTTTTGGCAATTTGAGCGGAAATGAAATTAGGGTTTTTGATTAAAGAGTGCCATAACTTGCAAACACTAGTACATTTAATCAAGGATTTAACAGGTAGGTTGTGTAAGATTTGTATTATCACTTCTTCAGGCAAGTAGTCCGACATTTCTTCCGTTGTTGTCCTCTCCGATCACACTATGATAAGTGTATAACCTTCTACCTGGTGAAACAGGAGGGTTAAATAGGGGAAGAGACTGTTCATATATCCAGTATTTCTATATTTCTTTTTTTGTTTTTTAAGAGGGAGAGTTCTATATTTCTGTTTTGAGGATTTGTCGAACTTTTTTCTTTTTATTTTTCTGCATTTTGATAGAACACTTAAAATTTTTAATTGAAGAATAACATTTATTATTAATAATAATAACATTTCAAATTTCAAATCTAACTTAATTTTACATTATCTTCGATTTACTATCATTTAATCTTACATTAATTTTCAATAGATATGCATTGATAATTAGTCATTTTCAAATTTTCAAAATTTAAATTATTTTTGAATCTATTTTTCCATTATTTAATCACGCACTTTAAATTTATTTTATTTTTTGCTTATTTTGAGAACAATTCTTCACAAGTTTTAATTATTTGGTCACTAATGATGAATATTTAGTTAATTATTTAGTCATTATTCTTTATCAATTTAACCATATATCTAAACCTCTCTCTCTATCACAAATTGTAGCATGCAAAAAAATTTAACCTATCTTCAATAGTTCTATGTATTCCACTGTAAGAAAACACCAAATTATAACTTTTACATTTGAAATAAAAAAAAATGGATATTCTGATTTTACTATTATTTTTATGAAACTATATCATTGGGATTGTTTTAGGAAATAAAAAACAAATTAATGAGTTTTCAATTCTGAATTTACTATGGAAATGATTATGTATCAATTGCACATTTTAAGTTAGAACACACTAAAAATTAATAAAAATTGGCTTAATACATAATTTAGCTTTGAAATTTGCTTAAAGAAAAGAAAAATCTATACATTTTGAACTTTAAAAACGATCTTGGGGTAACTTAGACTTTATTTTCTACAATAGTCTCACACCTCGTTACATTAAAAGGAGCAATTTCAAGATTATTGGCTTTTATATACAAAATATTATATAATTTGATATGTGATTAATACAACTTTTGAAACAATAATTTTTACATTTTTTAACTATTCAATAAGTATTTAATTAATCTAAGTTTATAAATTAATGTACTTAATAAGTCAAATAAAATGTTTGATATGTTTAATTTTATAAATTGAAGTATTTAATCGGTCAAAGTAAAAAGTTAAGAGTGACACAAATTTTTTATAAAAATTACAGGAGTAAATTCATATATTAAACCAAAAAAAAAAATTGTTTGCAAGTAAAATATATATATATTTCCATATTAAGTGGTATTTGGTTTAGGTAATTCGTAAAGCTAATTAGCTTCCAACCTAAATTATAGGTGTTAATAAGGATTTTAATCAATAATTTATAGATGATAGAAGTTTGAATCAGCTATTGATTCAATTAACTACATTTTCAAGCTTTTGTTTTATCAATTGCTAGCTAATTATATATATATATATATTACATTTGAGTACATCAACCTCATAAAAATAAACAATATTAAGCCCATAAAAAGTGAAGAAAGCTTAAATTTCTTTCACTTTATAGTTGCATTCCTTAACTATATTTACTAAATTGATAAAAAATCTTTTAATTATTAAGAATCAACTCCTTGAAATTAATGGAAACTATCATACATTTCTAGATAAGAAATTATATAGTCATCGATAGCTTTTTAAGTAAATGATTTAATAATAAATAAAAATAAATAAAATCATTTTGAAAAATAATTTATTAATTTTTAAATTGAATCAAGTCATTTAAAAAATAAACCGTATAAAATTTATAATTTAATGTAATTTGTTTCGGTTTAATGGTTTGACCCATATCTTACATGCCCTTAATTTTATATATTATTTCTACTATTAAAATGGTAATTATTTAATTAATAAAAATTAACGTGATAAATTTCACTTAAAATTTTGGTTAGTTTTTTGTCACTATTGACTAAATGTCACGACTCATTTTCACGGGCCGGACCGATACTAGGACCTGGGTGGGCTTAAGGCCCCCGACGCCCGTAGTAAGCCTAAATTGTGCAAACCTCATTTCCTATTCATAATTGTGGATACAGGCCCAATAACTTATTTCAATTCTGTATGACTAGTACAGTTCATATATTTAATATAGACTTTTATTATTGTTTTACAACCCATTGTACTACAAATTGCGGAACTCTACCTTTACATTTACTTCCTTATTTCATTCACTAACAGTTTTTGATAATTATTGTTTCAATTCCATAGGACTCTTCTTTCTTCTATTACTTAAAAAAAATAGGTAGGCGGGGATGAGCACCAAACTCAATTAGTAGGGTTAGATAACCTTCTCACCCTACACAATCACACAGATGCTAAAAATATTTTTACCTGGTCCCCGATTAATTTTTTGAACATGCAGTTGTTCACACAAATGACAATACAACAGCAATCACAATTATTATCATCTTCATATAATCATATCATGTGGAAATTAGTCAGTAGAGTCACCGAAACCCGATGAGCCGTCCTCACACATGACCCATCCACTCACATGTGCACCAGGGAGCCAATCCCCCATTCTGGCTGGCCGGAATAATCCTCACACGACCGGTCCTCTCATTATTTTTAATCCATGTGGAAATAGTCAAGTAGAAGTCACGAAAACACGATGAGCCGTCCTCAACATGACCCACCACATGACCCATCCACTCACATGTGCACCAGGGAGCCAATCCCCCATTCTGGCTGGCCGGAATAATCCTCACACGACCGGTCCTCTCATTATTTTTGCCAATCTCTCTCTTTTCTTTTTCTCTTATATATATACCAATAGGAGGCAACCCGGTCGTCTCCATCAAATAGAGATCATCAGGCGCTTAAAACAGGAGGCCACCCTGCGAGCTGTGATCAGATCTAAATTATCAGGTGCGCCCAAATAAAGAAGCCAACTTGTGATATCATATTCAGGATCCATATCACAGACCATCCTCACAAACCCATGGTGGTCCACTTCATCCCAATTCCACACAAACAAGGCACAATATATTCATAGCACAAATAATCAAACAATTCTTAATATCAACAATTAGTGCATCATAATATGGCAATTCAACGAAATAATGCATGATAAAATATGGCAATTCAACGAAATAATGCATGATAATATTTAGCCGTGAATGCATGAATGCAGGCGGATGATACTAGTTATCTAACAGTACTCACAGTTCTTTATTGTCCTCTAAGGGAACTGCCTTTCTAACCACATGCTTCCAACATTTGTCCTCGCATTTCGGAATTTTATAAACCTCTAAAATAAACAATAAAATTCTAAGTAAGAATTTTAATTTGAAAGATTCTATTTCATATTTGTTTATTAATTTTGGTTACCAGTCATTTAATTCACTTTTTAATTTAAGCTATATATATATTTATAGATATACATTGGGTTTCCTTATTTATATATATTTATTCTAATTTATTCCTTTAAATAAACGTTTAGTTATTTATTACGTAATATTTATAATATACAATAATACTAAGAAGAATACAAATATTAATCATACTAATAATAATATTGATAACGATAATAATTCTAGTCGATATTTAATTTATTAAACTATATATATAAATTTGTTACTCTTGTTTATTTATTTATTGGTTTATTTAGTAATTTAATGTTCCATAATAATGATAATATTAGCAACATTAGTCAATGGTATAGTCCAGTTCTTTAATAATTCTCTTTTTCGAAAATTCCAACCTTACTCATTTCTACATATTGGACTCATTTCTACATATGGGACTGTCCTAATAATCATACATTTCAATATAATTGACTTATACCACCAATATACTTTAATTGTTATTTTCCTTTTATAATTTAATTAACCATAATTAACAATATCGACGTATTAATTTGATTGATAATTTGAAATTTAAGCATTTTTATTTTCTGTGAAAGTCTTTATTATCATTTAATTACCTAGCAGTCCGATTCTATATTCAATGTTCATATACTTCAATTATCTGTATACTAATTCAATTAATCTTATATTCACTTAATTAATTAATTCAATCACTTAATTAATTAATTCAAGTTTTGAAATTTATACCGAAAACGGGTAACTAGGCCTTACAATGTACCGATCAAGAATCGGATTTGATTTTCGTGATCCGCGTGAAGAGGAGATTATTCTGCCTCTCGGGTATTCGCCGGAGTCTCGCCGGAGCCTCACCGGACCACCGCTGTCGTCGCCGTGCACGGTGGCCGGAAAATTTAATCTTCACCAAAATTGACAAACAATGCATCATTTTATTCGTTTCGATGAGAGGATTACTACTATGTATTCAAATCAAGGTGGGTGTGAACTATTTGGCCGAAAATTGACCGGAAAGGTTCGGGGATACCCATTTTGGGTTTTCCGATTCCGGCTATTACAGTCGACGAGGAGGCCACCAAATGAAAGAGGAAGAAGAGAGGAGTCATTTTTTTTGGTACTCACCTTTGCACCCTAGGCTTGCACGGCTTGCCTGAAACGGCGTGAATCGCCGGAGAAAGGTGTCGCTACGGTGGCCGAAACTTCAAGCTCTTCCCCTTCAAAATAGACGCAGTTTCAATTCAAATCAAAGCCATATTCTTTTTCCTTGCGTTGAGTAGATGTTTTTAGAGTATCCATTTGCCAAATTTGGTGGCCGGAGGATGGAGATCGAAGGAGAGGAAGAGAGGGTCACGCGAAGAAGAAGAAGAAGAGAAGGAAAGAAAAAGAAAGGAAAGTGGGCTGGGCCACTTCGGTTCGATTCGAACCGATTTGGTTTGATTTAGCGGTTTGGCCTTATTTTCTTTGGTTTTTGAGTTTTTCGCTCGGTTTTTCGATTATTCGTGTGGTTTCGACACATTTAATTGATTTTCGGTCCGGGTTTGATTTTATTTAATTATTTATTTGGGTCATTTAAAACATCTCTTTTCAATTTACTTTCTAAAATTAGTACAACAATAATATATAAACAATGAGTTAATTTAGGATAATTAATAGTACAAACAATAATAATAACAATGAGTTAATTTAGGATAATTAGTTTATATAGTAGAGTTCCATTTTATTTCATCGAAATTTCCGGACATTCTGTTTTTGGGCTTGGGTTCAATTCAAATTTGGGCTAAAGTTAGAATTGCTCGGTCTTAATGACCCATACTATCAAAAATTCGGATTTTTTATTTAATAAAAATTCTAAAGTTATGAAAATAAAAATTCGGGATATTTCACTAAAGTTTAACAATAGCTTTTTATACAGTGTTCTAATTTTTATATTGTTTGATAACGTAATATTTATAGTAATATTTAGAATTTTAAAAAATCGATTATACATTAAATATTAATCTTTTTAATATTTAAAAGGTTAAACAGCTTACATATTACTACATGTTAATATAACAGATAACAACTGTTATAATAATTAACAATTATTGAAATTGCTAATTTTTATCAAATATTTCATTCGATTGGTACAAAACCGTATCATATAAAATAGCCGTAATAATAAAATTAATTAACTTGTGAATATTTGATAGAAAAATTACAAAATAGACTCTCTCTTTTTCATTATACGACACGTGTTAAATATTTGTGATTACAAAATACTCTATGGCGTGAAATAGATGAGTATGTTTCGTTTAGCTTGCATGTGTGTGAGAATTGAAGTTGTCTTTTCACTTGTAGGACATACTAAAGAGTGGCTTGGCTCAGCAGCTGATGAATTTCTCAGCAATGGCTTCTCCAGGGAAACGTAAAAAAAAAATCCTTTTTTCACAAATTGTAGCATGCAAAAAAATTATACATATCTTCAACGATCAAATTTCACAGATTCAGTGTAACTATGAACTGTTCTATGTAATTCCACCATAAGAAAACGCCAGAAAATCAAAAGAAAGGATGTTAATATCAGACTTGAGTCTAACTTTCGAAAGATGTCAGACTTCAGTCTCCTTGTTTCCTACCCTTTCTAACACTAACAGACATTCTATGCTTATTGAAAACGTGAAGAAAAATAAAGTTGAAATGTCAAGATAATTTATTTTCTTCTGCTTAATCAGTGAGTAAGGAAACACATTGAACAAACTAAACATACCAAGATTCCAAACAAAATTAAAGATTAAATAGTAAAACTTCTCACACATCATGTTAGGACCCCGGCAATAAAATTACAAGAATAATTACAGCAGCAGAAAATTATGACACACAGAAATTTACGTGATCCATCCTTAACTGTTTAAGGCGACGTCTACAGGACAAATCCGAATTATTCTTCCACTGTACAAATAGTAGGCTTACAAAGAGAGTAGTATAAAAATAGTAGCACTCAAAGTGTTTTTAGAAAACACCCCAAAATAATTTTCTCACTATTTTCTCTCCCCTAATTTTAGGAAACCCTTCCTAAAACTAAAGAACTCTTTCTAAGTATGAGTTCTCTTCTTCTTATTGTGTGTATTGATGAAGCAAACTTCTCCTCTATTTACAGGAGAAGTTAGGGTCCCAATTGAGTTGGCACACCACTTGCACTCATGTGGATACACCACTTCTTCATAATTGTTGTGGATTCCACTTAAGTAGGCACATCACAACACATCACAAGTTCTCACACTCATTAAACAACAAAGAAGTAACTTCACTCAGCAATTTATTTCCAGCAAAAAGAATTTTGAACAAAGAAATTAACAAAAAGAAACGTATCAAAAGCTAAAATAATGGAGCACTGTACTTAATTCTTCCGTTCTTGTTTACCGTTTAATCACGAAAGTGCATCAGTTGGATATTTTGATTCGCTTTGCCTCACTTGGATTGCTTGTATCGATTGCCCTTACAGTTTCTTTGTCAAGCAATACTAAGCTTTACACATAACTATGAATAGAATTTTGTGGCAGTGCCCACTCAGTGCGACCCATACACATGTATGAAAGAAAGAAAGAAAAGAAAAAGGAAAGTAAATAATGGAGGCAATTGTTTTTGACAAAATGGAGAGCCGTGAATGAGTTATACACGGTTCATTCGTTAACCTCTCCTATAAATAGAGGTAGCGAATCCTCAAGCAAACACACACAATAGCAAAACAAAGAAAAACAAAAGATATATAGAGAGAATTATCTAATTTTAGGAAGGTTTTCCTAAAATTAAGGGAGAGAAAAATAATGAGAAAATTATTTTTATTGGTTTTGGAAAACACTTTTGAGTGTCACTATTTTTGTATTACTCTCTTTGTAAGCCTACTATTTTAATAGTGGAAGAAATATTCGGAGTTGATCCCGTAGACGTAACCCTAAACAGTTAAGGGTGAACCACGTAAATTTCTGTCACAATTTTCTATTTTCACTGCATAATTATTCTCGTAATTTTATTGCCAGGACCCTAACAAGTGGTATCAGAGCTGAAGGTTTTAGCCAGTCTAGCCGGTCAGATAGCGGTATCGGATCCGTGGATATATTTTGAAAATAATTATACCACGACGACGAGAAAATTATGAGTCCATTGGTGCAGTCCTTCGAAAAGACGTTGCAGAATCAATTTAATGATGAATAGTAAAAGAGTAACTCTGGTGAATAGTAATATTGGCGTTACTATTGCTGATCCAGCACCATTCACGTATAGTACTATTCACGCATACATGTACTATTTACGTATAGTACTATTCATGTATATTACTATTCACGTATACATTTACTACTCTCGTATATTGATACTATTTATATATACGGATACTATTCACTCAAAAAGTTATAGAGGCTAGGACAAGCAGAATGATCAGTCTAAATGGCGCAAAACCATATATGGAGAAATAAAATGAGAGATCTCCTTATGGTAACCAAAATGCATCTGCCCGTGTTTGGTTCAAGTAAATCGGAAGACAAGACTGATGAAGAATGGGCTTTTGAGCATGAGCAAGTTTGCAGCTATATTTGACAATTTATCGATGATAATGTGTACAACCACATTTGTAATGAAATTCATGCCAGAACATTATAGGACAAACTTAAACAGCTATATGCCTCCAAATCTGGTAACAACCAATTGTTTTATTTGACAAAGCAGATAAATTTCAAATACCAAGAAAGTACTTCTGTAGGAGATCATTTGAGTGAAATGCAGGCGACTATTCACAGCTGTCAAATATGGGCATAAAATTTGATGATAAAATCCTAGGCCTTATGGTGCTTACCTCCTTACCAGAGTCATGGGAGACTTTGAAGATATCAATAACAAACTCTACACGACATAATGGAGTTAGCTGGGAATTTGTTAAAAATGCTGTTCTGAATGAAGAAATGAGACGCAAAGCACATAATTCTTCTTCATCTCAGTCAGACATTCTTTTAGCAGACGCTAAAAGAAATGATCGGCCCAGAGGGAGGAGCCAATCTAGAAGTTCAAATGACATTCTTTTAAGCAGACGGCTAAAAGAAATGAATTTCGGCCAGAGGGAGGAAGCCAATCTAGAAGTTCAAATTACAAAAGATAAGAGCAGGGGGTAAATCCAAATAGATTTGCAATTATTGTGTGCCATCACTATGGGAAAGAAGGGGCACATTAAAAGAAGAAGGGGCACATTAAAAGGTATTGCTCGAAGTTCAAAAGTGATCAGGAGAAGATCAAAGGCAAAACAAAGAAAGAAGAAAGCAGTGATGATGAAGCTAATGTTATTACTGAGTTCCAATTGTTCATTAAAGACACTATCAACCTTGTAGCCCAGGAGACTAGTTCGGTAATTGATAGTGGGGCTACACTTCATGCAACATCCTGGAGAGAAAATTTTTCATCTTACACACCAGACAATCTGGGTGTGATCAAGATAGCAGACGACAAACTGTTGAAAGTCGTCGATAAGGGAGATATTTGTTTGGAGACAGAAAATGGTTCGAGATTAATTCAAAAAGATGTCGTGCATGTACCAGACATGCATTCTAAATTAATCTCGGTTGGTAGACTTGATGCTGAAGATTTCTATAGCACCTTCAGAAATGGTAAGTGGAAGCTCACAAAAGGTTCCATGGTGATAGCCAATGGAAGAAAAGACCCAAAGTTGAATGTAATGCATGCGAAGCTCTCCCAAGACACTTTAAATGTAGCAGAGGATGACAGTACGATTGAATTGTGGCATAAACGACTAGGCCACATGAGTGAGAAAGGAATGACAACTTTGGTTAGAAACAACATGTTATCTGGATTGAATAAAGTCCATTTAGGGAAGTGTTCTGATTGTATAGCAGGAAAACAGAATAGAGTAACTTTTAAGACTTCTCAACCTTCCAGAATGAAGAATGTGTTAGATCTGGTACATTCAGATCTATGTGGACCTTTGATGATGTCATATGGTGGAAATCGATACTTCGTAACATTTATCGATGACCATTTTATCGATGACCATTCTAGGAAGACCTGGGTATATTCTTTGAAGTCTAAAGATCAAGTTTTAGATGTTTTCAAACAATTTCTAAACTTGGTTGAGAGACAGACAAGTAAAAAGTTGAAGTGCAGCAGAATAGATAATGGTAGATAATACACTAGGCCATTTGATGCTTTCTGCAAAGAGCATGTTATTCGACATCAAACAACACCTCCCAAGACTCCGCAATTGAATGGTTGGGCTGAGAGGATGAACAGAACTTTGATGGAGAGAGTCAGATGTTTACTCTCACATGCAAAATTGTCTAAAAGATTTTGGGGTGAAGCTCTTCTTACTACAGTAGTTCACCTTTATAATTATAAATCGTTCACCTTGTGTTCCTCTATAGTATGATACTCCAGAAAGAGTATGGTCAGGAAAGGATGTTTCCTATGATCATTTGCGGGTGTTTGGCTGCAAAGCTTTCATGCATATTCTTAGGGATGAGAGGTCTAAGCTTGATGTTAAGACTCGACAATTTGTATTCATTGGACTCGACAATGTGTATTCATTGGCTATGGCCAAGATCAATTTGGCTATAGATTTTATCGTCCAGTCTAGAAAAAGATGATAAGAAGTAGAGATGTTGTATTTGTTGAAAATCAGACTATTGAAGATGTTAAAAAGACTTAGAAGCAAGCTGCTGATAGATTTGAAGATGATTCAACACATGTGCAAATAGTTCCTCCAACAACAGATCAAAGACAAGTTGGAGACGAAAAAAATGCTCTACAAGAACAAGAGCCAGAGTTAGAAAATCTAGAAGTTCCTTATCAAAATGAACTAGAAGATGATTTTGATGGTGTTCATGTTCAGCCACCAGCCCTAGAAGGTTCTCGAACATTAAGAGAGTCTAGTAGAGTCAGAAAACCATCTACTAGATATCCAGCAAATGAATAATATATATTGATGACCTGACGGGGAGAACCTGAATATTGAAGAGAAATTGGAAAGTGAACATAAAAAGGAACTGGATTGAAGCCATGCAAAGATAAATGAAATCCTGCATTGAGAATAAAACATTTTAGCTGGTGATGTTTGCCCCAAAGGCAAGAAGCTTTGAAGAACAAGTGGGTGTTTCAGGAATCATCAGGAAGAACATATCTGCCACAACCACGATTCAAAAGTGAGATTGGTGTGAAGGATCATCAGAAGAAAGGAGTTGAAATTTGAAGAAATTTTCTCAGCAGGATTGAAGCCATGCAAGATGAAATGAAATCCTTGCATGAGAATAAAACATTTTAGCTGGTGATGTTGCCCAAAGGCAAGAAAGCTTTGAAGAACAAGTGGGTGTTCAGGATCAATCAGGAAGAACATATCTCCCAACCACGATTCAAAGTGAGATTGGTTGTGAAAGGATTCACTCAGAAGAAAGGAGTTGACTTTGAAGAAATTTTCTCACCCGTAGTCAAGATGTCTTCTATCAGAGTTGTGCTCGGTTTAGCAGCTAGCTTAAATTCGTAGATCGAACAACTTGATGTAAAGACCGCTTTCTTTCATGGTGACTTAGAGGAGGAAATTTATATGGAGTAGCTAGAAGGGTTTAGAGTCAAAGGCAAAGAACACTTGGTGTGTAAATCGCAGAAGAGCTTGTATGGCCTCAAACAAGCTCCCAGACAATGGTACAATAAGTTTGACTCTTTCATGGTAAATTACGGGTATGAGAAAACTACTTCTGATCATTGTGTGTTTGTGAAAAAGTTCGAAGAAGGTGACTTTATTATTCTCTTGTTATATGTGGATGATATGCTAATTGTAGGCCATGATACTAAGAAAATTGAGAGTTTGAAAAAAGAGCTTGGAAAATCCTTTGCCCTGAAGGATTTGGGATCGGCAAAACAGATTCTCAAAATGAAGATCTCTAGAGACAGGAAAAAGAGAAAGTTGTGGTTGTCTCAAGAGAAGTACATCGAGAAAGTTGTCAGCAGATTCAATATGAGCAATGTGAAACTAGTTTGTACTCCACTTGCAGGTCATTTCAAATTAAGTCTCAGTCAATGTCCTTCAAGTGAGAAAGAAAAAGAAGAACTGAAGAAAATTCGTTATGCATCCACTGTTGGCAGCTTGATGTACGCCATGGTATGCACAAGACCGGATATTGCTCATGCTGTTGGTTTTGTTAGCCGATTTATTTTAAATTCAGGTAAAGAACACTGGAATACAGTGAAGTGGATTCTCAGGTATCTTAAGGGCACTTCCAAAATCTGCTTATGTTTTAGTAATAATAGACCTGTATTAGATGGTTATACAGATGCAGATATGGGTGGTGATGTTGATTCACGCAAATCAACTTCTGGATATCTGATGATCTTTGCAGGAGCAGCAGTTTCTTGGCAATCTAAATTACAAAAATGCGTTGCACTCTCATCCATTGAGGCGAGATATATCGCCATTACAGAAGCTAGCAAAGAACTCTTGTGGATAAAGAAATTCCTATAAGAATTGGGTATAGAACAAGAAAAGTACATTCTATGTGATAGTCAAAGCGCGATACATCTCAGCAAGAATTTGACTGTTCATTCAAGGTCAAAGCACATTGATGTGAGGTATCATTGGATACATAATGCGCTGGAGATGAAGTTATTTCAGATAGAAAAGATTCATACTGATAATAATGGCGCTGATATGATGACCAAAGCTTTGCCTATGGAGAAGCTTGTCACTTGTAGAAAAATAGCCGGTATGGCTAACGTCCTCACTTGAGCATGCAGGGGGAGATTTGCTGTGGCGGTGCCCACTCAGTGGGACCCACACACATGTATGAAAGAAAGTAAGAAAAGAAAAAGGAGAGTAAACAATGGCAGGCAATTGTTTTTGACAAAATGGAGAGCCGTGAATGAGTTATACATGGCTCATTCATTAACCTCTCCTATAAATAGAGGTAGCGAATCCTCAAGCAAACACTCACAATAGCAAAAAAAAGAAAAAAAAAAAAAGATATAGATAGAGTTATCTAGTTTTAGGAAGAGTTTCCTAAGATTAAGAAAGAGAAAAATAATGAGGAAATTATTTTTTGGGTGTTTTTGGGAAACACTTTTAAGTGCCACTATTTTTGTATTACTCTCTTTGTAAGCCTACTACTTTAATAGTGGAAGAAATATTCGGAGTTGGTTCCGTGAACGTGGCCCTAAACAGTTAAGGGTGAACCATGTAAATTTTTATATCAGAATTTTCTATTTTCGCTCCATAATTATTCTTATAATTTTATTGTCGGAGCCCTAACATAGAAGATCTAGCTTTTTTATCCGTAACAATTAGATTTTTTATCCATTGGCTCTCTAAGTTCTATGAAGCTATGCCTTCACGATCAAATTGCAAACCACACCTCCATTATTCCTAAAACCCAACACCTTTGACCTTCCTCCCCAGCGTTTGTCCATGGTTCCCAACATCGACCACGATGCCACTACACCATACTCTTTCATCATCCATATATCAGACTTCTTGATGTCTCTCCAATCTTTATAAAGAACTGGAATTGATGATTTCCCAAATACATAAACCAATCTCGAAACCAAATATTCAGGCAGCATTATCTCGAGAAAGACCTCATCTCCTAAATCAAACACCATAATAAAACTTTCCCACCCATTGTTATTTTTCTTATCAGTAATCCAATCACAAGTTTGAAGTATATACATTTTTTAGTTCAGGGCATATTGACAATCAAATTTCAGAATATTAATCTAATATCAGCATATCACATAAACTCTTGAAATTGGAAAGATCATAATAGCAGAACAAGTACATATACATTTAGCATCTGAGTCTGATATTAAGAAATTCACTCTCCATCATAGAAAAAGAGTCATATTAGAAATACAAAATCAATCAAGTACCCACAAAAATCCATGATCCTATATATGATCGGCAGTACTATAATTCTTGGTTAGAGTGTCAACACTTTCACAATTCACCAACAGCTATATGATCCTGCAAAGAAATTTAAAACCTAGCCCAAGTCAGGCCAAAATCAAATTAAATCAAAGATAATACTGAAAACAGAGTAAAGAATAGAACTTAACTCCGTGTCGGATCTTCTGGCTCTCTTTGGACGTTTTTCTTCTACAGCATTTCCTTTGTCCAGTAATGCTAGGCTCTCCACATAGGTATCAATGGAAGCATATGCACTTGAAAGAGTTAATGGTTTACGAAAAAATTTTGGTATGACTTCTCCATTTCTTTTGAACCCCAACACTGTCAATCTCCCTCTCCTTTGATCACCATCAACCTCTATTAATTTCTCCCACGACTCCACAACGCGATACTCTTTCATCACCCATATATGAGCCGAATGGAGATCAATACTGTTAATAACTGCAATTGATGAGTCCCTAAATACCTTGAGACACAATTGAGATGCAACATCTTTTGCCAAACATTCTGGCAACATAATTTCACGAAGAACCTCATCTTTCATATCAAACACCAAGATAAGTTTATATTTCGAATGATTCACAATCCAATGCAATGCATTATTCAAACAAGCCGCTCTCTTTATTAAACGAAGACGAGAACCATATGGCCATTGGTTTTCTATCCAATCTGTAGGTACATCACCAGTAACAATCTTCCAAGAATTCATGTTAAATGAGTAAATTTCGATCTGAAACTTAAGTTCTTCATCATTGTCGTGGTGCTCATTTAGGTGTATCATCATTCTGAGGACTTTGTAGTCATTAGTGTTGGAATCAAACCCAAAACCAACATAATCATTGCAGAAGACACAAAGGGAAAACGCAAAATTGGGTTGAGGAACTGTGAATGATTTTCTAATAGAGGGATTCCAGAGGATAAATTTGTCTTCATACCTGCCTAATGCGACACGCCTATCCAAGAGGCATAACAGTCCGTTAGAATAACCCATTGCGTGAGGGAGCCTGGAGCCGGACTTGAACGGGAAATGTAGTGGGATGTACTTCTTTAACTCTTGATTTTCAAAACCCACGGAGTATTCATCGGCATGGATGTGAGATAGCAGTAATCGATTAGGGTTGCTTTCGATGTTAATCAATGAGGTTTTGGCAATTTGGGCGGAAATGAAATGAGGGTTTTTGATTAGAGAGTACCATAGCTTGCAAACACTAGTGCATCGAATCAAGGACTTAACAGGTAGATTGTGTAAGATCTTTGTGATCACTTCTTCAGATAAGTAGTCCGACATGTTTTCCGTCCTTTTCGTCTCTGAACACAGTAGCAGGGATCAAGAACAAGATCAAGACCAGGGATCTTGGGAGAGAGAAAGGAAACTTGCAGGCTACTCAAGTTACTGTTAGCCAATAAGCTTGCAAGTGGACGTAAGGGCAATAGGAATTAGGAAGAGCTGGGCAGTTATAATTCCGAATTTCAAGTATACAACTAGTTACTAATTGAAGTCACGAAAGTAGTAACTAAGTAATTTTCATTTTAATTTATATTACCATTAGATGTTTGAATAAACATATTTATTAATATTAACATAAAATATTATTTAAATTACAGATGTTATAGTAGCTTTTTTGAATAGAGAACTAAAAGTGTTAATTAAAATTTACTTTAGAACCAATGTCTGTTTTACTCTCAAGATAACAGTTAAATTTGGCACACTATCCCTTTCTTTTTTTTTTTTTTTTTTTTTAAAGAACTATCACCTTCTTTTTTTTTTTTTTTTTTAAAGAATTTAAATACTAATACTAGAATTAGAAAAAAAAAATCAAGGAAAAAATCCTTAGCATTGGAAAAAAAAAAGGTTTTTAATGCGAAAATAACAACTTTCTTTTATAGAAATTGAACATTTAAAATGAATAAAATATGTTCTTTTGATATCAAATATTCACATATTACACAGGCCAAGGTAATAAATTTGATGAAAGTACCAATATACGATCTGACAATTGAATTTAGTTCGAAATTCTCCTCCAAAAAAAAAAAAAAAAAAAAAATTCACATATTACATATTAGATGAAATTAATAAATATCATGTATTATAAAACAAACATTGGCTTATCCATTAACAAGACAGTCGATGGTTTACCTTCAATTTTAACCTGGAAATAAAAAAAAAGAGAAAAGAGAAGTGATAGTGAATCAGTTGCAAGTTTCAGTGCTCTTTGCCTTAACAAAGAAATATGATGTATAAGATTGAAAAACATTCTAGCAAGATAATCTCTTAAGAAAATCCTATCTCTTAGATCAGGTGGCATGACTATTAAATGTATGAGTTACAGTCCAATGCAATGCATGTCATTAACAATACTTGAAACAACAGGCCCTTTTATTCTAAACTTCAGAGCAATTTGAGAGACGTTCTTCCAAGAATTTGCATTAAGCTAGTTTCATTCTCAGTTTTAGATTGAACTTTATGATTTATGATTCTTGAGACATTACATTCATGGTTTTAGAATCGAACCTAATCCCAATAAGATTATCATCGCATTGAAAAGAATTTCCGTCTTTTTGTATGTTTTTTTTTTTGTTAAGAATTAATCTCAAATAATTCAATAATAACCTAGATCGTGCAAACCACTAGATTCAACAAAATAGATTGAATAAGAAAATGTTGCGTACCTGGTTGCGTACCTGGCATCGTTTGTTCGTCCCGATCTTGATGTATAGAATTAGGTTTGGCCAGCCTTGCAGAGATTGAAGAATCGATTTAGGCGAGAAGCAGTAACGAAAGGAAGATCGTATTCAACTCCTCTGGCGGACCACGACGCTTTATATACCTGTAGGGTAGGTAACAATTCCTATTTCGGTCCTTTTAAACGAAATAGGAATTATATAATGGTCTCTACACTTAATATCTATAATTAGTTGATACCTCAATAGTCAATTAATTCACAATCAGAACCACATTTAAAATTGACTTACAAATTGGACTGCTGTACATATTTAATTTTACATATTAAAGCCCACAATAGAAAATTTAAATCCAACAATTCCCACTTAGGCATACATATGTTAAATAAAATACAATACACCAAAAATGAGCTCACAAACGCAGTCATATAAGGTATCAAATACAATCTCGTCCATTAGTTATTATTGAATTAAAAGGCCGAAAGAAACATTCGCATAAGACTTCATGACTAAGTCCATCATCAACTAATTACCAATATCCCTAAATGACATAAATTCCATTATAGATAAGTGTAGCAAATGAAAACTAGATGCAATGTGATCATCATGTCTGTTTCCAACTGATCACCCAACAAAGTGAGAATCAAGCAAAAACAACAACAATAATAATAATACAGAGTGTAACCATCAACCAAAATGAGTACTCAACAAAATTTCATGATAAAACATATCCAAAACAAAATAGAGCATTCAAAACCATAATGTATACATAAAGAGCAGACTCCCACTAAAACTAGACAGTCTCAAACAAAACGATACCCATATGAGCGGTGTGCTCATGGAAAACTTTCGGTATCACTGCCTTTGCAAGCGGATCCGCAATCATAGAGTTTGTTCCAATATGCTCTAAGGATATCTGTCCACTCTGTACCCTCTCCTTCACAGCCAAGAACTTAATCTCAATGTAAGAGCTCCTGTTGTTGTTGGAGAATAAAACGGCTGACCTGCTGTCACAATACAACTTCAGTGGTCTTTCTATTCCACCTACTACAACTACACGCAGCCCATTGACAAGGTTTCTCAGCCAAATAGCTTGATTGGATGCCTTATAAGATGCTACAAATTCAGCTTCCATGGTAGAGGTTGCTACTAGAGTTTGTTTCACACTCTTCCAAGAAATAGCACCGCCAGCCAATAGAAAACGTAGCCAGATGTGGATTTTCTACTGTCTTGGCATCCAACGAAATCAGAATCAGTATACCCAATGATCTCAAGCTGATCTGATCTCCTATATCTATATGTGAGCATATGTCCCTTAGTCCTCTGAAGATATCTCATAACTCTTTTGGCTGCTTTCCAATAATCCATTCCTGGATTGCTAAGATATCTACCTAACATGCCAACTATAAAAGAAATGTCTGGACGAGTACAAACTTGAACATACATAAGACTTATAAGACTTCCTATAGCTGACGTATAAGGAACCTTTTGCATTTCCTAAATTTCAAGTTCACTCTTTGGACATTGTTGATTACTAAATTTATCACCTTTTGCAATAGGGGTATCCAATGGTCTGAATTCTGACATACAAAATCTCTTGAAGCCACTTTATCAATATAGCTCTTTGTGAATAATCCAAGAATACCTCGAGAAACGGTCTCGATGTATCTGAAATCCCTAAAAAAAGAGAAGCTTCACCTAAATCTTTCATCTCAAAATGCTTTGAATAGAAAAACTTTGTTTTTCATGCAGCAAGAATTTACAATTAGTACAAGAGTATCTCCAACAATAAACCAAAAAGATAAACCTACTCCACTGACTTATGGTAACACCAATTTTCAACAGCATTTGCCTCAAAAGCCTTTGCCTCAAAGCCAAACGAGACAATTACTTAGTTGAACTTAAAGTACCATTGACGAGAAGCTCGCTTGAGTCCATAAATGGATTTCTTTAATTTGCATACCAGATGTTTTGGATCTCCAATTACAAAATTTTCTGGTTGCACCATATATATTGTTTCATCAATGTTGCCATTGAGAAACGTAGTCTTAACATCTATTTGATGAAGCTCAAGATCAAGATTTGCAACTAAGTCCATGATTGTCCTAAAAGAATCCTTCGAAGAAACTGGAGAGAAGGTTTCTTTATAGTCAGTCCCTTCCTTTTGAGTAAAGCCTTTTGCTACAAGACGTGCGTTATATCTTTCCACATTACCTTGAGAATCCCTTTTGGTTTTAAATATCCATTTGCAACCAATGGGTTTCTTTCCTTCAGGTAATTGAACAAGATCCCAAACAAGATCCCAAAACTTGATTGTCTTGCATAGACTTATACCTTCGTTCATATGCCTAATCCTTAATGAGAGTCAAAACTATGCATGGAATGATGAGAAAACTAAACTGGAATATCATCTATGTGTACAGATCCTCATGTTCCCTGAACAAACACTATATAATCATCCTGGAATAGCACTTCTCTCTCCTATAATACTTCTTCTCTCCCTAGTAGATCTCCTCAAAGGCATTTGAACAGACTCTAATTCTTGAGGTTGTTGAATTTGTTCTTAAGGAAGAATAGCATTGTCTGGAATTGGATCTTGAATAGTGACAGGAGCAACTGGAGTCTGTACGCTATCAGAAACAACAAAAGGAATGAGAACCGAATCATCCTTACTTGGTTCCTCTTTAAAGACAATGTTTCTTTCTTTATTTCTCCCTCCAAAATCAACATCCTCAAAAAATGTTGCAATTCTCGTTTCAAAAAAAAGTTCTGGAAGTAGGATTATAAAATTATAAAACTTGTAATCCCCTAAGACCGCTCAGCTTATATTCCAACAAAAGTAGCTGCTAATAGTTTTTGGAGTCCGCAGTTTTGTTTCATTCGGCTTATAAGGGCCTTGCTTCAGCTGGACATCCCCAAAACATGAAGATGCTTTTAGACTAGGCTTACGTTCCAGTCCAAATTCATAAAGGTGTTTAGCACTGCTTTAGATGGAATCCCCTAATTGAGAAGATAAGCTGCGTCTTTAAACAGGCTTCACCGACAGAGCATCTCTGGTAAAGTAAAGAATGACTAATCATACTCGCTTACCATATCATAAGAGTCCTATTACGTCTCTCAGATACACCATTCATGCTGGGAGTACCAGGCATTGTATATTGAGGGACAATTCCACATTCCTGTAGGAAAAGCGAAAAGGTCCTGGACGTTGTTCGCCTGAACCGTCATATTTACCATAATATTCACCACCACGGTCAGATCGAACAGATTTAATCTTCTCTCCCAGTTGATTTTCAACTTCAGCTTTATAAGATTTAAACACGTCCAAAGACTCAGATTTTTCATGAATGAGATATAAGTAACCATAAAGAGAATAGTCATCAATGAATGATATAAAATATCTTTGGCCATTTCTAGCTGCGAATGGACCGCAAATATCTGTATGAATCAATTCTAAAACATTGGATGAATGAAATCAGTTCTAAATTGGATGTCTGAATGGAGTAAGTCGTCTTTGTTTAGTCTTAGTTTATCCTGTGAGAAGGCTTCAATACAAAAGAATTCCAAACCTGTGTAATCCAAGTGGTATCTAAGATCATCAGAAAACAAGACCGCTCATGGAGAGAGTATTGAAGAGCAAACACGTCTATGCCAAAAGTAACAGCTGTAGTGATATCAATATGTCTAACTTTCTTTTGGTACCTCTTTGTAGGTAACGGGAGGCACAGGGACTTTCTTTTGGTACCTCTTGTAGTAACATGTAGGGATTCATGATAACTAGTATCAATGTCTAACATATATAGATTATCACATTCATTCAAGCAACCAGTACTCACTGTCTCCAAAAGAACAATGAAAACCAGATTTGTCCAAAAAGGAAACAGAAATCAAATTCCTTCTAAAAGAGGGAATAACAAAAGTATCTATGAGATCCAAAAAATAACCAGTACTTAAACATAATCTAAAATGTCCAATTGCCTCTACTTCAACCGGATTGCCATTTCCCACATAGACGTATTTTTCACCGTCAGTTGGCTTTCTGTGGTTGAGGCAGCCCTGCAATGAAACACTTATATGAGCGGTAGCACCAGAATCCATCCAATAAGTGTTTTTAGGAGCTGAAGTTAAATTAACTTCACAAAATTAACTCACAACATACTAATAACAAGGCAACTTACCCTTCTTTGCAAGCAAAGTAATATTAGGACAGTCCTTTCTCAAGTGCAAGGTACTTACCCCTCTTTGCAAGCCAATTAGCAAATTTAGGACAGTCCTTTCTCAAGTGATCCGTCTTTCCACAAAAGAAGCATTTTGGCACATAAGGCTTCTTTTGTACTGGATCTACAGCAGTAGCAACAGCAGGTTTCTCAATAGCCTTTTCAACAGTCTTTGCAGAAGGCCTCTTTCTTTTCTTGTTCTTGCCCTTCTCAGCTGAAGAAACAAAATGAGCACTCTCTCTTTTGTTAGAATTCATCTTTTCCTCCTCATCAACACAATGAGAAATGAGCTCGTTAAGAGTCCATTGAGAGTCCCATTATTCGATCTGACAAATTATAGGAATAGGAAGTCCTAATTTGTCCATACTGAGAAGGAAGAGAATTCATAACCAAATGGACTAAAAGGTCATCTGGTAAAGCCATCCCCAGCGACTTCAGTCTCTTTGCAATCTGAGACATGCTAAGAATATGCTCCCGAACACCACCATTGCCAGCAAACTTCATAAAGGTTAATTTTCCTAAAAGTGTTCCCACTTCGGCTTTGTCATTCTTGACATAAGCCCTCTCCAGCTCGGCAAGATAGTTTTGAGCATTGTTCTTTTTAGCTGAGACAGAGTCTCGAACATGTTCTGGGACTCCTTTCTGCATGATCATCAGACCTAAGCGATTAGAACGCTCCCACTTCTCATACTGAACCCTTTATTAGAACGCTCCCGCTTCTCATACTGAACCCTTTGAACATCAGTGCTCGTAGCAGTAAGAGGAGCAGGTTCGTCCATCCTCAATGCAAGATCCAAATCCATACAGCCCACAAAAATCATAATGTCTGATTTCCAAGACTCAAAATTTGATCCCTCAAGTTTAGGGACACAATCAGGATTAAATGACATGTTAGCTGACAGCAGAGAAAATAAACGAATAGATAAGTATAAGCTCACAATTCACAAATGAAACAATTCACATAAGTAGAGATCAAAAATGGAAATAAGATACAGACACAACATTAATATTCTCACTCATCTTTGGATGTAAAATATTCACTTGTAATTAGTATCTCAACGCAGCAATCAAATATTGATAACATAGTCCTGACAAATAATAAATCTTCCTTTGGACCGATATATCATTGTCATGGAAAATAATCAAACAATTATCACATACTTATTGCTTATTGCCAAACATGCTAATTCAAAACTCAGCCCAGAATAGCAACCTTCCTTTGCGGCCCGATTAACTATCCGCCATATGAATTAATACACCTGTCTAATATTCTAAAATAAATCAATTCAAGCAATTAGAGGTTACTTTGCGTACTTAGTGACTTATTGATCAAATCAATTTATTTTAACAAATATTAAACACAATAGGGACTTAATCACTCCAAAATTTAATCTCAAGTCGACAAATTAATTCATTTAATTGTAATTAAAGCAAAACAATTGCAATTAAAGGAATTGATTGTCTAAATATTTAATAATCTAAAATTATTTAGCCCTAAAAAATAAAAAAAAATTATAATCTAGTCTTTAAGTCACTAAATTAGAGACTAAGTTATAAAATTGGACTAAATAAATTTGAATAAATAAAGTTCGGGGTTCTAATATAATTAAATATATGTCCACGGGTCTAGACGAAAAAAAAAAAGAAAACAGAAAATTGGGGGCCTAATCTGAAGTTACAGAAACTTAGAAGCCTAATCTGAAGTTACAGAAAATTAGGGGCTTAATATGAAATTACAGAAAATTAGGGACCTAATACAAACAAACAGAAAATTAGAGACCTAATATGAAAAAACAGAAAATTAAGGACCTAATCTAAAATTTTCCAGGGACATAACCGTTATTTTCCATCCCTAACCCTAAAAAACAAAAAACGATTAGAGAGGAAAATAACAGGTCCGCCGCCGCCGACCTTTTTTTTTTTTTAATAAAATCCGGCTAGAAAAAAAAAAAAAAGAAAAAAACAAAATACCAAACGAACAAGTAATCGTCAATGGCGTTAGTTCAAAACCTCTTACCTGTTCTTGGGGAATCCGAAGAACAGTGAGAAAAAAAAAATTTTTTTTATTATTAAACAAAACCCTCAATCAGTAAACAGTAGGGTAAACAAATAATAATAAATTTTGCACAAGGCTCTGATACCACTTGTAAGAATTTAATCTCAAATAATTCAAATAACCTAGATCGTGGGGCAAACCTACTAGGATTCAACAAAATAGTTGAATTAAGAAAAGGTTGCTACCTGAATCGTTGTTCGCTCGCATCTTGCTGTAAGAATTAGGCTTTGTAGCCTTCCTCAGAGAATTAAAGAATCGCATTTTAGCGAAGCAGTACGAAAGCGGAATGGTAAAACTGAATCGTATTCAACTCCTCTGGCGCCGACCAACGACATGTAATATACCTGTAGCCGGTTAGTAACAATGTCTATTTTCGCGTCCTTTAACGAAATAGCGCAATTCATATAATCCGTCTCTACATTAATATCTATAATTTTAGTTGATACCTCAATAGTCAATTATTCACAATCAAGACCGCACATTTAAAATTGAACTTTACAATCAAGACCACATTTAAAATTGACTTTACAATTGGACTGCTGTACATATTTAATTTTACATATTAAGCCCACAATAGAAAATTAAATCCAACATTTTTTAAATAAGAGAGACCATCAAAAATCAAATTTTAAAATACTCGTTGACTATCCAATTTGATAGGTTAAAAAATGAACTATCAAAAACTCTCTTTCCTCAAAATATTTTCCTAGAATCCAAAAAACTTAATCTTATTTTATTCTCATAAACCTCCCAAAATCATCCATTCATACAAGTTATGAAGTAAGGAATTATGAGAGTAATGGGTATAATGAACCTATCAAAAAACTTTAACATCCATGTAGGATATATAAATTTAATGCCAACACAAAGTATGACCTGTTTTAGCTAATGAATGCACTAATGAACCTGAGTCATAAACATCAATCCCAGACATTGTCAAGGTTGTCCTATTCACTTAAATTGGAGGGTGCTAACCAGTAAATTACACTTGAAGAGAGCGTCATAATTTTTGTAACAAGCAACTGCAAGTTATAACTCCCCATAAGCGTAAAAGATGATCAAAGAATATACACGAAGCTCTCTAGCAATTGGGACCTCGCAGAAATCTCATAGCAATATACAGAGCTAAAGTTTCTATAATGAAGCTTCTCTCTCAATAATGGAGTGCAGTAGATGACCTCATTAACAAAAGTTTAGCCACTGCCTATTTATCTATAGCAGTAACACTATTGGTGTGATCAATTGGAAGAATTAACTTAAATCAACGACATTGCCAATTCAAAATCAACCACAAATGCCAAAATGCTAATCCAATCAAATGCAATTTCAGATTACATAGTGAATGTTAACACAAATAACGTATCAGAACAGACATTTGCTTTATCCATTAACTAACATTGGAAGAATCTAAGAAGAAGTTTGTACTGTTACCTTCAGTCTCATGGAACCGGAATCAATCAACACAAAAACAGAGAAAAGCTGCACATATTTAAAGCTTCTGTTCCAGACTTTCTAAGTCATGAAGTACTTAGTGTTGGTAGTGGTGTGCCCACCCACGTGATAAAAAAAAAAAAAGTAGTTGCGTAGTGTAGTGGTGCTCCTACCCTTAACGCTTGCCCACCCACGTGATAAAAAAAAAAAAAAAAAGACGAAAAAACCGTAGTTAATTTTAAAAGTTGCCAGCACAGAAGGTTGGTTGAAGGTTGGCAACCAACCTTCTGCCTAACTGGAGAGCCGTGTCACATTATCTCTCATTCCCTCTCCTATAAATAGGAAAGGATGCTTCACAGTTCAGTGTACCAACAATAAGTGAGAGACATTAGAGAGTCACAGATATAATAAAAAAGCCGGCAGACTTGTTTACTTGCCTTGTCACCCAAGACACAGAAACATTACTGGTGAAGCCCATAACATGTTGCAATTTTTTTAACACACTAAAAGCAGAGTCATCATATGAGTGCTTTTTCCATAATTAATTTCCACTAAAAAAGATTTTATACAATTTTTTTATATTTTAAATAACAAGAATATTTTAATGTAATTTACTTGTAAATCGTAGTGGGTTCTTCACGATTGGAATGACGATGAATGTATCAATATCTTGAAGAAGTGCAAGGAAGCTATTCCGAATGAAATTGGGAAGCTGATAATTGTTGAAGCTGTGGTCGATGAAGCAAAAGACGACAAGCTTGAGTTCGTTAGGTTGGCATTGGACATGGTGTTAGCCCAGTTGAAACCTGGGTATCATCATTTCCTCTGTCAAGTATATATGTTTTTAGCATCTGAGTTGATACTGAGACAGTTACATTCTATTCTACCGAAAGAACCGTTCACATTATGAATACATAAATCAAGTACCCCCAAAAAATATTATCCTATATGTGATCAAAACTGCTGTAAATTCTTGGTTAGAGTCTCAACACTTTCGCATACTTTAGCAGTTCATCGTCAGCCTCTCGTTTGGAAAGTTTTTCTTCTACCGCATTTCCTTTGATCACCACACTTTGGTAATTTCTCCCTCGACTCCACAGCACCATACTCTGTCATCACCCATGCATTAGCGAAATAGGAATTAATACGGCCAATAACTGCAATTGATGAGTTCCCAAATACCTTGACACACGATCCATAACCAATACGTTCTTCCAAAGAAAAAGGCAACAAAATTTCAAAAAGAACCTCATCTTTCATATCAAACACCATAATACAACTACACACCCTCTCTATTTTTTCGTCCCAATAATTCACAATCCAATGCAATGCATTATTCAAAAAAGCTGCTCTCTGCTCTATCCAATGGGTGGAAGCAGTAATAATCTTCCAAGAATTCATGTTAAATGAGTAAATTTCAATCTGAGTTTCTTCAAACTTTACAGTACGGGGCATGGTGCATCCTGATTCTGAGGAGTTTGTAGTCATCAGTGTCAGAATCAAATCCAAAACCAATATAATCATTGCAAGAGAAGTAACAAATGGCTGAAAGGCCAAGAAAGGGTTGAGGAACTTTGAATGATTTTCTAATGGAGGGATTCCAGAGGATAAATTCGTCTTCATACATGTTGAATAGGATACGCCTATGGCAGAGGCATAACAATCCGTTAGAATAACCCATTGCGCGAAAGAATCTTGAGCCTTACTTGAACGGGAAATGTATGTGCTCCTTAAAGTCCAGATTTTCAAAAAACAAATAGTATTGATGATCTTGGAAGTGAGATAGCAGTAATGGGGTAGGGTTGCTTGAGGTTTTGGCAATTTGGGCGGAAATGAAATGAGGGTTTTTGATTAGGGAGTACCACAGCTTGCAAACACTAGTGCATGCTTGAGGTTTTGGCAATTTGGGCGGAAATGAAATGAGGGTTTTTGATTAGGGAGTACCACAGCTTGCAAACACTAGTGCATTGAATCAAGGACTTAACAGGTAGGTTCTGTAAGATCTCTATGATCATATATCTTCAGGCAAGTAGTCGGACATTTTTTCCGTCCTTTTCCTCTCTGATCACATACAGAACACAGTAGCAAGGATCAAGAACAAGAACAAGAACAAGAACGGGATCTTGTGAGAGAGAAAAAGGAAACTTGCAGGCTACTCAAGCTTACAGGAGGACGTAAGGGCAATAAGAAGTAGAAAGAGCTGGGCAGTTATATTCCCAATTTCCATTACTCACAAATTCTAACAAAATAAAATATAATTTCACCACGATAAAGCTAAACTGCACTTATATCCATAGATTATATTCTAATTAATATTTTCATCCCTTACTTTTTGAAAACTAACATCATGCGTTTAACTTTTGCTTCAAATTAATTATCAGGTCCTTACATCTAAAAATCTAAATTAATACTGAACTAGATTGAAAAAAACAAAAAGAAAATCCTTACCATTGGAAAAAAAAAAAAAAGAAAGTTTTTAATGCGAAACAAACTTTTTTTTTTTTTTTATAGAGTTGAACATATAAAATAATAAATTTTTTTTTATAGAGTTGAACATATAAAATGATAAAATCAAAAAATCAGAACAGACATTTTTGCATTATCCATTAACCAACATAGGAAGCATCTAAGAAGAAGTTTGTACTGTTACCTTCAGTTCTATCAGTTTTTAAAACAGAGAAAACAGGAAACAAACAACACAAAACAGAGAAAAGAACAGCTGCACATTTTTAAAAACTGTGTCCCATGCTTTCTAAATCTTGAAGTACACAGTTGCAAGTTTTAGCCTGCTTCACTTCACTTTGACCGGTTGTATCAGTTGGAAACCTAGTATCCTCATTTACTTTACAAAGTACATTTCCTCTGTCAAGTAATGCTAGGCTCTCCAGGTAGCTATGAGCATATACAGCATGATAAGCAGGACATCCACTTAAGGTAACAAGATTCTTAATAAGTTCAGTCTCTACATTTTGTGAAGATACTATAGGTCCATGAGAAAACTGCACCAAGATTTCTCCATCATCCCTAAAACCCAGAACACGGGGGATTCCACCAACCATAGCTAACTTAACCCACGACCCGATTACACCATACTCTTTCATCAACCAAATAGACTGATACTGTTGATTATTGAGATCTGTACAAACAATTGCAATTGATGACTTCTTATATACCTTAAGAGACAAATATGATAAATATGATGCATGCTGAATGGACAAACATTCGACTTCTTATATACCTTAAGAGGACAAATATGATAAAATATGATGCATTGCTGAATGACAAACATTCCCGGCAACACTAATCTCTCGAAAAACCTTTATCTCTTCACATCAAAAAGCCAAAAACAATAAAAACTTCTTCGCAGAATTGTTTTCCCTCAATCTGGGAATCACAAAAAATTATGCAATGCACCATTCACAAAACTGGAACAGATAGCTTCATTCTTCTAATCCAATAATATTTAGGAGTAATTTGAAGTTAATATTCTTTTCCAACAATCTGCCATTTAAGCTGAGTAAAGCTCAGCCTTTTATTTCAGCGTGCAAATATTAGATGTAGTACGCTGTTGAGGTTCCATGATGCCTTAAACACTCTATAATCATGGGGTCCTTGAATCAAATCCAAACCCAAAAAGCACCACATCAAAACCGTAAAACAATTCTTTTGAATAATCATGCATAAAATTGGGTTTTGGAAGATTTAGGAATTTTCCTTATGGACGGGATTCCAGAGAATGAGTTGTGACAAACTCATTTACGCTACCTGAGTGATGTACCCCACAAACGAGACAGACTAGGCCATTTGCAAGCAACCAGCAACACGAAATTGTTTGGAAGAGGGAAATGGAGAGGCATGTATTGCTTGACAACACGAAATTGTTTGAAGGGGAAATGGAGAGGCATGTATTGCTTGAACTCTTTATTGTCAAAATGTAAGGAGTATTGAAATTCACATTCTGAGAAGTATGGAACTTCTGCTTCCGGTGAGTATTCAACTTCTGGTTCTGGTAAGAAACAACGGTTATGGATAAGGAATTGGGGAGTTTTGTTTGAGGAGAGGGTTTTAATGAGGTGGGTGGAAATGAAGTTGCGGCTCTTGATGAGGAAGTACCATGATTTGCATACACTGGTGCATTTCAACAAACACTTGGTAGGCAGCTTGTATAAGATTTCTGCTATAACTGCTTCCGGCAAATTATCCGACATTTTTTTTCCTGATGGATTATTGGCTCTCGCAAAAATCACTCGGTGGGCTTCTGATGAGGGAATACTCGTCTTCTAGATGGGTTAGGATTTGTGTTTTTGTTGTTTTTGTTTGCTTGTTCTTCGACTATGACGCCTCAAAACTCAAAGTCCTACTTTTTCTTAGAAACGGGTCTGTCTGTTTTTCTTATAATTTCAACTTTAGCCCCATCCAATTTTGTTTTATTGTTTTAGCCATAGTATAATATTTATTTAGTCTTTATTGTTATATCTTTTTTCATTTTACTCATGAAAAAAACTCCATTTGACCCGTCTACATTTTTTATTTAATTGTTTTGGCCCTATTAGATTATAATGGAACCAGGAAGAAATAAATAATCAGACAACCTTGATCAAGGAAAAACATATTTATTCAAAAATTACTACACCAAGGATCCTATATGGTTATTTGAAAATTTTGATTTAGAACTTTTTTTTCTACTATACTTAAATTTATATTGAATTTAAACTCAATATTGCTCTTATTAAAAAAACATTACTCTTGTTAAATTACTATAACAAAATTTTTTTTAAAAAACTCTTTTTCCAATGTACTGGACTAAGCCAAGGCTATTATTTTGTTAATGCTTACTTGTATATATTTTTTTTTGAGTACTGGAAGAAGAAGGATTTAAATCCGGATCTATTGTCAGATCGTATATGCACTGCAATACTTATATTGAGTGCTTATCGATTCTTCGTACATCCAATTAATAGTTGATTATCATCTTAAAAAAAATAAGAAATCTGGGAAAACTCCCAGTGTACAACAAGTTCATCTGGATTTATTTCCAGGTATACAAAACAGCTAGAAATAAGTTAATATTATATATCATATAAATTCTTGAAATTGAAAACATGGCCGCAGAACGATGACATATATTCTTGACATCTATGTCTAATATTTATGCAGTCAAATTCCATTCTAGCAAAAGAAACATTCACATCACAAATACAAAATTAACCAAAGAAAACATTTCACATCACAAATTACAAAATTAACAAAGCTATCCACAAAAAGCTATGCATCCTATATTTGATCATCCAGTATTATAAAATTCTTGGTTATGGCGTCTAACCCTTTCAGAATTCATCAACCTATACGATTCCTGCCAAAGATGTCTAAACCCAGGTTAGGCCAAATTTAAATTAATTCAAAGATAAACTGGAAAATATAGTAAAGAATAGAACTTTTCAAACTCTGTGTTTGGATCTTTCTGCCTTCTCCTTATACCTTTTTTTCTACAGCATTACCTTTGTTCACATATAAATTCTTGAAATTGAAAACATGGCCGCAGAACGATGACATATATTCTTGACATCTATGTCTAATATTTATGCAGTCAAATTCCATTCTAGCAAAAGAAACATTCACATCACAAATACAAAATTAACCAAAGTATCCACAAAAAGCTATGATCCTATATTTGATCATCAGTATTATAAATTCTTGGTTATGGCGTCTAACCCTTTCAGAATTCATCAACCTATACGATCCTGCAAAGATGTCTAAAACCCAGGTTAGGCCAAAATTAAATTAATTCAAAGATAAAACTGAAAATATAGTAAAGAATAGAACTTCAACTCTGTGTTGGATCTTCTGCCTCTCCTTGTACCTTTTTTTTCTACAGCATTACCTTTGTCAAGTAATGCGAGACTCTCCACATAAGTATCAACAAAAGCATATGCAATTGAAGAAGTTAATCTTCTACGATAAAATTTCAATAAGATCTCTCCATTTCTTGTGAACCCCAACACTCTTACTTTCCCTCTCTTCTTGTCACCAACGTCTGGTAAATTCACCCATGACTCCACAACACCATACTCTCTCATCACCCATACACGAGTGAAATAAGAATCATCAAATTCAACAACAGCAATTGATGAGTCCCCAAATACCTTAACAGACCATCCAGATGCAAAAGGGTTCGCCTAACAATTTGACAACATAATTTCACCAAAAACCTCATCTTTCATATCAAACTACCAGCTTTACCATTCTCCATAGAAAAACAAGTCACAGTCCAATGCAGTACATTGTTTACATAAGCTGCTACACAATGTTTCCGTGAGGGACACACACCCACAATCCGGTTTTCTATCCAATATCTGGGTGCCTCACCACCAGAATAATCTTCCAAGAATTCCTGTTAAATGAGTAAATTTCAATCTGAACCTCAGGTTCTTGAACATTTTTACAGTCGTTCTAGTAGCTGCATCATCATTCTAAAGACTGTGTAGTCATTACTGTTAGAATCAAACCCAAAACCAACATAATCAATGCATAAAGAACAGAAGGCCAAAAAGGAAAAATTGGGTTGGGGAAGTGTGAAAGATTTTCTGATAGAGGGATTCCAGAAGATAAATTTATCTTCATACCTGTCCAATGCGACATGTCTATCGCAGAGACGTAACAAGCCATTAGAATAACCCACTGGGCGAAAGCAGGGCTTGAACGGGAAATGCAGCGGCATGTAATCCTTGAACTCTTGATTTTCAAAACCCAAAGAATACTGACTGGCGTAGAAATGAGATAGGAGTAATGGGTTAGGGTTGCTTTCGGTGTTAATAGATGAGGTTTTGGCAATTTGGGTGGAAACGAAATCAGGGTTTTTGATGATACAGTACCACAGCTTGCTAACAGTAGTTCATTGAATCAAGGACTTAACTGGTAGTCTGTAAGATTTGTATGATCACGCCTTCAGGCAAGTAGTCCGACATTTCTTAAGTTGTTTCTCCCTCTCAGATTGCTTTTACAAAACAGTGTAACCCTCAGCCAGATGAAATAGGAAGGGTAAAGAAGACGATGGTAGTTATATAATAGATATCCAAACTTGAAAGCTTCTCAAGCTACAGTAACCAATATTGAAATTTAAAACAAAAATCTGCAAACGGGTCTGCTGCTGCAGGACAACAGGTACAATTGGATGTGATGCTATGGCTAGGCTTTCTTAGAATGAACTGTACCATTCAGTTACGTCTGATTATAGCTTTTTAGTGTTTTAATCTATCCTTTGTAATCAAACAGCTTTTAATTAACTCAAGAAGAGAATTTTTTAGCTTTCTTTTTCTGTTTTGCACTTACATGTTTAGTTTCACTATATTTTTTTTTTCACTTAATTTTTTTTAGTTATGGGTGTTGTAACTTTTTAGTTCACGTTGGTTTGTTTGAATAAATTAAGTTTTTCTAGTTATATTAATAAAATAAATTCATTTTTCTGAAAAAGAAAATATAAAAAATGCTTATAATTATAAATTTGAAGAACATATATGTTTTAGTTGAGGACATATTGATAATCAAATTTGAGAACAATAAATTAACATCAATATATCATATAAACTCTTGAAATTGGAAACTTTATATTATATGATAGGAGAACGACTGAACAAGTAATTATCTGATATTTAGCATCTAAGTCTAATAGTTACACCGTTACATTCCATTCTAGCAAAATAACCATTCATATGAAAAATACAGAATCCATCAAGTACCCACAAAAAAAATATGATTCCAAATTTGATCAGCACTACTGTAAATTCTTGGTTAGGGAGTCGACACTTTCACACTTTTCCACATTTCATCAACGCCAATGATCCTGCAAATATACTTCAATTGTTATTGGCTGAATTAATTAAAAATCGAGGTCGGGTCAGAATTAAATCAATTCAAAGATAATACTGAAAATAGAGAAAAGAATAGAACTTTAACTCTGTGTTGGATCTTCTGCCTCTCTTTGTACTTTTCTTTTCCACAGCTTTACCTTTGTCAAGTAATGCTAGGCTCTCCACATAATAATAAATAAAAGCATCTCCATTTGATTTAGTAAGCAATGGTCTGCGATAAAATTTCAATATGATTTCTCCATTTTTTTTAAATCCCAAAACTCTTACTTTCCGTTTCTTTTCATCAACAACCTTTGGTAAATTCACCCAAGACTCCACGACACCATACTCTTTCATCACCCATGGAATAGCGAAAGGGGAAACCGAAGCAATTTGGATAATTGCAATAGATGACTCCCCATATACCTTAACACACTTTTGACTACCACTAGATGGTTCCAGATGATGTGGAAACATAATTTCACCAAAACCTCGTCTTTCATGTCAAACACCAGAATAAAATCTTTGTTTCTGAAATCAGGAATAACTTCATCATCATCATGATAATTTACAATCCAATGCAATGCATTGTTCACGTAAGCTGCTTTCCGTGAGGGATCTTCATTTGTCATTTCCTTTTTTATCCAACACGTGGGTGGATTAACAGTAATAATCTTCAAAGAATTCATGTTGAAAGAGTAAATTTCAATGTGAATCTTAGTTTCTTCGACATTTTTCCAGAAAGGGGCTTGATGTATCATCAGTCTGAAGACTTTGTAGTCGTTGCTATAGGAATCAAACCCAAAACCAACATAATCATAGCAGGACCAAAGGCTGGCCGGAAAGGCAAAATTGGGCTAAGGATGTGTGAATGGTTTTCTAATAGAGGGATTCCCAAGGATGAATTTGTCTTCTTACCTGTCCAATACGACATTTCTATCAGAGAGGCATAACAAGCCACTAGAATAACCCACTGCGCGAAAGAACCTGGAGCCGGGCTTGAACGGGAAATGAAGTGGCATGTACTCCTTGAACTCTTGATCACCAAAACCCAAAGAGTATTGATCGGCATCGAAGTGAAATAGGAGTAATGGTTAGTGTTGTTTTTGAGATGAATCGAAGAGATTTTGGCAATTTGGGTGGAAATGAAATCAGGGCTTTTGATGAGAGAGTTCCATAACTTGCAAACACTAGTACATTGAATCAAGGACTTAACTGGTAGTTTCTGTAAGATTTGTATGATCACTCCTGCGGGCAAGTAGTCCGACATTTCTTAAGTTGTTTTTCCTCTCCTACCACATTTACAACACAGTGAAACCCTCAGCCAGGTGAAATAGGCAGGAGAAAGAAGACGATGGTACATATAAATAATAGATACCGTAATAAAATTAGTAATTAGTAATAATAATAAAACGAAAACTTGAAAGCTACTCAATTTCATATTCAATTTGATTTAAAAATTATTAGTTTATCAATTTAGCACTTAAACTTTTCTATATAAACCAATTTAACTCAATTCTTATTAAAAAAAATATTTTTTTAATATTTTTAAGTAATAAAAACCTTTTAACTTTAAAACTAATCATCTTAAAAATTTAAAAAAGATTTCAAATTTTAAAACGGAACCATTTGTCTTTAAATTAACATTTTTTTTCTAGCTTTTCTCCATTTTCTTTTTCTCCATTTTCTTTAACTTTCTCATGAATCTATATACCCATTCTCATGAAATTTTTAAATCTATACATTCCAAATCTATGCTTAATTTTCTCTTTTCTTTCATAGTTTTAAAATCCCAACAACACTTCTCCGCTATTCCTAAATCCCAACACTATTAACCTTCGACTCCAAAGTTTACCCAATGTCGCCAATTTCATCTGCAATCCTGCTATGCATGATATTTCATCACCCATTAAAGGGATACAGGTTATTATCATAATGCTTACCACTAATAATCGCTATTGTCAAGTCAACAAATATTCAATGAACCAAAATCAACCAATCAACATTCTGCCAACATAATCTCAAGAAAGACCTCATCTTACAAATCAAACACCATAACAAAAAAGTAATACCCTCAAATTTCTTAGTCCAGTAAGTTACAGGTCAGTGCAATGCATAATTAACAAAAGCAGGAACAACACGATGATCCATATCAAACTTACTAGGAGCAAGCAATATCAGTAACATCCATGCAAGAATTTGAATTTGAAGAACATACCTCAGCTTTAAACTGAGCTTGAACTCTAACATCAAATTGAGCAGGGCAGCTCATAAATTTTGACAATGTATAAACATTTGTACTATAATCAAACCCTATCCAATAAATTTCTACAACGAGAGAAAAATTTATATCAAACACCATTCAGGCAACATAATGTCAAGAAAAGACTCATCTTTCCAATCAAACACCATTACTGATGAACTCGCACCAGTAACATCTTCCTGATTAGCTATAATCCAATGTAATGCACCAAAAGCAATTGAAAAGAAGAAAACAGAGGAGAAAATGCAAAACCATTCAGCAAGATTCATTGCCCACGTTCATTATACCATCATAAAGCACCTTCAAAGAACAACCACAACTAAGCAACATGTAGACCATGGAAATTGGGAAGCAAAAAGACATCCTTCATGCAGATTTCTGCAAAAAGGAGCATAATAACTTGACAAGTATCTTGACATTTCATATGGTTTACAAAATGCAAATAAATTTGCAATATTGTAAATATGGAATTCCAATACTAATACCATTAAGCAATGGTATTAATGAGGTAATGCACTAGAATAGTAGACATGCCAAAAGACTTCTACTACCCGTGCAAGATGACATCTACGCTGAAAACATCTGGCCATTTTGTGGCCACTTTACCACCAGCAGCTTTCACTAAGGAAAAACATTTTTGCACTTGACAAAGTCATTACACAGGAAGATGAAAAACGGACAGATGGTAGAGTATAAATATCCACATTTCGGAACAAACTAGACGAAATCATATATTATCCAATACAAGCTGGTATACATGGCACATTAGAACTGAATTTACTTTCTCAATTAACAAGCATGAAACACTTAACACTAAGAAACTAATGTGAAAACAAGTTTGAACTATTTACCTTCATATGCAACACAAAGCCAAGCAACACTAAATAGCAAACCAAATGTCTGTATCACATAAAATAAATAAAATACTCTACTCCAGTCCACTTGCTTCTCTAATCCAAAGTCCAAATCAGCTACCGGCTGTAGAACAAATCATATTACTGGGACTACTTGTACCTGCTCAAATCCTTTGATTGTGTCCTTTATCGAGTAATGCTAGGCTCTCCACATATCTATAAACAAAAGAACCTCCACCTTGCACTTTCATAAGATTGCTAGTTTGCAGGCTATGTGGGTCATGTGAGACAATTTGTCCATCATAAAGTTCCAATAATACTTCTCCATCATTCCTAAATCCCATCACTCTTCTGTTATTCCTAAATCCCAACACTAATGACCTTTGTCTCCCAACATTACCCAAGGTTGGCCCAACATTACCCAATTCCGGCAATTTCACCCACGACCCTGCTGCGCCATAATCTTTCATCACCCATATATCAGAATTCTTATCATCAATAACCGCTATTGTCGATTCTTCAAATGCCTTAAGAAATATGTAAGCTGAATCCAGATTAACCAAACATTCAGGCAACATAATCTCATGAAAGACCTCATCTTTCAAATCAAACACCATAACAAAAGTACGAGCCTCTTTCTCATTCCAATGAGTTACAGGCCAATGCAATGCGCCATTTACAAAAGCGGGAACAACATAATCAGCGATATAAAACTCAGTAGGAACAATATCAGTAATATCCCTCCAAGAATTCGAATTTAGCGAATATAACTCAGCTTTAAACTGAAAGGTAGGGCAACTCATAAATCTTAACAATTTATAATCATTTGTACTGTCATCAAACCCTAAACCAATAAAACTTCTACAACAAGAGGAAAAATATACAAAATTAGGTTGCGGAACAAAAAAGGATTTTCTAATGGAAGGATTCCAGAGAACGAACAGACAGCGAGAATGGAGTGAAACCACACCGTTGCAAGAACCGGCTACATGAAGATAATGACCAACGGTCTTCGGGTAAAGGACTGGCATGTAATCTGTAAATTTTTTGTCGTCGAAACGCAGAGTATAGCGTTGTTCGATGGAGCCTATAGAGGCGACAGGGAAGCGATGGAGAATCAACTGAAGCTTGGGCTTTTTAAGATGGGTGTGAATGAAATTAGGGTTTTTAATTAGAGAATTCCATGATTTACAGACAGAGGTGCATCGTATTATGGATTTAATTGGCAATTTGCAGAATATTTCTGCCATTACTTCTACAGGCAAATTGTGCCAAATATCTGATTTTCGTTTTTCCCTCTGCAGAGGCATCGCGAAACATAGAAATCTGAAAGGTCTGGCTTTTCTTTATCACTACTGTGCGAGGGTCTGGCTTTTCTTTATAAGGATAAATATTGTGCACTGTGTATTATTTAGAAATGTAGAAGAAAATAAGGCTAAATATAAGAGTTTTGTTATAACTTTATAAATATCTGAAATATTTTTTCAAAATGAAAAAAATAAATTGGTCATGACTTATAGTCAAATTAATATATACAAATTTTTATTTTTATTTTTAAAAATTAATTATGAAGGTCCTAACGTATGGATTTTGTAAACACGATGATCCTATCAAAAATATTTTATAAACAGGATGGTCTTATCAAAAATATCTTTTTTTAATTGTCAATTGACTAAAAATTTGGTCTTTAAATTAACAGCCGATCTCAAACTTATGGTTTCTATTAACACTTTAATCATTCTCTTATAATTTCCCCTAATATTTTTTCTCTATTTTGGACAAAAGGATTGATGCGTTAATAAAATCATAATTTAGAAATTTCATAATATTTTAAGAAGAGAGGTCCTCACGAGTTAATTTAATTATAATCAAAGGATCAATTTATTTTTTTTTTTCATTTTCAATAATAAGTTATTTGTATATTCAAGATGAAATCTTAGATTTGTTGTCGCATTACACTTTTTGTAGAGAGAAGAGTGCTGATTAAGGTAAATCTCTAGATGATTAATTGATATAGCTTATTTTCTCATTCAAAATTGTCAAGTATATATTAACTTTTCTATAATCAATATTTATCTATTACTCTCGTAAGAAATTCAATTCTCTTCAAGATTTTCTATATTCGGTTAATACTCTTCAAGGTTTTCTATATTTGGCTGTAAGAAATTTAATACTCTTCAAGGTTTGTATACTTAGGTGCAATGTTTTTTATTACTTCTATAAGAAATTTAGCAGTTTTCAATAAGGTTACGAAGCAAAGCGAGTTTTCGTGCATATCCAAAGCGGGTTTGAGCATTGATCAAATGATTTTGGGACAAAATTTATTAAATAAAATAATAAATATGTAAATTGATTCTTTTTTTTTTTTTCTATATTTAAGTAGAATATTTAACTATTTCTTTTATAAAAGATTTTTAATCCTCTTCGATCAACATGTTGGATGAGGTTCAAAAAAATCTTAATTACTGATAATATTATTAAAAAACTAATATTTTAACTTACCAACTCAATTAGAAATCTTAAAATTTAATTAACATTAAAATGATTATAATATTTATCTTTTAACCATGATTAAGACTTAACAGTCAGATTTGGAAGTTTGAAAATCTATTCAAAGCGAACTTATAAGTGTCACCACTTGCAAATTAAATCTCAGGACACCAAGGGAAAGTTGCATATACGACTAACATTGCATATACAACCATCAGGAGAGTACTAAATGATTCTCTTTCAACTAATCATCCTACATAGCTAAGATTGCATCATTGATATATGATATTATAATAGAAAAGATTATAGTAGCAGAACAATGCATATCGTAACTGAAAAAGAAGAAAAAAAAAAAAAAAAAAAAAAAAATATCTTTTAACCATGATTAAGTACTTAAACAGTCAGATTTGGAAGTTTGAAAAATCTATTTCAAAGCGAACTTATTAAGTGTCACCTACTGCAAAATTAAAATCCAGGACACAAAGGGAAAGTTGCATATACGACTAACATTGCATATACAACCATCAGGAGAGTTACTAAATGATCTCTTTCAACTAATCATCCTACATTTAGCTAAGGATTTGCATCCATGATATATGATATCGTATAATAGAAAAGATTATCAGTTAGCAGAAACAATGCATTATTCGTTTTAACTGAAAAAGAAGAAAAAAAAAAAAAAAAAAAAAAAAAAAAAAAAAAAAAAAAAAAAGAAACATAGAATGTAAACCTAACAGCAAGCTTGATAAACTAAAAGAAATTATGACAACCAAAAATCATGAACTCAACATTTTTCGAAAACAAAATTTCATAGGATCAAGTTAAAGTTTGGGTACTACTCAACAAAATATATCTTTCAATTCAAGCATGTGATAACACACTTTGCTTAATTGTTTTTCATAAGAAGAAGTTGCCTGCTGATTCAGAAACAGGAAAAAATATCTGGAGGACACCACATAAATAACCTCTACATTGGTATAAGCAGACATATGATCAAAAGAAGGAAAACAAAAAACAGTCAGATATATTGCATGTGAAGAGCAAACCATAAAATATTCAAGAAAAAATAACTGCAGAAAGTACCTGTGCATACCTTGGAATCAGAATGAATTCTAAGGCCTTATCCAGGAAAACATTTTGGATCAATCAAGGTGCATCCAGGTCCTAGTGCTCTAGCAACAGCACCATCGTATCTGTTGACAGTTTATACTGTATTATAGATCACACAATGGATTTGCTATAGAATTTGTGAAAGATATCAACACTGCTTGGTCCCAATATTGACCTGAAATCTTTGCTTTTAAGATTTTTTTTATGGTTTTGCAATAGAGCGTGCCTTAGGAAAGGAAAGAAACAGAGACAGAAGAAAGATAGGTAGGTTGTCTTACTCTAATCAATGGGATAGCTAAGCTCCATTTATTTGTTCCTTTTGTGGCCAAGAACTTTAACAATTACAAGCATGTGTTGTTCAAAAAAAAAAAAAAAAAAAAAAAAAAAAAAAAAAAAAAAAAAAAAAAAAAAAAAAAAAAAAAAAAAAAAAAAAAAAACGGCACATTTTGTTCATTGGTTTCAACTTTCATTATTATGAGAGATCAACGCCGGTGCTTAATGGAATGCAAAATAGAGCTTTTCACACCAAAAAACTACACATTTTACAGATAAACAGGAGAAGATGTTCCTTTTGCAGATTCTAAACATACTATTGCCAATACATAATTCAATATTTAAAATTCCTTTCACTTTCTCACCAAGTTCTGACAATCATTGCAAGGGAGTTCAAAATCTGTTATGAACATTACCACAGTACTGAATATTCATTGCCACAGGGCTTTAATAATGATTTAGTAAGATGGGAGGAAATGGAGTTGAATCTTCCAAAGGGAGCATCATGACTTGAAGAATTCACATGCTAGTGCATTTCAAATATATATGATGTGCGAATTTTAAACGGTTTCTATTGCAAATGTTTCAAAGGAGTGATTACTATATTCCACCTACTTAACCAACTGTCATAAAAGATGCTGCAGGTATTCTCCGTACAAACATGCTAAATACTTTAACTCGATCAACATTTAAGCACAACTAAAAGGATATATTAACAGATTTTAACTGAAATTTCGCTTAAATGCATTGACCAACATGGAAAATAAAGAAGCATCGCTACTTATAGATTAAAGGTTGATACAAGTTTCAATTGCCATCTTCGCATGTGAAAGCTAAATAACATAGTGTTTGTGTGTGTGTGTGTGTGTGTGTGTATACCAAAACCAAAATGGCAAATAGCAAACAGAAAAGCTTAAGGCACTTAACTTCTACTCAGAAAGTGCATCAGTTAAATCTGTTACTTAGCTTTGCATCACCTGTTCTGTGGCCTGTATCAGTTGCAATCATTGCACCATTTCCTTAATTGAGGAGAATTAGGCTCTCGACATGGGAAAAATAACATGAATACCTACGTATGTGATTAACCACAAGATTCTTAAATCGTTGGCTAACAAGGTCAAAGGAAGCTATTTGCCCCCGATCAAATTTCATCAAGACTTGGCCATTTGCTCTAAACCCCAACACTGTTGACCTTCCTTTCCAACGTTTACCTACAGTAAACTTCTCCCATGAATTCCTTACACCGTACTCTTTCATCATCCATATATGCGAATGATAAGGATCAGTGCCGTTTGGTTCTTTAATAACTGCAATTGATGACTTTGCAAATGCAATAACAGATAATTTAAACGCAGCAACCTTTACCAAGCACTCTGGCAGCATAATCTCCCGAAAGACTTCATCTTTTACATCAAACACCATGACTATACTCTTGAACCCAACATCCTTGTCTCCGTCACCCACAACCCAATGCAATGCACCATTTACAGAAGCCCCAGTGACATGCCCTTTAATCTTGTAAAAGGGAGCAATTTCTGTTATATCCTTCCAAGATCCTGAATTCAAAGAGTAAAGCTCAGTCTTAAATGGATGTCCGTACAACATTCTAAACACTTTGTAATCGTTGGTGCTTGAATCAAAGCCAAAACCAACTATTCCTCTAGAGTTGAAAGCGGCTTGTGGAAGAATTAAGGATTTTCTAATGGATGGATTCCAGAGAATGATATTCAACTCATACATGTTAGAGAAGCAAACTATGCCATTGCAAGAGCCGACGATCTCAAAGTGCTCGATGGGAATTAATGGGATTGATGGGCCAGGTAGAGACATGTACTTTTCTAACGCTTTGTTGTCAAAATGCAAAGAGTATTGATCAGGGCAATCGACGCGGACTAATACCAATTGTCGATTACGATTTCTGTTAACGGCGGCAAGGTGGGTGGAAATGAATTGGGGGCTTTTGATCAGAGAATACCATGACTTGCACACGATTGTGCATTTTATCAAACACTTGGGTGGCAAATGGGAGAGAATTTCCAGTATCACCTCATCAAGCAAGTGATCTGTCACTTTTAGGGCTTTCATTGTTGACTCACTATGTGGAAGAAGAAGAAGAGAAGAAGAAGAGAAGACGAAAGAGCAGAGTCCCCAAATTATTATGTTGAAAGGAAATGTTTGATTTGCCTCTCAGAAAGCATTGTACAATTTGCCTCAAAATCAATTTCTTTTTATGATATAAAACTATAATTATAGAAATTTAAAATTTTATATCCAGTATACATTTATCATTAAATTTAAGCTACTTAATCATGACTTTTAGATTAAAAAAACATTTAATAATTCATTACCTATAAAATAGGTGATTAATTATTATTCATGTATCTTATTATTAAACACTAATAAAAATTATTCAATAACAATAAAAAATATGAATTTTCCTTTTAATAAACAATTAAAATAAAGAAACCAATTCAGTTTACCTGTAAAATAAAATTAAAAACCAATCATAATCAAACCGTGACAATCATATTTTGAAGTTTGAACATCTATTCAAAGTGAATTTCTAAATGTCACCACCTGCAAATTAAATTTCAGGACACTTAAAATGGCAAGTAGCATGTATAACTATCCTTGCATACATAACCATCGACGGAACTAAATAATTTTCTTTGAACGAATCATCCCACTTAGCTAGATCTTACGATATAAAAGATTATAGAGTAAACCATTAAAAATACCATGAAATTTAGGATTTGTTATAATTATATCATATTCTTAAGTTAATTCAGGTATTTTAACTTTTAACTTTTATAATAATTACATTCTTAATTCAAATTTATCCTTTATAAATGAATAAAATAATAGAATATGAGACCCATCCGGTGCTATTGTATTAAAATTTAACCATTTATAGTTAAGTAAAATAGTGCATTGAATTGTTTAGACGAACCCTAAATACTCTCCCTCATCGATTTGAACTGTTGAGAGACCATACAAAACTTGCTTTTTCTCTCATCCCTCGCTACTGTTATACTTGATTATGTTGGTCAATTGATCTATTTGGTAGCTTGAGTGATATTGGATGCGGAAACTAGATTACAGAAGGCGAAATGACAACAGGGAAGAAGAGAGGATTGCTGGAGCTAGAGAGCTCCATTGAAGATATTTCTAGTTTCTAGTTGCTTGCACCCACATGATACAGCAGACTAGTTTGTTCTTGAATTACTGGAGCTAGAAAGCAATATTGAAGATATTTCTGCAAACTAAGAGAGGACCTGAGCTTTGTGAGAGGCAGGTTAGAACCGATAAAAAGGAGAAATTTTGTATGTTCGATTAAGTTTTAAAGCACTACGTTTTCAAAACTTAACTATGATGGTTAGCTTTTAACTCGGCCTTTTGTGGTGGGATCCACATATAGTATTATTTTATTTATTTATAAATGATAAATTTGAATTAGGGTGCAATTATTACAAAAGTTAGAAATTTGGGTGCTTAAGGGTTAATTTAAAAATAAGGTGCAATTATAATAAAATGCAAATTTCAGGGTATTTTTAGTAGATTACTCAAAGATTATAGTAGCAGAATAATGGATATCGTAACTGACAAAGAAGAAAAAAAAAAAAAAAAAAATATTATTATTATCTTTATCACTTAATCAAGTTCCAATAAATCCATATTCTGACGGAAATACTATAATATTAATTCTTTGAACGATATCATTCTTTCAATCACATAGATCTAAAATTTTCATATTTACAGTAGTATATATATTATTAAAAAGCTAGACAATACTAATTGAAGTAATAGTAATTAACCAATTTTATTAAAATTTTTGATTATTAAATTTACCTCAACCAACATCTGTAATTTAATGTCCGTAATTTTGTTATAAATAATTTTATATAACTAATAGTTAATTCTTAAGTTGATAAATTTTAAGATGATAAATTTATAAGTTAAGGTACAATTTTAAAGCTGTATATTGACAAGTCAATATCTTTCACCATTTACTTATTCATAATATTGTATCCCTTTTATATACTAATAGTAAAATAAATTATTAAATTTATAACATTTAATAATGACCTTCCGTATGCATAATTAATAATTATAAATAAATTATTAAACACATTTTTATATGTTGTAATGTGAATCATAAAAGAAGTTAGTGTGACTGCCAAATTTTGTTAGTATAGTAAGTCGATACCCTTAAATATTATATACTTCTTTTCTTTCATCAATTATTTTCACCTGTGTTAAGTTTAAGTAACCTCAGCAAAACTTGACTAGTGTGTCTTTTGTCTCTTTCCCTCGCTACTGTTATATTTATTATTACATTTAAATAAATTTGATTATAAGTTGAATACTACTTTCTAGATCGTACATTTATTCCCGCGTAGTCAAACTTGTGTGATATAGTAGACCATATGGTCGTAAAATAGCTTGTAATATCAGTACTATGTGAATTACAAGAAGGCGAAATACACTCATTGGGTAATGATAGTATTTTGAAGTAAGTATTGCTGTATTAGTTGCCTTATGTCAGAGCTTGCCCATTTCTTTTTGTTACTTTGATATTTAATAAGTGTTTCTTGTAGTTGCTTGCACCCAATCAATCATAAGCTCAGTCGAGCTTATGGTTGAATATCAATTATGAAATATTGGGATCAATACTGCGTTGTAAGGTCAAATTTATTTGATTTAAATGATAATTAAGTTATCTGTCACATATATTAGTATCGTGTGCAATCTCCCTAGAATGCTGATTGCAATAGACTGTTAAGCATATAAGTTTAAAAAATCTGATAATAACAAGATCAATAAAAAATAATAAAATGGAGAGAGCAATATACTATGGCTAAACTACGATGTGCTGCACATTAAGATATATATAGACAAAACATCATCTTTATCGAAAATAATACCTTGTAAAAATATGAGCTGTGCATTGTATTAGAGTGTATACGCTTTATTATAATCTCGCGGGCTGGTTTACGCTACTTTGGTTTTGCTTGCTTAGTGAAATCATTTCTTTGCATTCACTCTCAATTAGTACTCTCTGTGGTCACCTAGGTTTATATTGAATGTGGGTGTAGATAATGAAACTGAGGCGATAATGTCTTGTTATGAATAGGTTGTTTTTCTTAATTTTTTTAGTTGTTGTTTTGGAATCTTGTGTCGTATGCAATATTGACGATATAACCACACATAATAAAAGTAGTGCTCATGTATTTATCAATGTATTATCGAAATTTCTCGATTATATGGTTTAATATTAGGATATATTGACTATCTTACAGTGTTGTTATTTTCCTCAAGTTTCTTACAACCGTCCTGCTCTTATTCTTATATTTATGTCAATACACACAACCAGTTTTCACGTCGCCATTTGTTTTCCGTAACGTGTTTGAGATTCGCTTATTCTCAAGATGTAGTGAGTAGCAGAAATAATGGAATATCGTAACTCACAAAGAAGAAAAAAAAAAAAAAAACATAGAATAGTAAAAGTTACAGCAAGCTTTATAAACTAAAACAATTTATGGCAACCAAAAAATCAATGACGTAACATCCTCGAAAACAGAGAGTTTCATAAGGGTTCAAGTTAAATTTTTGCTACTACTTCAACAACAAATATATATCGTTTCATTAATGTCATATGATAGCTACATAGTTACTATAAAATCTACGTTATTCGCCATGACTATGAAGTGTAACTTGGATATAGATTACAAACAAGTTTTCATATGATAGAGCTTTGGGCGATATTTGATGAGATATTAATCTATTCGTAAGCTTTAGTAGATTACTGAATTTCCTTTGACTGTCCTACCAACGGGACTCACTTTACATGATTTATATGTTAAATTTTTATTGAATTAGTTTGAATTATATGGCATGATAACACTCTCGATAAATATAATTAAAATACACGCATTATTATTCTCATTGATATTCAGTTCTCGAAACACTCTTAGTCATAGAATGTTTGCCTATAAAAAAAAAAAAAAAAAAACATAGAATGTAAAAGTTACAGCAAGCTTTATAAACTAAAACAAATTATGGCAACCAAAAATCATGAACTTAACATTCCTCGAAAACAAAGTTTCATAAGGTCAAGTTAAATTTTTGTTACTACTCAACAAAATATATCTTTCAATTAATGCATATGATAGCACATAGTGTTACTTAAATCGCCGTACGCCATGATATGTATATAGATACAGATATAGATACGGGGTATGATACTTTTTAACTTTGTGATACGTGATGAGTTACACGGATATGTAACATGATAAAAATTTTTATTGAATTAGCTTTGAATTATATGCATGATAAATAATATAATTAAAAGCAATTATTTAAAAATCTATTAAACATACTAATTGACTAACTACTATAATTAAAAGTCTGAAATTTAGAGGTATTTAACTAGAATTTTGACCCTAAGTATCCTATAATAACCTATTCGCTCCATTGGCTAATTTTTGGTATTTTGGTATGCATTTATATCGCGACTGGGTACTGCGTTTTGAAAACGCGGTACAGAGGGCAAACCACCGATTTAAGTAACACTGATAGCACACTTGCTTAATTGTTTTTCATATGAAGAAGTTGTCTGCTGATCCAGAAACAGGAAAATATCTTGGAGAGAACAGTTTGTCCCCATATTTTCCTTTTGTGGCCAAGAACTTTAACAATCACAGGCATATGTTGTTCTAAAAAAAAAAAAACAAATTATAAACAAATTTAGTTCGCTTTTGCTTTTCTTGGACTACTTCTCTTGGTCAGTAGCGAATCATACGAGCAGCAACCACTGTATCATTCTCTTTGTCGAGCAATGCCAGGCTCTCAACGTAATTGTAAATAGAATCAGCAAACATTCTAGCTTTCCAAGGATTAGAGGTTGGAATAATCTTGTCAATCTCTCGTTGACTCTCCAGTTCGTATGAAGCTATTTGATTAGCAGTACCAATGAACAGCTCTCTATAATTTCTGAACCCCAAAACTGTTAGTTTTTGTCGGCAGCTTCCTTTAACAGTTGCTAGCTTCATCCATGTCTCTGTTACACCATACTCTTTCATCACCCATATATGAAAATGAGACTGACTACCCAAATCTTTATAAATAATCGCAATTGATGACTCCAAAAATGGCTTTATTGAAGTAAATAATGGACAAGCATCAGAAACACGTTCAGGTAACATCATCTCACGAAAAAGCTCATCTTTCATATCAAACAGCATTATTGATAAACTCGTACCAAAAGCATCTTTTTTTCCACTAGCTATAATCCAATGCAATGCACCTTTAAAATAAACTGCAGGATTCACCATCTTATTCGTTATATAAAATTTTGGAGGAAGGCTAGTGATATTCTTCCAACAATTCGAATTAAGCGAGTAGAGCTCAGCCTTAATCTCAGTTTCGCTCCTAATGATGCTTAAAACTTTATAATCTTTGGTTGTATAACGAAATCCAAAGCCAATCAATTTGGTATATTTATTTGCAGCCAGAAAGCGTCCAGGTGTAAACTAAATTGGAAATTGGAAGAGCTAAAAATTTTCTGATGGAAGGATTCCAGAGAATGAAGTTGAACTCATGCTTATAATTTCTATAAGAATCAACAAAGAGAGAGACTAGGCCATTGCAAGAACCAGCTATACGATAGTTTTCGAAGGGGAATTGGATAGGGATATGCTCTTGAAATTCATTGTTGTCAAAATACAAGGAACATTGAACCTCTCGATACGAATAGGAGCGACGAACAAGGAAATAATGGGAATTTTTGTTCGAGGAGGGGTAGACAGAATTGAAATAAGGGCTTTTGAGAAGAGAGAATATGAGTTACACACGCTGGTGAGTCTCAACAAACTTCTGGCCGCAACCTGCATAAGATTTGTACTACCAGTTCATCAGGCAAACTATGTGACAGATCCTGCTTTTGTTTTTCGCTTTCCCTTGCAAATCCGAGCTCAAACATGTAGGCAGATGGGATGGGAATCGGTGTGTGATGATAAAAAGAAAAGGCGACTGTGTAGAACTAGAAATAAGAACAAGAGAAGCAATAATTCCCAATTGTATTATTGAGAATAATTTTGTATCATGAAAATAACAGGGCCTATTTATAGTGTTCGCAATTGCATAAACAATGATTCAAAAGCAAAACAAAATAAGAAAACAACTATTCAACAAGACTTATCGCCTCGTTCATTATCCCAACTTCAAAGAACCGCCACAACTAAGTAGAGTGAAGCAAAAATAAATCTTTCATGAAGCAAAAATACCAAGTAGCGTGAACCACCGGAATAATTTGTACACTTGACTTATGCACCATATGCAGTACTATTCCTTTTACAAAAATTAGTTTTTTCTTTTTTTTTGTGAGCTGTGTTGCATGTTGCCATTATTTTTTATTTACTTGTTATATAGATTTTTATTATATTAAAGTATGATTTCATATTGAGATTAAGATAAATACGATGACTAATTACATTAAACTTCATAAATTAATACAATGAGTGCTTATATTTTTGTTACACATTTGTTACTGTAACAATAAATTTAAAAGAAGAAAAATAGCAATTTGAATATGAAATATATATATCAAAACTAATATTAAGTTATTCAATAAAGAAAAATATTACATGAATTTGTATAATTAGAAAGTTATTGATAATGCATGAAGATGTTAAAATTAATAATTAATTAAATGTAATTAAATATAAGAATCAATTGACTATCGATCGCCTATAAATTTCAAGAGAAATATTTAACGGAAAATAAATATGGAAACTTACAACTAATATATGGGAGGAATATCTTAGATTCATATTCAAAATTTATTATTATTACTTAATTTGTACGTTGCTATTATTTTTTTAAGTAAAAATTATTTAATGTAAGCATATTTTAGAGAATCTGCTAGTCCCCTCCTTCTTACATCTGTATATGTTATTAATATATAATATTACTAATTTATTATAGATGAGTAATTAAGTTTGTTGAGTTTTAATTTTAAATAAAATTATAATGTATTTATTATTTTATTAGTCATAGTTGTTAGCTTTTTTAAATAAATCATATTAATAAATTAATTAATTAAAATAGATAAATAATATATTTTGATTATTTTAAATAAATCTTATTAATTAAATTAATTAATTAAAAATGAGTAATCATCTTAATTTGATTATTTTTAATAATCATATCAATTTGATTTTTCAGATAATGCATATTTAATTAAATTAATTGACATTTTTTTGAGAATAATTAAATTAATTAACATTGCTAATGATATTAATTTAATATTTAAATCAAAAATAAAAAATTAATCAAATAGTATTTTGTATTTTTTAAATTAAAATCTTTTAATATTGGCTATGACTAAGGATAATATAGGATACTAAAATTTAAATAAGTATATTTTAGAAAATTCTATTATTTTCCCCTCAATTCCATTTTTACGTATATTATGGTTTATAAATTATATATATAAAAGTAAAAGTATATATATATAATGCAGGTTATGAAACTCCAATTTTGATAATTAACGAGGCGAGTATAAAATAATACAAACATTTTTTAATTCTTAATTTTATTTTATGTTTTATTTATTTATTTATTTTAGTCTCCGGAATCAATCCAGGACTTCTTTCTCATGATCCAACTTCTATTAGATGTCCTAATCCGAGTCCAGTAAGAAAATCACCCTATAAATAGTGTGTTTTTGCTTCATGAATTTCCACATTCTAATTTAGCGTTTCTGTCTCTAATCTATTCCTCTGCGTTCTGTTTTTACTCTTTTGGAGTCATTGAGAATGTCTTCCTCTTCGTCAACAAAGAAGATCACGCTCAAAACCTCCGATGAGGAGATATTCGAACTGGAGGAGCAATTCGCTTTGGCATCCGAAACAATCAAGCATATGATAGAGGACGGGTGCGCCGAAACTACTATTCCGTTGCCCAATGTGAACAGCCGTACAATGGCAAAGGTGATTGAGTACATCAAGAAGCATCATGAGTTGGCCGCTGAAGGCAAGGATAAGAATTATGCCGGCGAGGAATCTGAAGAACTCAAGAACTGGGATGCTAATTTTGCCAAGGAAATTCGGGCTGATCAGGAGATTCTTTTTAATGTAATTTTGGCTTCAAATTTTTTGGACATTAAAGACCTTTTGGATTTGCTTTGCAAAGAAGTGGCTAGTATGATGAGTGGAAAGACTGTTGATCAGATTCGACAGATTTTTCACATCAAGAATGACTACACTCCAGAGGAAGAGGAAGAGGTTCGTAGAGAGAACCAATGGGCTTTTGAGTAGCTTAGTTACTTGAGTATCACCATGCATCTGTCTATATATTACAAATACACAGTATGTTACATCTGATAGGGATGGTTTTAGGTTCAGTATGCTAATTCTGGGGTTTATATTGTTAATGGTTTGTGATGGGTGAGATTTTGGTTACATTAGTATTTGGTTTTAGACTTTAGTAAAGGATTTAGTGTAATCTTTAACTTGCCCATTATTCATATATTCATATATTCCAGTTTCAACTTTCAATTAACGGTTTTCAAGAATCCTAAACATGGATCAAATTGATGGACTTGGTAATACACGAGTTTCTCTGCATAAATTTTGAAGGCCCATGAAAATTAAGGCACAAACCAAAATAAAAAATAAAAAAGAAGTACAGGAAACTCAGTTAATGGTTTTTTTGACCGGTGTGTTCATTAATTTAGTAGAGTAACTTGGTTTTCATCTGACTACATGGATTAAGTTGAGGACACAGAAGGAGATTTCATGGCCTCCCTCCTGATCTAAAAAAAATGTTCTGTTGGGAAGTTATATTTAGCTTTTCTTGAAACTGGCTTTCAATTTTTCTATTTCAGCTGTTTGTTGTTTTTCCGCTGGGAGTATAGAAATGGAGGGGTCAGACTCTTGTATGGGATAAATTATGTTTTTAATAAAATTGAAAAAATCAATAAATAAGGCTGGTTAATTCGGACAATTTTACGGCACGTGGAAACCTTCTGTTTTTGCATCATCACACTACTCGCATTACACAGAGTGCCCCGAAAGGGCGAAATCTTGTTCTGCTGAGCTTTCAAGTACACAAGAGGTTTTGTGTTTGGGGATGTATTTAAGTTCAATGAAAGTGATAATCTGAGTATTAATGATTGTCTTGAAAAATGCTCAAGAAATTGTTCTTTGTGTTGCCTATGCACCTGCAAATGAAATTGATGGCACTGGCTGTGAGATTTGGAGCAAAGCGACAATTGAGATATCAGTATACAGAAAATATTGGCAGGCCATTTATGTCCTAAAATCCAAAAGTAAGATCACTTAGTTACATGGAAAAAAAAATTCTTGAAGGTATATAATAAGTCTTCTAATTTTATTGGCATAAATCAATAACACAAATTATCGCATCCCCTACAAAATTTCCTTTATCAAAGTAACACTAGGCTCTCCATATAGCTATAAACAAAAGAAGAATCCATTCTCACTCGATTCTTGATAAGATTCTGAATATTCCTAGTCTCAAAGTCAAATGAAACTATTTCTCCACTTTCAAATTGCAATAACATTTCTGTATTATTCCTAAATCCCAGCAATCTTGAGTTTTCTGTCAACTGTTTACCCTCAAGTTCTATCAAAATCCAACCCAGTTCTTTCTCCTACGTTTCACCTACTCCGTCAACCTGTAACTTGACCCGTGATTCAACTACTCCATACTCTTCTATCACCCATATTCCCGAGTTAAAATTACCATTTTCACGCTTGTCAACAACTGCAATGGATGTGTTCATAAATTCCATTGTACACATTTTATACAATCCCAAAGACTTCAAATTCTCCATGCACTTCGGCAAAGAATCCTCCGAAAGACCTCATTTCTCATATCAAATACCACAATTTCACCATTAGTAATCCAATGCAACGCATGGTCAACGAAAACCGGAACCACTCGTTCATTTACATAATAATATCGTTTAGTATTATAAATATTCTTCCAACGACCTGCAGAAACCGAATAGAGCTCAGCCTTAACGGATGATTCTTGTTCTTGTTCGCTTCTGTGCATTGTAATTCGTAAAACTTTGTAGTCGCCAATGCTTGAATCGAACCCAAAACCAATCATGTCAATATCATTTCTTTCTTTGGAAATAAAATTGGGATTGGAAGTGTTAAGTGTTTTCTAATGGAGGGGTTCCAGAGGATGGCTTCACAATAATTGTCATCGTAGAAGCTGATCAAGTCATTACAGTAACCGAAAAGGCGAAAATCTATGGTGTTCAGTGGCACAAGAAGAGGCATATACTCGTCTAACTGGTCATTGTTGAAATGTAAGGAGTATTGCTCCTGGTAATTGTCGTAAAAGCCTAATAAAAGCAATTTGGGATTGTTTATGGATCTGTAAAAATGGGTGGAAATGACATAAGGGCTTTTTATGAGAAAGTATAATGACTTGCATATGGATGTGCACTGCAATATGAACTTGATGGGTAGGTTAAACAAGATTTCTGCTGTCACTTCTTGTGGAAGACGATCTCACATTTTCTTGGATTTTTGTTTTTCTTCAGAGAGTAGCCACTGGAGGGTCTATTTATAGATAGAAATTTAGCAGGCAATGAAATTAATTTTGCTGATTAATGTTATAATGCTCAAAAATGAACTTTTTCTTTTTGTTTTAGCATACTAAACTATGGATGGTCTGATATTGCTATTACATATAGTTGATTTTGTTTTAATTACGAGTAATTCTATTGGCCAAATAATTTTAGTTTCTTGCAATTTCGTTTTTTATATTCCAAAAGCTTATTTTAATTTCTGGATTATTCATAATTAGAATTATTTGGTTATTTCTAATCATCTCAGATCCAGAAAAATCAGGATCAATCCAGAAAAAATGCAAGATCTTACACCAACTGTAATCACAGTATATTGTTTGTTTTGGGAGATTTCCGAATTGATGGTGTTTTTAATTTTGTTCATCAAATTATCAATATTTTAAGTTCCATTGCAAGTCAAAAAAATAAACATGACCCATTTAACAGCATTTGGTATCCATTTCTCAAACCCATGCATATAAAATAAGTATATGTGTTTGCATAAATAAACTATAATAAAAGATAAATATTTTTATTAACACTGTTGATGAAATTATAAAATAAATATTATTTTAAATTTGTTAATAAAATTAGCATTTTATAGTAATATAAATTATTGATATTCAATTACGTTTTTATATTCCAAAGCTGTATTTTAATTCTGGCATTATTCATAATTAGGAATTGATTTGGTTATTTCTAACATCTCAGATCCAGAAAAAATCAGGATCAATCCAGAAAAAAATGCGAAGATCTTACACCAACTGTAATCACAGTTATTATTGTTGTGGGAGATTTCCGAATGTAGCGGGTGTTTTTTAATTTTGTTCATCAACATTATCAATTATTTACAGTTCCAATCAAGTCAAAAAAATAACATGACCCATTAACAGGCATTGGGTATCCATTTCTCCAAACCCCATGCATGATAAAATAAGTATATTGTTGTGCATAAATAAACTATTAATAATAAGTAAAAGTATTTTTTATAAACCACTGTGATGCAATTATAAAAATAAATATTCATTTTTAAATTTGTTATAAAATTAGCATTTTTATAGTGAATTAATAAATTAGGTTGATAAAAGTATATAGACTAATTAATATGTTATATAGTATATATATATAATATATATAAATTAACTAGTCAAAATTATATTTAGGTTTTGTATATTTTATTAAGACTTACATATTGTTTTAGATTTTATTTTCTCTCTCTCTTGAATGGGAATAATACGAGATAATGCAAACTGTTAATCGTTCAACTTTATTATTTGATTTATTGTGATATTACTAGTCAAATTAATTTTAGGTTTTGTTATTTTTATTAGACTACATAGTTGGTTTTAGATTTTATTTCTCTCTCTTGAATGTAATAAGTACGAGTAATGCAACTGTTAATCGTTCACTTTATTTTTGATATTTTATTTTTTCTTAATAAAAACAAAATTAATTCTTGATTTGGGAAATTTAAGTAAAAAGAAACTCCAATTTTCAGAATTACACTAATACAGCGGCCAAAGAAGAAACTCAATTTTATATTGAAAGAAACCCTCGATAACACGAGGATATTTGCAATGTAGTTTGACAATATACCGATAGATTAGCAATTAATTTTTTATTAAAATTTTGTATTTCAGACTGTATAAATGTACGTTAAATGATAAAATTTAGTGATAAAATTATTGACTCATTAGGGACAAAACTTTCCGTGAGTAAAACTAGTAAACTTATATATTTGAAATAAATATTATAATTGATCCAAATATGAAATCTTATTTGCAAACATAATGTTATTGTGATATATGAACTTATATCTTAGAAGAGGAAAACATCTAATTATATATATTTGAACAATTGGGAAATTCTTGCAGACAAGAAAGAATACAAAACTAACACAACAAAAAGTCTTGCAGGTTGAACTAATCCTTTTCCCCTGCACATTTAAGATCTTCAATTGCCTCATGTCCATACCTAGTTTAATCAAAGCTCAAGCAACACCAGGCTTTCCATAAAAGTATCCACAAAAGAATACCCAGAAGAAGCAGAATGAATTCCAAGACCTTCAATCTCTAAGCTTTTTGCATCAACTGAAACTAAATCTCCATTATATAATTCAAAAATCACACCACCATTTCTCCTAAATCCCAATGCTCTTGGAACACCACCTTCATATCTCCCAACAGTTAGTATCTTTTCCCAGGATTCTGCTACACCATACTCTTTCATCACCCATATATCGCTATCGGAGAATCTAACGTAATTTCTTCTAAACACTGCAATGCTTGAATCTTCGTAAATAGAAATTGTCAAAAACATAGGATTTTCATTAACCAGACATTCTGGCAATATTAATTCACGAAAATTCTCATTGCTCATGTTAAGGCTCATAACCAAATTATTACACTCGCCATTGCTTTTTCTTTTGGTTGCAATCCAATGGACTGCTCCATTGACAAAAGCTTGTGAACTTCTTTCAACAATGTCATACTGGGGTGCTATATCAGTAATAACTTTCCAAGAATTCTTTCTAAGTGAGAAAATCTCAACCTCAATTGCTACTTCATCATCTTCTTCACTTTCGTTTTCATATTCCAGAAGTCTCAAAACTCTTACCACTTTATAATCATAACTGCAAGAATCAAATCCAAAACCCACAAAAGCCTCAAAAGCACCATGAGAGTCAAACTTGATGTTCGGTTCAGGGAGTTCCAGAGATTTTCCAATCACTGGATTCCATAATACGAAAGTGTAGTTGTAAGTGTATAGATTGTGCATAAGGCAAACCAATCCATTACAAGAACCAACAATGGAGAAAGATTGATTGTTTTCTTTAAAAGGAACTCCAAGCTGCAAGTATTTGCTGAATTTTTCGTTGTCAAAATGCAAAGAATATTGTATTTCTTGTGTTTCCTGAGAGGAAAGCTTAAGCAAGAACAAATGTTCTTTGTTGGAAGAAATTGTTTGGATAAGGTGAGTAGAAACAAAGCTGGGGTTCTTTATGAGAGAGAGCCAATATTTGCAGACACAGATGCATCTTCCGATGGATTTGTTTGGAAGCCTGTGAAAGATGTTTAGTAACACTTCTTGGGGCAAATAGTCTTCCATTATTAGGTTCAAAAACCAAGATTTCGATATAATTAAGAAGATGCAGAGGAAACAGAGTGTGGAAGTTATAACATTGTCTAGTCAATTACTTGTCAACTAGTTTACGCGTTCATGACAATAGAAAAATCCCAATTTCTGCTTAGGTTTCAGTTTTCAACATTTGAATGCTAATCACTGATGTGTACATAGAAATTTCCTGGAAAGAAAATTGTGTTTCAGTCAAGTAAAGAATAGATAAAGAAAAAGCATTTGGAGATTCTAGAAGCCAATTAGTCTTCAATTCTTAATGCTGTCACCAAACTTACAACAAACAATGTTAAGTTACCCTTCTGCCCTTCGTTTAACTAAAACAATTTGAAATTCCAGCGAATTTGTGCAAAATCATTTACAACACGTCTTCGTGGAATGTTGAGTAACAGCTATTTTTATAATAGTTAGCCATTAGCTATTTGAGTAGTTTTTCACGAAATACTAAAGTTATATTCGGCAACAGTTTTTTAAGTAGTTTTTAGCGATTTAATTGGTCAAACCGCTAAACGCTACTTAAAAAGTTGTTCGATAACATAGTATTTGAACTAATTTTTAAAAGTTAGGATAACGTTTGATGAAAAATTTAACTCATGTGATGTTTAACTTTTAGTATTTTATAAATAGCTAGTCAAATAGCTAACAATTAAATACTACTAAAACAGCTAATAGCTGTCAAAATAATTAATTTTGCCGAACAAACTATAAAAACTAAATGTTATATGAGAATTTTTTATCAAACACTAACTTAACTTCTAAAAACTAATTCAAATTCTATGTTATCGAATATTATAAATAATGGGATTTAGCGTTTTGATAAGTGAAAATACTAAAAGTTATTTAAAAAGCTACTGTCAACGCCACGAAGGTTGCAAAAGAATAGCTTAAAATGCACTATGTCTCAAAACAAATTCCAAAGCCATTTCTCTTTCAAAAAACAAGACATCATTTGTTATTATTATTATTCGAAGAAATTAATTAAAATTTATTTAATTATATACCATAAAATTTTTTTACTCTATGCATGTGTGCATGAGAATAGAATTTTCAAATATTAATATTTACTCTATTATTGCATAGTGCACTGTTGTTTGTACAATCTGATCTAATTCATTTCACTTCTTGAGTTCTTTCAAGGTTGAATTGATTTTAAATCCATTTGAGTTTAGTTGAATCATCGAATATTATTTGCAAAGCTAAACATTTTTTTGCTTTGTAATTTTCTAGTCTGGTTGGAAATACGTTGGGTCCCTTTTTAATCCAGTTCTTTTTTTTTTTTTTTTTTTTAGTTGAATCATCGAATAATTATTTGCTAAATAGCTAAACATTTTTTGCTTTGTAATTTCTAGTCTGGTGGAAATACGTTTGGGGTCGCCTTTTTAATCCAGTTCTTTTTTTTTTCTTTATTTGGATTCTTTACCGTTCCTTGGGCCGAATGGATCAGGCCCAATTGAGTTCAAGGAGAAAGCCAGGGGATGTGGGCTTTCGGCTAGTTAATTTCCCATTTGCAATTGTTGACCTCTGGAAAATTTCTACAGCAAGCATAAACTTAACATGCAACTAATTGTCTAAAGGTTTAATCGATACATATAAATTAAGAAAATATTTAATTTAGTATTCCTCTTTAAAGTTATATTATATCTAATTGTTAATTATAAGGCTGAAATATATAATACATATTATATATCGTGGATATTTCTTTATATCCCATATTCTTCTTTGTTATTCATCTAAATTTGTTCAAGTTTTAAACCTCTTATTTTCTTGTGGTATAATATGTATAAGATAGGACACTGGACTTAATCACATCTTGGAATTTTAGGGGTGTTAACGACTTAATTTTTGAGGCTAAACTATTTGATAAAATTAATTTGATTAAAGCGAGCAATTCTTTTCAAAGGTTTTATCGATGATAAATAGAAAAATGAGTAAGTCCACCAAAGTTGCATATTTATGCCATCAGTTAATTAACGATAAAGGACTGCTACTAAAATCTGCGTTAATGTCTTTAATCAAGACATTAGATAGGGGCAACTAATAAGTAATAACTAGAGAACAATTATAGTTTAAAAAATTTGGACCTCCAAATAAAATAATCCAAAAATTATAATAGTTTATTATTGTGGTATGACTGTTAAAAACTTATGAGGAGAAACTTATTTTTGTTTGCTTCTAAAGTTCTAATCTTTAAATTATTTGGGGATTTTTCTTTCATTCTTGGGTATTTAATTTTTACATATTAAATTAAATTTAAATCAAGAATATTGCAAGGAAATAAAATGGCTTAAAATGAAAATGGTATAGTAAAGGCAGGTTTTTTAACGAGTTTAAGTCAGAAAGGGTAGTTTTAAAATTATAAAAGTATCTGATATGTTTAAGAGGATATTTTAAATGGAGTTGAAAAAAATATAAATTGATAAAAAAAACTTTTAATAGGATCCAAATCAGGTGTAAACGAGGGTCAAGTTGGATTTAAATTCAATTCAATTCGTGAAAAAGTCTTCAGAATTTGAAAAAAAAACAGTTTGAACTCGGCTGGTTGTTTACAGTTTACAAATTAAAAATAAAAAAAGTTCTCGTTAGAAGCTTCAAACTCAAACTCTAAGTTATAACTTTCATTTAGTAACTACACTCCATAAACATATTTCAATTTGGTTCATTAAACTTATCAAAAAGAAGCTCCATTAATCTTCTTTCGAAGTTGAGTTTAACCAAACTCACTATAGTTTAGCTTAATGCTTAAACTCAAAATTTATGTATGGATATTTTAAACAGGAATTTAAAATATAATTGAGAACAAATAAATTTATTAATTTTAAACAGGAAGTGAATATAAATGTTAAATTAGTAATATACCGCCCTTGCTCTATCTTCACTTTTCACATGTTGTCTCAATTTTTACTGCATTGAAAATTTTTTTAACGAAAAATGGAAGTTGACTTTTCAACTCTTAACTTGGTACAAACTTATGAATAAAATGTCTGATAATTAGTGAAAACCAAAATCAGTCAGTATTATATTTATGTTGTGTATTTTTTAAAAATGGCTCGAGTAGGTCTTCTCATGTTTACGGTGGAAAAATTACTTTTGATGGCAAGAGAATTTCACTATTTTCATGAGTAAACCGGAGGGAGAGAGTGACCTTTTTTATATAGCATTATTGTGTTCTTTCGACTCATTGTCCTGCCTAAGAATAAAGAAGAAGATATCAACTCAAGTGAAATATTATGTTATAACCAAAAACAGCAAAAAGATAATTTGAGAACAAGAATCAAACAAAAATGTGCCGGTCATTCTACAGAGGATAAGTTGTAACTTTCTCTTTTCTTTTTTGTTTTTTTTGTATTGTTTGAGATAGAAGTTTAACCTTTCTAGAAAACCTTTATTAATTTTCTTGCACACAGGGACCCATTAATGGGTTTTACGGTTCAAACATGGCTCAGATCACAATCACAGCTAAAAGTCACCTTTTCGATGTGGTTGAAAAACTGAAAAGAGATTAAGAAGCAATTGACAGATGATCTCACCAGTATTATTGATATTACATTTAATTAATTAAGATAAGATTATTTTTCTGGGTTTCTGCAATTTTTTGAAGGAACTTGAATTTCGAGCATAATATTTCTTAAACTGTTGGTGCAGACGTGTAGCTATTTTTGTCCTTAATTACAAAAATGGCAAGTAATCTATAATTAAATAAAATTCAGGTTGAAAAGCTGTTTATTGAAAAGCACATTTATTATGCATTACACATCACATTCTTATTAAGGTAAGCAAAATTTATCATTACACCTCATTGTTGCCTTTGTTTAAGACATATACTTATTGAGTCACCAGAATCACCATAATTTGCTTTGTTGAAATATATATTCGTTTCCTAACAGTTGAAAGGGATATTTTAATCTCTTTCTTTTATTAATATCATTAATTAAAGATGATGGTGGCATTTGACACAAGTGATTTTGTTTAGACTAATCAATGTTTTAATCATGTAAGAAGATTTTTTAATTTCATTTATAAATAAAAAAAAAAACAGTTGTAGGTATTGGGCTTTGTGCTGTTAGGCCGTAGTTCAACAACAGCTTTTTAAGTAATCTTTTAGCGTTTTAACTAGCTTTTTTTTTTATAGTGTTCGGGTTAACATAGCGTGAACCTAGCCTTTGTTAAAGGTCTAATATAGCATTTTATAAAAAGTTTAACTCAGGTAACGTTTAACTTTTAGCGTTTTATGGGGAAAAACTACTCAAATAGGATAATTAGTCAAACGCTTACTAAACGAGCTAACAACTTACCTAAAAACAATTAATCTTACCGAATAGATCCTAGTATATGTGTGTTGGTCAAAGATGTGGGTGTTTATGTATGTTGTACTAATATTAAGTTTGGAATTAGGCTGTCTTACACGTTATTAGCTTTCACATGCAAAGAAAAACAACTTACTTGTGCTGCTAGATTAAAATGATCACTACAGTTTCTGTAAGTGGCAAAGAACTTGACATTAAACTGAGCAAAGAACAATATTTTTTCGTTTTATCCACTAATTATATATAGATGAGCTCTTTCTTAACTTTATAGTCTTCTTAATGTGATAACTTTGATGGCTGTCAATCAGTTCAAAGGGATATTTGATTGTTCTTCGTTATGTGCAAGCTTTAGCCTACTCCGGTCTTAATGAGTGGTATAATCCCTGGTTTCGGCATATTTGTCGCAAGGCTGCCCATTTGGTCAGTAACTTTATGCTCTTCAAAACTCTTGTCTTGAAATATTCAAATCTGCATTGATCTTCTTGATATTATCTGAGTGTGTCGAGGTATGTAGTAATTGTTAGTCTTTTGCTTTCACTTTCCATTCAACAGATTTATCATTTTTGATTGGCTTCCGTCTGTAGCAACTTTTTAAATTTCGTAAAATTTTTAATTCGGTTTGATTATATATATATATTTTGTATATATATATTAATAACATTTTATAAAAAAGATTACCCATATAATTTAAAGGTCTTAGTAAGTAAATTATAAAAAAACAGTATTAGTACTAAATAACTATAACTATCCTTAAAACGAGCTAAATACATTCTATAAAAATAACTAAGTTGGTTCTTGACACAAGTGCTGGTTTCTTGAAAAATGGGATTATAGTTTTGATGTTGGCAAACAACTATATCAAATAACTCCCTGTACAATACATATGATAATAGGAAAAATATAACTAGAACTGATGATTTCAGATTAAGATCAATTAAACAATAAAACACAATTGTTCTTTTTCAATTCTAATGCGGAGTAGTTCAAATCATTAAATTTTTTTGAAAATATATAAAATATATATAATAATATATATATAATATAAAGCGAGTAAAGAAAAGGCTTCGAGTTTTTATAAAACCTTACTTTAGGCAAGGCATAGACCAGTTTCCTTTAGGCTAATCCAAATGCTGTATTGGTAGTAAAAATGATCATGGGTTCAGGGCGTTCTACCTTTCAGTTACTTCCATCTTCTTAGATACCAAAAAGGGAAAAGTTCAAAAGGCCTGAAACCCTTGATTTGATATATCTAGATAACTAGTTTGACATTTGAACTATACTTTACACATGTTTATGGGCACATGGACTTCTTGCCGTCTTCCCGTCTTTGAAAAAAAGGGATCTTTCGTGAATCATAGACGTCCACTTCTTGATATTTTAGGGGACTTGAGTAATAAATGTCAATTGAAATTTTTCCATTGCAAATTTTTCCTTTGATGTTAGAAATTTTATTTTCAAGGTTACTGGTTATCGTTGACTCTTTTACCGAATAGTTAACCATTTTCTCTATGCTAAAAAATCTGTTTCACACTGGCTAATGGTTCTTTTGGCTGCAACTGAAACTTAAAGTTTACTGACTTCAAACTCTATCGGAATTAAATTAACTAAACAAAATTATATCACCTTATGAACATTGTTTACATATTATAGTTATATGAGTGGATTTGGTAGCTTAATTGTGACTGTAATAAGTCAATTTGCAAGTGAAACAGAATCGCAGGTTTCAATTTATGAGAATATTTTGCGGGGTCTTGGCATGCTAAGGAACTTTGTAAATTTTGCGATTCCGACTTATCGCCATCCATAGATGATCTTTAAGTATAAATGGTTGTTAAACAGTTGAGCATAGCTCAAAACATGCCAAGGCTCAAACTTGGATCAAGGACTCGAGAAAACCTAAAAATAATTTTAAACAATTCACGGTTGGAGAACAAATTGCAGGTTTCAATCTATAATGGGAAAATATTTTGCAGGTTATAGCATGGCGAAGGTCTTCGGAAATGTTTGGCATTTTTCAAAAGACTTATATCTCTATCTATGAATACGGTCTCTTAAATTTAGAGTCTAAATGAGTGAGTTGAAGCCGAGCTCGAACTGTTCAGGCTTGAGCTCGGCTCAGTTAAGCTGAAATAAATATTATACGTATGTACATTAAAAAAAGGACTCAAGCAAGAGCTTATTAAAGCTCGATGAGCTTCAAGTTGAATATCATTTTTAGACTCGAAGTTCAATTGTCGAGCTAAACTTTTATTTAACTTTTTCGATTCCAAGCGTCAAAGTCGGACCGGTTACTCATTGATATAGCTCCTACACGCTAGTGGTGATATTGAAATTCAAGGGTATAACAAGATAAATGTTTGGGACCGTTTGATGGTACTAGTTTTAATCTCATTTGCTATTGGCTAGATGATTTGCGTTCTCTACGGAAATAATTCCAGTGTAGCTGTCACAATATTTTTTGGTAAAGCTTTTAATAATCTTTTAGTTTGTAAATCATCAATTCAGGAGATATCGTATGTAACGGATCGAATGGGGGTAACTAGGTATTATAATAAATAATTATAATCTTTTTTAAATGTGTTGTAACGTGTAAGAATTAATTTGCGGCTTAGGCCTCAAGGAGAAATACGTGGGTGATAGGAGATAAACTATAATGGTTATAGCAAGCAGAGACGTTGAAGAGAAGTACTCTAACGTAAGTTTAAGCATTCACTGTATTACAAACTTTACTTCTAGTCTGTTGACTGACATGGAGTGTAATTTCTGGCTGTTGACACTCTCTAGCTAGCTAGGCTAGGATGTATAGTATTATTAAGCTAGGCAATCCACTCATTGAAATGATATTTGATACGACTTTCTTGCCCTCATTAATTAAATGGCAAGTTTACACTAACTTTTCCCATCTAATGGACAAATTTCGTGAATTCTTAATTTTGGATATACAAAAAATCCTATCACATATTGCCACTCGTGTTGGATAACAAACATTTTAATAGCTTTTGTAAAAATTTAAACGATCTGTTTGATTGAACATAATTTTAAATAGTTTTAGGAGGTTATACAGCGTTTTATTAAAAGGTATAATCCACATAACATTTAGGTTTTTTTATGTTTTAATGAAAAGCTACTCAGAGCTGTTTAGATTATTAAACGCTTTAAGGTCATGTTCGATAAAAGTGAGTTTGTTCTAATAACTGTTTAGTTGGTTTTAGTATTGTTTAGCTGTGTGAGATGTAACAGCTTTTTCATAAAACGCTAAAAGGTTAAACCTTACCATTCGAGTTAATTTTTTTTAATTAACAATATTAGTTTAAATTCTACACGCTTAGTTCACAATACTATTGTTAGCGAAAACTATAAACAAAAATAACGTTTTGGCGTTTTGGCACTAAAAGCAATCTTAAGAAATCGGATTGTGAATTATGACTTGAAAATGCTAAGTAAAGCTACTATACATCTACTTAATTATAAACAGCTAATTACAAAACCAGTCTTCATTATATGCAATATAAGATGGATTACAGCGGGATCAATAATCCACAAATATCAATCCATATTATAAAATGATGAATATGATACAAACTGAATATATAATTGGTTGGGTCCAAATTAGTGAAAATTATACGAAAAGGTCTTAATATTCAGATTGCCGGCCTTATCCGATGGGATTGAAAAAGTTGTCATGTAAGAAATCGAAACCTGAATGTGCGCTCATGCGTTGGTTTATGGTGGATTGACAATGATATGTTTTGTGATATAGGCAAAGGCAAAAGGAGTGGCAGAAGAATTAAGGGCCTTGGTGTAGAAGGAAAAGTTGAGGATTGATTTAGTTGCATAAGTATTGGGTGTAATGTGCAAATTGATGGACCAGGTGTTTTCATGTATGATTTAATGGGCGGGCGTAACTAAATTATGATAGGTCGTTATTTCACTAATTTTCACCAAAAAGATAGATATAAAATTTATTAAAGATGGAGAAAATTAGGCAACTTTTCTTATGGCATAATCTTTGGAGCTTGTCTTTTAGACTTGTTCATAATGAATTTAATTCAGTGAAAGGAAAGGCGTAGCCAAGGGAAAAAGAGTTATCAAGAAATAATCAATCGAATTTATTGTTTTATCAAAATTAGATGAAAGAAAATTTTCCGTAACCAT
>NW_023591335.1:0-135933 GCF_014843425.1 Jatropha curcas | reverse complement strand
AGATCGTTGAAGTGCCTGCCCTGAAACATTGCAAACTAATACAAGGAAACAAAGATGGCGCGTCGGTTTTCAAAGATTGCTTATTGTGACTCTTGCTTATGCAGCACTACAGGGAATTTTTTGAGATCCACATTTCCAAAATCCCATATGAATATCAAATTGGGGAAAGAAAGGAAAAAAAAGATTCTCTCTAAACCAAATCAAGCCCCAAAAAAGCGCTCCTGACAGCAAAGATCTTGTGAAACAGTTGTCATGAACAGGAGCTTATGGTTTTAGGGATGGAAAGCACCTTTTTAACTGTCCTCATTCAAGTATACCTTAGCATCATCCCTTTACTTGATGCAGGATCTATTCATGAATGTTTGAACCTGTTCTGCATCATAAGGCTTACTTCCATTGGGGGCAGAATAATTTCTGTTACAACAGAATAGCTGTATGATTTACCGATTCAAATGATAGAATTATGAAATTTAGAATGCTACTCTAAAATTAAAAAAAGATTTTCTTAAGGTCGCAAGTCAAGAACCTGTCAGTCAGCCCACCAGTTAAGCAGCAATCTGCTGTATGAAAACTACTCCAATGAGGGGAAAGAAAAAACAATCAAACGCCCACCTGGAAAAAAAATTTCAGAGAGTTTTGCAAAATTCTATTAAAAAGTGATAGGCACAACAATTTTCATACTAACACATTTTTTTAATGTGAGAGGACAGGCAAACACAAGCATTGCAGCAGTCGGTGACCAATCAGAGCAACTTCAGAGAATAAATTTGACTGCTTTTATGCTGAGAAAAAAAATAGAGATGCAAAAAAAGAAATTTTTATTGGGGAGAAGATTTGAGCCCACTGACAACTGCTTAAGAGGTCGTATAGGGCAGGCTAACCATATATTAGTCGGAAAGACGCAGTTACAACAGTGAAATGAAAAGTATCACATACTACCTACGCATACATGTAATAGGCCATGATACAACCATAAGAATGTACAAACCAACATCAATATTGCAAGTGTGCACTACAACCGTTACACATGCAAGAGACCTTAGAGATAGAGACAAAAATAACTATTTGAATACCTGCTTTAATATATTTACGTCTTCCGCTGAATAATTAGGACCGAGGGTGATGATATTGATCCGTTCCTGAGCAATAAAAAATCTTGTAGTTTAATAAGGATAGGTTCATGCTAAGATGGATGAACATAGGTCAATGTTGAGCTAAACACGTGATATTTTGTCTGAGTGAAATCATCTTTACCAATTCATCTTCAATCTCTTTGTACATTGGGATAAATGGGTCATCCACTGTTTCATTTCCTGCAAAATGTGCCCTTGTGCACAAGGGCAAAAAACACGCTAAATTTAAAATACCGGGTTAAAATACTAACCTCTTTTATAAGGGAAATTCTTTTCTAGGGGAAAAAGACGTAGTGCATATTCATTTGAATCAGTTATTGGTTCACCTTGCCGGTTTTTTTTTTCCCTTTGTATTATTAAGCCCACTGTTTTTTCTTCAGTCAAAAATTGTGGTGCCGAGTCTTGACATTAATATTGATTCTGACCGAGCAAACTAGGCCAATACAGAAGCGGCTACAATATAAAAATATTTCAGACATTACCAATCAATTATGACACCTTAGGATTGCCAGCTAGCAATGAATGCATATAATCAATATTTAGACATGAGAAAGCAAAGAGGAATGAATGCCATAATATAGAAAAGGAAAGGGGGGGGGGGGACGGGCGCTTATTTGTTAAATTAATCCTTACCAATCTTAGTTCAGCCACAAAAATTCACAGCGCTTTAAGGCAGATGCCCTGAGAATAGAGAAATACTGTGAACACCCAAGAGTCTCTAATAATTGCCCATTCTCCATGTCTTCAACAAAAAAATTAAGGTCAGTTCCTCAAACATTAGGGCTTATACAAGCAAAAAAATATGTGTTGGTATTCTTACTGCTTCGAATTTACTATCAGAGAATTGACCACAGGCTACCAGGACAGCATAATCCACATTCGTCTCATTAAAATCCATAAACAAAACTGCAAAGCATTAAGCTCTTTATAAAGAAGAACAACATCATATTAAGTACAGATGCCTTATGATAGATATCTCGAAGAAGGTTTATATCTAAATCTCTGTGTCTTGGGGTTACGATATAAAAAGAATCGTTTTTGGTCTCTTCCATCAGCAATTCAGAAAAAAAACTACATTTGATTTCAATTATTGAATGATAGATGCAGGAATGAGACCTTTATTAATTGATTTTTTCAAATTTATTGTAATGAGAAGCATTCAAACTTACAACAAAACTTCAAAATCTTGAAAGCTTCCTCTAGCAAAGGTATTCCATTTCAAGTTTTTCTTCAAAAATACATAAAGATATCCTGCATACCACAAAAAAAAACCAATGGATTGCGGAAAACGTGGACCAAAACTCAAAAGTAAAAGACATAATACAAAACAAAAAATTTAAGAGAAATTATATAGCCCTAAAGGGTACAAGGCTGTAAGGAAGACAAGGTACACGCTTGTTTCAAATATGAAAACTCTCCTGCTTTTCCGTTCAAGAAATTACAGATTTTTCAAAGGACCAATTGTCTTCCTGTCATGGAAATAGCTCCGCATATGCCTAAGATGACAGAATGAAACTTCAAATTCCTTTCCCACACCGACTTACCATCTTTGTACACACAGGAAAAATTAGCATCACAACAAGCAATAAAATTCAGAAACAGGTGATCAGAATTTTAAATGCATCAGTATAAGAACTTCAAATCCAGTCATGAATCATCTGAAGCTGATTTATTCAAAACATTAAGGAAATTATAAAAAGATCTAAATTACACATATCAGTTCTTTCAATGTACCATTATTGCGCAGCAAAAAAAGACAACCTCGCCCCATATTTGATGTAAAAAACAATACATGGAGTGAGCTTCTCATTACTCAAATGCGGAAGTGGCGTTCCAACAAGGAAACCTGCAAAGAATGGAGTTAGAATCAAATCAGTTTCAATTTCCTATTCTAATTGATTGCACCAAATTATGAAACAATTACCTTCTGCAGAAAATCTGGCAGTCCTCATAGATTTGTCGCAGTTCATCAACTGTTTGATGGGCAAGAACAAATTATTCCAATTTTAAAAACTCATTGTAAAGTATTAAGCCAGGAACCAGTTAAAATGAAAACCTTATGAATGGAGGAGCATTTGCTAATTTTTCAGCAAAGAAAACGAAAAGAAATAAAATCATTTCAAAATTTTGGATTCAACCGTGGGATAAGATATTATAAGTTAATATCTCTGCAAAATGAAATGAAAAAAAGAGAAAAAGAAAAAAGAATAAAAGAACTTGCTTTGAACCTAATAAAAAATAAAAAGAAAAAGTCAAAAAAAAAAAAAAACTAATCTGCAACCCTCTTCGCAGAAACCCCCTCTTTCACTATGTTCCATAATCCTTCTTTTACTTTCTATTAAACATCAATAAACACCAACACCTAACAAAATACAGCAAAATCAAAAACGTGTAAAGAATATGCCCCAAGAATGAAGAAAACAACAACATTTCAGAAGGAGAGTAAAATTCATCTTAAACATGGACATGCAAATGGCATTATACTATTTAAATGTAACCACATTATAATGAGTTATTATACAATTTAAAATTTACGACAATTCAAAAATCAATTATTCATGCACAGGCCGTAAAATAAACCAATTAAAAGAGCTGGGACTCAAAACAATCGATTTCCCCTTTTGTCCTTTTGTCCATTGTTCTACAGCTCCTTTCGCTTAATTCTATTTTTTACATTTTTTTTGAAACTTCTGTTCTTTTTGATAATGGACTGGAAAACATACACCTTAAAAATTTATCTATTTTTTAAGAAAAAGTACAAATATAGTAGCATAAGAGTTAAAAAGAATTTAAAATTAGCCCCACCAAAATATAAAAATCAGTCTAGATTCTTCCAAGTCGTTACCACTAGAAATTGCCAAGGAAAAATGTAGCTAACCAATTCATAGGACATAAGCCAATTCTGTTTGAACATCAAAAGCCAGCCCTAAACAGTGATAAAACAACCAAAAACAATAAATATCACATATAAGGAAACTTCGAGAATAGATGATAGTATACACCTTCACCAGAAAAAAAAAAACAAAAAAAAAAAGACGACATCAAGAAAACGATTCTAAAAAAAAAAAAAAAAAAAGAGACATCAAGAAACGATCTAATACCTGCTCAATGATGTTGAGATTCAAGCACTTGGCCTGCTCTCGCAGACTTTCGGATATGCCTACTTCAAATATCTTATCAACATGCAACAATGAACAAATGCTCTACAAGAGAAAAGCACATTAATATTACACCATGTTTAACCCTAAATGCAGCTTAATTTTATCCATTGAATTTCAATGTAATCAGTGAACTCAACTTTTGTCAACAAAATTATTTAACCTATATGTTATTTCAATATGTCAGTATTGCTCAATATTTGTAAAGATTATTGCAAAATTTTATTTTTTGACTAAATAGAAAAGTCCTAAGTACTATTTTATTTGTAGAACAAATTTATAAAAATGGTAGTTGGTTATCATGTCAAACATCTAGCTACAGTCTACCAAAATTTAGTAATAATGACCTTATTGAAATAAAATTAAAGTATAGCGATAATGATGAAGTTAGTAATTAATTCAATAACATAGCTGAATTAAGCCCTCAAAGATCTCCTTGCTTCCTTTGTAAATCATTTATTTTACATGAGCTAACTTGCTAGAACTTAAAAGTAAAAGTACCATTTCATGAGAAGAAATCCCACATCACATCATAAAATCTTGTCTCGAGAAGAAACCAATCATAATCTCATTTAGCAAATCAGATGAAAATCATATGAAGCATGTATTTACATGTTTCTAATATCATACACTATGCATAAGTAAATATAATGGATATCATCCTGCAACCATGAACCATTCTTGCCATCAACTTGCCAAATAAGGAGGATAAGCAATATTTGTCCAGTAGGACAAAGGACCAGAAGTTGAAAATAACTTCTGTAAAACAGGATTACCTTCAAAAAGGATGTCCAATCACCACTAGTACACATTGAACTTGGCGAGTTGAATTTCTTCAAAAAAGAAAGGAGATTATTGCAAATTTCAGTAGAAAAAAATGATAAAGAAAAGATATCACCAATACAATCATCACGTTACACCACAAGGACAACAATAAGGACAGTTGTACCAATCACCATGGCCAATTTGGGAATTGCCAAATGTCTAGCACTGAATAGTTAAATAGGTAAAAGGATCCCTGAGATTGATTCTTACTTAAGCTAAATCCAGTTGACATGTCATAATAGCAAAACAATACGATTGCTAAAAAATGGTATATCAGGATCTACCAAATTGGTCATTTTAGCATGGCAAAGAAAGTGCGATCTACTTTTTTTTTTAGATTAAGCTGAGTTAAACAGGAAGTTTGGGATAGGATATATATATATTTTTTTTTGAATTAATCATTTTGTTTCCTTTAATGGTATTTTTGCAGAAATATAACATAAATATAATCTAGAAATCCCAATTTTGGATGGAAGTGATACTACCTTCAGTATATGGGAAATGTCCTTGACAGACTTCAGTGTTTCATACAGAGACATCGTCAGTTCTTCAGAACATAAAAAGAATGATATCTTGGTCTCACTAAGGAATACGAGATTTCGGTGCTACTAGCTATAGAAGTATCAACTTAGAAGTTCAATCCCTTATTTCTTGATGTCAATCAAATTCATTTAAAATATTTGCAGGTAGGTAATATAAATTTTTGTCACTCTCAGCAAGAGCAAGTGGCAAACCCTATTTCATGGTGGTGCCGGCCTATTTTCCTTTTCTTCTTTTGCTTGTAACCATAAAAAAGTTGTAATTTATGTAAAGGAAAAACAGGTCTTCACTTGCTCAGATAACGAAAGGATACAGCATTGAGACGGCCATTCAATCTTTCAAGGTCCAGTATGGGCCTCAGAAACCAATTTCTAAAGCCAGGAAAATCACGTGTCAAGTCCCAGGGATAAAGATAATGTGCAAACAAATAATATCAGAAATACATAGAACTAATTACTTTTCTCAAAAAAACATAAAACTAATTACTTTAAAAGACGTTGACCCATTGGTGTCGCACACTGATCAAGGCAATTAAGGCAATCATGTCAGTCCAATCTACAACCACAAAAAGATGCTACATACTAGTGCAAACAGATAAGTATATTTCTACAAACCTTATTCATCATGCCAAACACAGAGAACCTGCATGTCAAGTAATCAGCAGAGATCTTTCCCAGATGAAAATATTTACAATCTAATACAGAATTACCCTTCTTTTGATCTACCGATGCCCATATGGCTTGGATGTTTATCTATTTGGAAAATCTGCAATGCCTCATGAGCTGCTGCATCAAGCTTGAGAAATTTGTTTCTGTTTTTAGATTTAAGGGAAAAAAATTATTGTCCAAGTTTCTTTTCTAGGAACAAGTTAAAACACATGCACATATGCCATAGATCAGAAGATACAATGAAATTTTCGTTACAGCATCAATTGTAATTGATGCATTCCCACATTCCTTTTGCTCAAGGGCATCCACAATCCTTTCATTCTCTAATATGGCAAGAAGACCACCACTTACTCGAACTTGAATTTCACTTCCCATGTCCATCATAGAACTAAGCTGGCATTACGAGATAGAAAAAGAAGATCGGTTTAAAGGTAGATAAGGTTTTGGAATGCAAACACTGAAACAACAAAAGAAGTATAGGTAAAAGGATGCACATAATCAATGTACGAATGCTGTTAAATACATTAATAACAATTCCAAAGGCTGAAAAAGAGTCTGATTAGAGAGGAAAGAGAACAGATAAGCATGGCAATGCAGACCAATAAGGCCTCTCAAACAATTTCAAACAGAATGAATAACTATTGATGACTTTTCAAAGGAAAAAGGAATAACTACATGGAACACCTTTTAAAGTATTACTATTGATATGCAATTCTCAATTTACTGATCAAGGACAGTATACTAATATCTCCTACACAGTAATATCAAAATATGCAAGTACTATAATGTGATATATGACAAATGTTTTAAGATTCCAATACAAAAATGATAAATCACCAAAGCGGTATTCTGTTGATATGCAATCAATGTCACTTACAAAATAAAATGATAGAAAAAATTTCAAAAGCAATACGCTGTGCTGGCAGAATTATTACATAATGGATGCAATGTTTTAACACACTCAAATGAATGAAATTTCAATTGCAGAAAAATATTATTTTTAAAAATAGCATATGATAGAGATAGCCATTATAAATAAATCATGTGTAATATGCACTCACATAACAAATTCTTTCCTTGATGTTTAACCCATTATCCATTCCTGTTACTCGAAGGTATATCAATCTGCAATGCCAAAATGAAAAACTGGGTAAGAGGAAGAATTGGAGACTAGAAGGATTGAGAAAGACTATCAAATCAGAAATGCATCATATCTGCTGCACACTCGCACAACGCTGTTATGAAAAATCGAAATTACCAACCAATTACAAAGTACAAGAGTCAAGGCAAAGAGAAAAGACATTATAATAGAGAATTTCAGCAAGCCATGAGATAAAACTGAGTTAAGTCATCTTAGTTGAGTCAAACTGCATCCTGAATAAAGCATTTCTGATGTGGAATGAAGAAGTAGAATGTAAAATCTGTCCTATGACTTTGCTTAGTTGGTAAAAGTCAATACCATGATGATAAGTTTGTTAGATGCCAGGACAGATGCACAAAAATTGTGATTTTGTAAAATTTGCAGCTATTAGCAGTATGCAGAGTTTTTTACCAGAAGAAACTGAAACACGCAACGATGTGCAATCAAAATTATCAATGTCATTCAAATTGCTGCAGCTTACTATTAAAGTTACTATTGTAAAGGACACTCAAATGCTTTGACTTGCAATTTTCTTTTTTTTTTTTTTGTCCAACCCGTTGGATGTGCAAAAAAGTGTCAAGTCCATTACATAGATCTTTAATACCTGTGCCATGCTTGCTCATAGCTGAAAATTGAACTTTTCACCAGTTTCACTGTGGGTGCCTCAGGGGTGCCATCTGCATTACTCTAAGGAGTAAAGACAGGTCATAAATGAAGTGTTTTTAAGTCAAAGATATGAAGAGCAATGTACCACTTCGTTGTAAAGCGGATATGAAGGATTCTTCACTTTTACTGCTCGTGTAAATGGTCAGGGGCTTAGCCTGGTATTTTACTGTACAGTTTCTCAGCAAAAAAAAAAAAAAAAAAAAAAAAAATACTGTACAGTGTTTTCTCAAGCAAAAAAAAAAAAAAAAAAAAAAAAAAAAAAAAAAAAAAAAAAAAAGAGAGAGAGAGAGAGAGAGAGGAAAAAAGAACAAATAAGATAATGAAGTTATGACAGGCAGAATTGTATACAAATGCTTTCAGCCAAAGTGAAAGCACAGAGCATAAAAACAAGGAATAAAACATAAGATAATTATAAAGACAGGAAATGAATAAAGAATTGTTCATTTCCATCACAAGAAACACCATTCTAAACCAGTTCGCACATGAAACAATACCTAGATCAATCAGGGGGAAGTCCGAGCTGACATCTTCCCAAATTTCGAGCACATGAAGTTGGCGAATACTTGAATCATAATAAGAAATACCAACCCTGTATTGGAATGTAGCTAAGATCTATTTCAGATGTCAACCTATGTAAAGCAGTTTGGCAAATACAGTCTTGCAAGAAGATACTTACGTGTGGCCATGTAGAATACACGCCATGTAGACCTGCGTTTAGATTCAAACAAATGCTGTAAAAACAATTCATGATCTTAAAAACACATAAAAACAATTAAAACAAAATAATATAGACTTTGTTCAGGGACCTTGCTTTTATTTGGTTTTTGCTATTGTAATTTGCAAAAGGAAAAAAGGTAAGTTTACAAAACGAAGCCAATAACACAAATATTTACTCTAGATTACAGCTACAACCATCGGAACAGGCCATCAAACAGAAATTCAAAGCCATCGTTATGTAAATTCCTAGTTTGTGTTAGACTCCATTACATTTGTTAGTCCAACTGAGAAGTTCTTTGCGAGTACAAGCTAAATTTCTGTAAGCACGCACAAATCACTACTTAAGAATGATTAATTATGATTAATTACTAATAGGAACAACCTGAAAACCGCAATCACGACAGGAATTCAATTAACTATGCTTCTTACAATAAATTCATTACAGCGCATTAGTCATCTGTTTCTTCTCAAATTGATCATGAAAAGCTTCAGGATTCCATTTAAATAATGAAACCTTCAGTATTTAAATTGATTTGTTTTAACTCATTAAAATTTTTATGATGATTTTTTTCTTCATTTTCTGGAGACGAAAACACAATATGAATCGCAAGAAACTCAGAATTTTCTCAACGATGTCTTTTTAACTACATCGAATTTTCTATTCCAACTTTTCTCTCGAAACAAACACATATTATAAGGAAAATTTTATTTCCTTTACAATTTTTTGGCGACCAAACGGAAAGTAAGAAACGCATATGTGAGAGAAGAAGGAAAACCGATGGAAAATGGACCTGTTGTTCGGCCTCCGTTTCGTCCATTTCCTCCATTTTCACGCTCTGAGTGCTGGTATTTGGTTTTGAGTGTCAGTGAACTCGGTGACTAGCAAAGTAAGCGAGGGAGTAAAGAGGAGGTATATATATAAGGTCGCTTTACCGCCTCGCTGGTCCCCAATCATTGTCGATGCCCGGTTTCGACAAAGTCGACTGGACACGTGGCGGTATTTTAATGAGTCTTGGTATCGATTCGATTACCAACCTATGTGGGTTGGCCTTAATGGTTTAAGCCGTATACATCTTGGAATGGGCTAAATCTAGTCTGGGCTTATGAAAATTGAAAATAATAACGGAATACTTTTTTGAACTGAAGAAGTATAAAATATTTACTAACATAGTATTTCGATAAATTTATGTGAAATTTATTTTATTTGAGGAATAATTTATTAAAAATAATTTATAATAAATTTTTTCTGAAAACAAATATAAAATCATTTTAAATATTTTTATTTTCGTAGTATATTTTTAAAATTTATAAATTTTTATACTTATGATATGTTTGAGTCCATAAAATATTATATATGTAAATAATAACCAAACTTATAGTTTAGAGCTATAAAAAATTTAAAAATGAATTTCCATTAATTTTTAAATACTTAAATATGGATTTGTAAAAAAATTTCGTGAAAATCAACTTCCATTTTATAATTTTTTTTAACATAAGAAATGAGGACTTTTTATTTTCTTGACTTAGCAAATTAGACGCAAGCATTTCTTTAAAACAAAAAAGACAAGTGCATCATGAGCTTAAGTGATTTAGGAAGATATTAATTTATTATATTATTATATTCTACCATTATTTGTCTAAAAATTAATTTAATTATTTTTATAATAAATCACAAGTAATCCATACGGGCTGACTTATATTATCTTCTATATACCTATTAATCATAAGTTTACCGTTATATTTTATGTGAAAAATTTATAGCACGTTTTAATTTTTAATTTGAATTATTGAACAGTTTAATCATAAAATTGCATATCTTAAACACTAAAATTGACAAAAAAAAAAATCTATTAAATATTTCAATTTATAAAAATAAATTAATTAAATATTTTTAGATAATTAAAAAATATGAAAACTATCAATTTATAAAAATAAATTAATTAAATATTTTTAGATAATTTAAAAAATATGAAAAATTATGTTAAAATGTTGTAGTAATTATATATCAATTATCTTTTAAAAAATATATATTTAGATAATTAAAAAATATGAAAAAAATTATGTAAAATGTTGTAGTAATTATATATCAATTATCTTTTAAAAAATATATATATCAAGTTAATATTTACCCTACATTAAAAATATTAAAAAATTATTATTATTAGTACGAATAGGTATACAACGTGGCTAAAATTTATAACTGTATAAATACGGTAAATTTATATCGATGAATTAACGTATTCTATGTATTTGTTTTAGCAACAATTAACGAGTAGATGATGCGTGCGACTATGGCATGACTGATGAGACAGAAATTCATTTTTGTGGTAGGTTGACATGAGTTGTCTGTGTCTTTACGTTTGTGATTAATAATAATCCTCCAAAAATGGACAGCACGGATAAACACAACCTGTCTCTATTAGCGCTACCATTGAGCCGGAACCGCGTCCGGCATAAAGAACAAATCCAATAATCTCAAATCTCAAAGTATTTCATTTCATATAACATCAAAATTATATTCATCCATTACCAAGTCAAAAGGATGTATACTTTAATAATTATAAAGCTAAAAAAATACTGTGATAATTTGAATTACGAATTTCAGTTTTTTTTTTTCAATTTAATATTTGTAAAATCTGATTCTTGATGCTTAATACTAAAAATTCATGTATTTAAATTTCAAAATTTAAAATTTATATCAATAATTATCTGACATTGGACTTTTAATTTTACAACGTAAAAGTTTTAATTCTCAAAATCTTATAGAAAAATATTTGGAAATATAAAATTTTGATATTTAATATATTCATAAAAAGAATGTTTTGGAGACCGCTAAATTACCGTATTTTATGAATATCGCTTATCTTTGACATGCACTTAAAAAAATAATATATAAAAATACATTAATAGTTATTTTATATAATTTTATAAACAAAAAACCTATGTATTCATAAATTTAAATCATTAGATATCTGCCACCATTTACAGCAAACAATTTAATCTAAATAGTCAAATTTTTTTTAAAGGAAAATAATAGAGCTCTAAATTTTGGCTAATTAATATTTGAGGACTTCTGTTTCCAAATATCAAATTGAATGTCCCTAAATTTTAGTTCCGTTAATAAAGAGATCATTCTGTTAAAAAACAAAACATTTTCCGTTAGTCTCTACACTTAGGTTGAGTCTAAGGAGAGAGAAATAAAATCAATCCCAATAAACACCCCAAGCTAATTAAGGAACATATGTTAAGGCGTCAAACCATAAAAGGAAACACATTTGAACTGAAAAAGCCAAAAACCTCACTGAGCACAGAAACTTCATTCTGGTATTGGCTGCCGTATAGAAACCTCACTCTTATGATAGCGTGAATGCAAAGGATGCCGAAATGGAATTTCTCCTGCACATACCGCTAGAGAGAACCTTTGCTTGAAGCCATTAGATGCTTAAATAACAAATAAAGACATCCTTTGGTGCATATTACTATTAGATCTGTTCTGTATTCATTAATTCATTTATTTATTTTTGCTTCTTCTTGCGTATGCTAGCTATAGGAGTAGTCTTTAGTTAAAAAAAATCTATCCATAGTAGTCTTTTGTAGAAGTTTTGTAATAGCATATGCAACCAGTTTGCAAATTCTGTAATCTATTGGACCCAGAAATGTTTGACAGAAGAAGAAGAAGAAGATTTTATGGATTTGATTAAGGTATTGGCCTTTGATTTTTTTTTTTTCATTTTTTATATTTTTTAATTTATGGTTACCTTATTTTCTTTCCCCTTCCTCTGTTTCTGGCTCAACAATGGCGAGAGAGAGAGAAAGAGAGAGGGAGAAGTGAGGAAAAAAAGATTGAAGAGTAAATGGACAAACAAATATTCTTTTTATGTAAGGGCAATTTCATACTTTCACATTTATTTGACGGAGAAAAGCCTTGATTTTAGACGGAATGACCCCCCTTCAGACAATTAAAATTAAGTAGGTCTATGTGATTTTTAAAAATAGAGATATTCGTGTGTTAAGTAGGTAAAATTTAGAGACTTTATTATTATTTTTTTTTTTATTAAAAAAAAAGGGATGAAGTTAGAAATGGGATGCTTTGTAGCATACATGATTATCCAAAATCCAAATGGACTTAAAGAAGGAAAGAGTCTATTAATTAGTTAATTATTAATTAATTTCCTAAGATTAGAAGTCAAAATTATATAAAAAAAAAAAAAAATCAGCAAGTTGATTCAAATCACTGGATATACACTTTCCTGCGATACCACCCTCCCAAATTTACTATCTCCCCCTTTCTCCCCATAGACATGCCTACATTTTCGTGTTTCAGCTCTCTCAATCTCCAGTGTCTATAATCTTAATCCATTGCTTGCAGGACAATGGAGGCGCCTTCTTTCGTTTCCAAAGCAAGGACTGCCTTCCATTCTGCTGCAGCTAAAGCGGAGCGCGTTTTCACCGATATTAAATCCGACTTTATATCCGATCGAGCAGGTTCTTAGATTTTCTAATTTTCCTCGTTTTTTAATCTTCTCTACCTATTTTAAGCTTTACTTTCCTTGCTATTTTCATTTGTCTATTTCTTTGACTTGCCTATTTTTTTTCTGTTTGATCGGAGAAGATTCTGATAAGCAATCGCCGAATGAATCGAGCAAGCAATTAGATGTTGAGTCTATTAAGATCAACGACGAGTCAAAGGTATTCGAAGTGGAAAAGATTAATCTGTGAAATTTTATTTTGATTTTCATGAGAAATGTCGGTTGTAATGTTGGAGTAAAAAGCATAGAATTTTCTGTTTGGTTGCTAAGAAAATGGAAGGTTTTTGTTGATGAGTTAAGTTGTATTTAGCTTGATTGTTGTTTGAGAGGGAGGTTTTCTTTGATTTTCCTTTTTTTTTTTTTTTTTTTTTTTTTTTTTTTTTTAGCTTGAATTGTTGTTTTGAGAGGGAGGTTTTCTTTGATTTTTCTTTTTTTTTTTTTTTTTTTTTTTTTTTTTTTGGTTTTGTTTTTCCGCCTTGGCAAACCCAACTTAGAATGAGGTTTAGTTATGATTTGTATTTTTTTTTTTTTTTTTTTTTTTTTTTTTTTGGTTTTGTTTTCCTTGGCAACCAAACTTAGAAATGAGGTTTAGTTATGATCTTGTATGGCACGGTATGAATTTTTTTTTTCCGAAATTAATGTTTTTTCTTTGATAATGCAGAGTAATAGTGAAGGGAAGCATTTGAGGTGGAGACCGGCACGTATAAGGTCAAAGCAGGAGTGGCAAGATAGGTTTAAGAACATAAGAATAGGGAAAAAAGGAGCTGAAAATCATACAGAGAAAGTTGAAAATTCAACCATGGCTGTTGCATTTTATGATGAAAATTTGTTCATATTGAACATGAAAAATGATGTCGAGGCAAAGGTAATGAATTTCATATATATAGATATGTTTAGCTGTCAGTTGGAATGGCCTTTTATTTGTTGTAGGATGAACTAGATTTGCATGTGATGAATTAGTAGTTAAATTGTTGTTTATCTCATTGTTGGCCCAAAAAAGGGCGTAAATATGTAATTCTTGCTGTTCATGATTGGGTTGGTATTTTATAGGGTTCGCAAGTATCCTTTATCTTAGAAAGATTAAATAACCTCAGCCCAGAGAGCATTCCTCCAACGTCTGTGATGAAGCAGTTGGCTATAGCTATTGAGTAAGTTTTTTTTTAATTATAACTTTTCTTTTTCTTTTTCTTCCCGTTGTTGTTTCGTTAAAATACTTTTCTTTCATGGACTTATTCTTCTATGGCACATGCTGACTTCTATGGGATTGTTATTTAATAAGCTATTGTTTTCCATTTTGTATAGTGTCCTTGGTTGCTTTTACTATATTATTTGGTTCCTTTTCCAGTGCTGGGAAGAAGTACAGGTCAATGAAAGATATTTTGGCATCATCTGGGGGCTCATCACCAATCATTGAGAGGGCAAGCTTGAGCCTTGCTGTGATGAAGTCGTTAGTTCGTCGTGACAAGGAGGATAAACTTGCATCTGAGTTTGGTGGTGATGATGAGAAGGTTTTGGCCTTGATAGATTCACTCTTTGATTCAGGTAGCTTCATGATTACATGTCATTCAGAGACTGGCTTTTGTCTAATAGTTTTTCATCTTGAATATTTTGCACCATCCTGTGATGATCTTTCACTTCCGTTGTAATATCTGCAAGATACTCGCAGAGGGAAAGTTTCTCAGAAGAAACATCAGTTCTGGTTTGGACACATTATCTTTGCCCAGAGATATTCATGGTGCCCCTCCTGATAGCCTGCTTGTCAAGCTAGCTGAAGTAATTGGAAGCTTTAGAGACTTGAAGAAAATGACATTGTTGTGGTACAGAATTGTGGCTGAAGTAAGTGGATCCTGTGAAACTTCTATCATCTAAACTGATAGCAAGAGTTATCAATGTAGGAACATTTGCTTATAATGTTATGCTGATTGTTTTAAACTTTGAATGTTTGATTTAGATTAAGAAATAGATGCATCTCTTGATGAAATCTGAAGCCTTTTTTGTGAAATTCTTTTGGACAACAGACTGCAAATATATATATTTCTTTGTTGGTAGAATTAGCATTTAGCACCATAGTATGGGCAACTAGGATTGTTACTTTACTAGTCACAGAATCTTAGAGCTGTTCCCTTTTCTTATGCATTGGATTGAAGCATTAATGATAATTTATGCCTCTCTTGACAAAGTATGTTTTGAATTTTATCAACATATGCAGCTGAGAAGACTTTGGTCTGAAGAAGTACATATACCTGGCATTCCTTCAGATGTTCTTCCTGATCTGAATTCCTGTCTTCTATACCAGCAATTTCAGGTTATCAATTGCTGTGTTTCCAGGAAAAGACGTCACATTCTTGCCACTGAATCAATAGAAATGTTGATGAGGGATGCCAGTTCATACTCCAAAGAGTCAGCTATTTCTGAAGGGACTGTTGGTTCAAACCTTATCTTGTATGCAAGATTGAGCAATGGGGAAAAAGTCCTCCGATTGGGTGCTGATGAGCCAGCTGACAATTTAACCATGTTGGAAACTGGTGAACCAGTATACTCTCCAGTAATGCAGGTATGATTAAATTGTGCTAGAATTATGACTGTTCATTTAACTTGTTATTCTGATATTTGCACTCATGTATGTCGTAGGAGGGGCCTCTGCTTACTGAAGATCTTATCAAGGAAAATGAGGAGTTTGTGCTTCGAACTGGGAGGTTAGTTTTTTTAAGTATATCCTACTTGACTTGGTCAGTCATTCCTAAATCTTGAGCTGTTATCTTATTCAATATTTCCCTGATTCCCTTCCATGTTTTCTTCTATTTGCACCTGTTCATAATGTCTCGTTCCTATCTTTCTTTTATTTACTTTTTCCTTCACTGTCAAGAATGTGAATCGGGTAATTGGAATATTACCAATTGGCAACTATTGTTTATTTTGTGTCATGTATGCAATGGGCTATAGCTTAAAAAGTTCATGAAGAAGCAGCCATCTTTTGTCGAAGTGTACCATAGGTATTTTATTCATTTACGAAGACAAGAAGTTGGAACTGTGCATGTTCATCTATTTGAGATTTATAACTTGTTCATATGGAGGAAAGTAATTTAGTTTGGGCATCCTTTGATCAATTTTATTGTTTCTTTTCATCAGTGTTGGTGCTGGGTGTTCTCAACTCCTTTCCGACATGCAGGCCTTCAAGGTAGAGTTTCTGAATTAAAAAAGTTTGTCTCTGGATCGTTATCAAGAGATGAATCTAACAGGATTCTATCTCTAATAATATGTTAGGCTGCAAATCCTGGTTGTATCTTGGAAGATTTTGTAAGATGGCACTCTCCTCCGGACTGGACTGAGAATGTTGACGAGGCTAACGAGTTTTTTGAGGGAGGTGATTCATCTTCGACAAGAGGTCAACTAAGTAGTCGAATGCAGAAAGAAGGTATGCTATTTCTCCTATTCTCCATTGCTTAGTAAAGTTTTTATCTTATGTACATATGTTTTAAGTAAATGTGTGTGCAAAAATATAAAAGTATTTCAAAGTATCTTTAGACTGGGTTTCTGTCAATTTTACTGGATTGGTATTGTCCATTTATAGTGAGAAATGATTTTCATGATTGTAGGTAACTTGTGGCGTGAGCTGTGGGAAACAGCCAAAGCAGTACCAGCCGTTAAACAGGCTCCCCTGTTTGATGAGGAATTAGCAGTGTAAGTTGTAACTATTTTATGGATGTTTCGTAGTTATATTTAGTCAACCTTATATTACTGAATTACTAGAAGTTGATTTCTAATTTGCAGAGAGGGTATTCTGCATGACTTAGAGGAAATTCCACCTACTGAACTGTTTGAACAACTGTTTATTTCTTTAGTAAGTTATTTAATCAACTTTCAGTATACCGTTATCCAGTCTAGAACATTTACATGATGAATATCTTGTATTTATTAATATCCAGTATGGCTCATTTATTGTTCTATAGAAAAACAGGAAATATATATATATATATATTACTGAGAAATTTAAGTCTGTCAGGTGCTGTTGTTGGATTAGGTTGTTAAACATGTTATTATGAATCTTATGAAGTTTGTATTAGCCTTCTTTCAATTCCTAGTCAAAATTCATCCTTTATCTATTCCTTTTATACTTTGCTGCTTGGGGAATTTTTTGTTATCCTGCAATTTGATATTTGACATTATGAAGCCTATGCTATTCACAATTAAATGAGATTTTGTTTTTTTTTTTTTTTTTTTTCTATTCCTTTTAATAAACTTTGCTGGCTTGGGGAATTTTTTTGTATCCTGCAAATTTGTATTTGAGCTTTATGAAGCTATGCTATTCCACAATTAAATGAGTTTTTTTTTTTTTTTTTTTTTTGAAATAACAACAACATTCTTCTTCCGTTTAATGATTTGACAATAGTATTTGTTCCTGGTCACTTCACACATTATTGCAACTTTACATTCAGTCCAACATTTTTCAAGGTGCTAACTTTATCCAACCTTCTGAATATTTCAGCTTTGTTTAGGATTTGTAATAGCCGAGGCTAAACTCTCCAGTAACTTTGATTTGTCAAAGCTATATCACGAATGCAAAGACTACGTTATTGCCACTTGTCAAGGAGGCAGCTGGAGTGATAAAGTTGATGATCTCTGCCACGTAGGTTATCTAAGTCTAGAATTGAAGGAAAATTGATAACTACATGCATATTAGCTTTTACTGATTCATTTCAAATGCTATTCAAAAAGAAATTGCATTCGCCTTCATCATACGAAGAAAGCTCGCACAAATTGAGTTACATGCCTCTTGTTATCATTTTGCCATAAGAAAGCAGCTTACATAGAGCACAAGCTCATATATAAAAACCATATGAATCAATTTTCTGCTTTTTCTTTTCTCATTAAAGTTCTCAAGGTTTTCTCATCCAAAAACTTATATTATACCAATCGGCTCACAACTGCACTCATCCATAGTTTTCTTCCCCATATATCCCAATTATGATACAATAGAATCATCTTTTTGTTTAGGTGTATGAAACAGTGGAGAGAATACTACTCAGCCCTGACGAAGTCTTGAAGGCAGTAAAGCAAGCGGAAGAAGCCATCACCCCGACTGTTGGTGAACCTAAACGAAGATTTACGAGGATTGGCCTGAACTTTGGCAGTAGGGACAGAAACCAGAGACAAGAAGAGAAAAATCCGGAGATTTTGCCTCAACAGCCATTCTCTAATTTCTTTGATGGCAAGTCATCCTTGTTTTCAAAAAAGCCTCCAAAGCCTGAGAATGCATCTGCAGGAGACAAAGCCCCTAGAACAGTTGAAAGTGATTGGACAATTGTTTAATCATAGTAGAACTCGACATTTTATTTATTTATTTTCTCCCATTAATTTTTGGGTTAAGCTGTATCTGGCAGGAAATTGTAAATTATTTTGGTAATTTCTTGTCCAAATGAAATGGAGAAATGAAATATAGCATTTTTGTCTTTTAGTTAATGTTTCATATCTCATGTAGTGTTAAAATTTGTTGCAAAAGAAATTCCTTTAGACCCACTTAAATTGCTTTTGCCACAGCATCTTCATGTACTATTAAGGTAAGTAACTATACATATATCATTTTCTCAGGAACTAATTTCTTTGAAAACTTTTATAGGCACAAATCAATAATAACAATAACAATGTTCAACGTAACTTGATTTAGTGATTGAAGTGCATTGAATTTTACCTTATTACAAGATTAAAGATTAAGTCATAAAGTTGCATTTTAAAAAAGACTTTTATAATTGCTCCCTAGCCTGAAAAATATTAGTCTCAAATCCAACCCTTGATCAAGATTGAAGGGTAGCATTATAATAATAATAATTATAATTAAAAAGACAGTGCTGATGATGATTCTATCCTTAACGATTATTTTATCCTCACTAAATGTACCTGCGGTATGGAACAATGAGCTTTAACTGTGATTAAATTTCAAGCTGAATTAAGCGGTATGAAAAAATGAGCTTGTAATTAAATTTCAAGCTGAATTAAGCAGTCTCCGCTAATCGAGCTGAATTAAGCGGTCCTGGCGATGGATCCCAGGTTCACACCGAAAATAATTAGAAGACAGTGCTAATGATGATTCTATCCTGTACATAATCATGTTCTAGTGCCTTGGAAGCCTCGTTTCTTTCTTAGTGGTTTTGTTTTGGGCATAGTTGCCTTCTCATCAGCATCGCCATCATCTACATAGCCATCATCTTCTGGCACAGAGTCTTCAGTTTCCTTATCAAATTCCAAAGATTTGGAAATAAAAGCCGGAAACACAAAGTTTGCTATCCCATATACAAACAGAAGCAAACCACTGTCACATCAAAGACCAAAATGAATGAGCAAGCAACTACCAAAAATTTCTACTATGAAAAATTAATTCGAACCGCTAATTTATTATTAATCCAATAGATTTTGCTTGACGTTGCTATTAGCATAAGCAAAAGTTAACTCACCCAGTCTGAAGGAGGACGGAAATGTCGCCGTTGGAATTCGCCGGAAAAGTGTCAGTGACAAGAATGAGAGGAGTGGTAGTAGCGGTGGCAATGACTCTAGTCCTTACTGGTATTGTTGTGTGGGCAAGTTTTGTTTGGGTAGAAGGGCAAAGCAATTTGTGTGTGTTAAATGGTTGATTGGGGTATGGATACAATAAAGGAAAAGAAGAGTGAAAAATGCACTTCATAGTGTAAAGTTGCTTCTCAGATTAGTAGAAGAAGCTCAGCGCTGTATTTTCCTTCAACTGTTCAATTCAGTGTGGATAATGTTGTCCACAGTGGGAGATATTTTTGTTTGTTATTTTTCTGGCTGGCTGTGAAACTTTGTGTCACTGTGACTCTTGACAATGGACCAGGGATTCAATCTTGGGGCTTGCGCTTGTATATCTAGCACGGTTTAACTCTCAATCGTATCAAGGATCGCTGAAGGAAAATTCTGCGCCCATGCACGGTGATTTCGTAAGCCAAGTCGATCAAAAAAATATTTCTTCTCAAACAAATTAATCCTATTAAAATATAAATCTAAATCGTTTTTGATAATTATTTTTTATTATTTTAAAAAACAATAAATAATATTTTTTAATATTATCTTTATTTATATTAAATACAATAATTACCTTTAATTTTGAGATAAAAGATAATTTAATCAAATTATTTTTAACTTTGCTATAATCTAATAGAATTAATTATTTTCTTAATCCTCATGTAGAAACCTTAAACTACTTATATTTTGTGACAGATAGTATTAATTTTCCATTTTTTCTCAATATATAGTTAGAAATATAATGATTTGAATTAAAACATTGCTTATAATTGGTTTAGTTAAATGTGTAAATGAGCTGAGCCGAGCTCAAACCTGCTATGTTTAAAGCTCAACTTGTTAAAATTTAGTTCAACTCGAAACTCGATGGACGTAAAAATTTTAGGCTTGAACTTGACTTTAAGCTCGAGTTCAACTCAAAAAATTTTAAATTCGAGCTGGGCTCGAGGCTTCATTCACATAAGTTTAATATATATATATAAAAACTCAATGAGTCTCGAAAAACTTTCAAACTGAGTATCATTAGGTTTAAGCTTAGCTCGTTTGCTAACGAGCCAGCTCGAGCTCGATCTAAGCTAAACTTTTTCGAACTTTTCTCATGCTCGAGCTTGATTCGAGTCAAACTTTTTTCGACCTATGCTTAAACATTTTGTGAGCCAATTCAACTCATTTACACCCCTAAATTTAATGTATAGGTGTCACAACCCATTTCCTTGGATCGGACCGGCACTAGGACCTGGGTGGGCTTAAGGCCCCCGAAGCCCGTAGTAAGCCTGTATTACTTAAACTCGCATTCTATTCACAATTGTGGATTCTTTTCGACCTATGCTTAAACAATTTTGTGAGCCAATTCATACTCCATTTAACACCCTAAATTTAATGTATCGGTGGTCACAACCCATTTCCTTGGATCGGACCGGGCACTAGGACTGGTGGGCTTCGTTAAAGGCCCCGAAGCCCGTGTAAAGCCTGTATTACTTAAACTCGCATTCTAGTTTCATACAATTGTGGATTCAGGCCCAATAATTTATTTCACAAAAATTACCAAAGTACAATCCATATAATAAATGTCTACACTCTATTTATTCATTTACAACCCAGTTGGAATACAATTGCGAAACTCTACCTTAAAATCAACATCGTTATTTCTATCACTAATAGCCTTCTATAATAAGTGTTCAACTCCATAGGGCTTTCCTTACTTCTATTACCTGGAAAAAAAAAATAGTAGGCAGGGGTGAGCGCCAAACTCAATGAGTAGGATTAAATAACCCTCTCACCCCACACAATCACACAAATGCTAAAATATTTTAATTTGGTCACTCGTTTAGTTATATGATCATGCAATTTGTCACACAAATGTTATATGACATGCAATTTGTCACACAAATGGCAATTAACAACAGCAATCACAAGTAATTATCAACCTTCATATAATCAACATCACTGTGGAAAATTAGTCAGTGGCTACCACCCTGAAACCTACCAACGAGCCGTCCTCACACAATGGCTCGCCCTCTCATACACGTGCATCGCAGGGAGTCGATCCCTCCATACGGCCAACTGGTCAATCTCATACTGGACCCAAATACTCTCAATTGGTTTTCTACTTCCTCAATTCTCTCTTTTTTTTTCCATACAACAGAAGGCAAACCCGGTTTTTGGTCTCCATCGCAAATCTAGATCAAGTTGCCTCACAACAAGGACAGCCATCACTGCGGGGCTACAAATCAAATCTAGATTATTCAGGTGCGCAACAACTAAGAGGCCATCCATGTGGTTCGTTAATATAATCCAATTCATCAGGTGCAACAACGGGGAGCTTGCACACGATTGCAGAACAGTGTATCGTGGTACAGTGCATGCTAAAATGGAGCCTATTTTTTCCCGCGTGCCGCGAGGTCGGTGGTCTACTCGAATATTCAGATTTATCATATTAGGATGCATATCACAGACCATCACATATCATATTCAGGATCCATATCACAGACCATCCTCACAAACCCATGGTGGTCCACTTCATCCCAATTCCACACAAACAAGGCACAATATATTCATAGCACAAATAATCAAACAATTCTTAATATCAACAATTAGTGCATCATAATATGGCAATTCAACGAAATAATGCATGATAAAATATGGCAATTCAACGAAATAATGCATGATAATATTTAGCCGTGAATGCATGAATGCAGGCGGATGATACTAGTTATCTAACAGTACTCACAGTTCTTTATTGTCCTCTAAGGGAACTGCCTTTCTAACCACATGCTTCCAACATTTGTCCTCGCATTTCGGAATTTTATAAACCTCTAAAATAAACAATAAAATTCTAAGTAAGAATTTTAATTTGAAAGATTCTATTTCATATTTGTTTATTAATTTTGGTTACCAGTCATTTAATTCACTTTTTAATTTAAGCTATATATATATTTATAGATATACATTGGGTTTCCTTATTTATATATATTTATTCTAATTTATTATATATATACTATATTATTAGTTATTATATAGTATATATATATATATATTATGATATTATATTGGTTTTCCTTATTTATAGTAATATTTATATTCTAAATTTAGTTGGCCTTTAAATAAAACTGATTATGCATTATTGTTAAGTAATTAATTTTAACAATAATAACTAGAGAGAATAATCAAATATTAATCATACTAATAATAATCGGATTGGATAACGATAATAATTCCTAGTCGATATTAATTTATTAAAACTAATATATATCTAAATTTGTTAACTGCTTTGTTTTATTTATTTATTGGTTTATTGATAAGTAATTTAATGTTCCATAATAACTATAATTATATTGAAGGCAACATTAGTCAATGGTATTAGTCCAGTCCTTTTAATAATTTTCTTTTGTCGAAAAATTCCAACCTTAACCTCATTTCTAACATATTGACCTCATTTCTACAATATGGATGGACGTCCTAATAATACATACTTTATATAATTGACGTTATACCGGAACCAAATATACTTTATTGTTACTTATTCCCATTTTATAATTTTAATTTAACCATAATTAAGCAATATCGACGTATATAACTCTGTTGATTGATTAATTTTGAAATTTTAAGCATTTGGGTATATTTTTTCCTGTGAAAGGGTGAGCTGTTAGGTACTTATTCAGGTGTATATTCGTAGGTCATGCTTGTCCGAATCTCTATATTCACATGTTCCATTATATTCACTCACTCGCTCAATGCTAAGAAATCTCTAATTTTGACTAATTCAATTAATCTTATGTTCAATTAATTAATTAGTCCAAGTTTTGAAATTTATACTGAAAACGAGCAACTAGGCCTTACAATGTACCGATCAAAAATCAGATTTGATTTTCGTGATCCGCCCGAAGAGGAGATCATTTTGCCTCTCGGAGTCCTCGCCGGACCGCCGCCGTCTTCAAGTTTTGAAATTTATACCGAAAACGAGTAACTAGGCCTTACAATGTACCGATCAAGAATCGGATTTGATTTTCGTGATCCGTGCGAAGAGGAGATTATTCTGCCTCTCGGGTTCTCGCCGGAGTTTCGCCAGAGCCTCGCCGGACCGCCGCCGCCGCCGCCGTGCACGGTGGTCGGAAAATCAAACCTCACCAAAATTGACAAACAATACATCATTTTATTCGTTTCGATGAGAGGATCACTAATATGTGTTCAAATCAAGGCGGGTGTGAACTATTTGGCCGAAAATTGACCGAAAATGAGTCTCTCTTCTCATTTCTCTTTTCTTTCTTTTTTTTTTTTCTGGAATTTTCTAACTGGTTGATGGGGTTTGGGTCGATTCGGGTCTAGTATGGTTTAAATCATGGTTTTAGCTTGGTTTTTCAATTGATTTATGGATTTTTTACCCGGTTTTTGAAAAATTAATTTTATTTTTGGGTCCGGTTTAATTTATTTGATTATTTTGTTCAGTTCCGTAATATTTTCTCAATTTATTCAATAATCATAAAATATTAATAGCAAATATATTTAATTTTAGGCTGATTAATTTATATTTAGTTACATATATATAAACACATTTTAAATCTTATGGCAGATTAGTGTGCCATTTTATTTTCATCGAAATTTTAAGTATTACCCAAACGAAAAAATTAGCAATTAGTGTTCCATTTTATTTTCATCGAAATTTTAAGTATTACCCAAACGAAAATTCTAAATAATATGTTTTTGGGCTTGGGCCCAATTCGTAAAATTTTGGGCTCAATTAGAATTACTCGATCTTAACAGCCCATACTATCATAAATTTAGATTTTTGATTTAATGAAAATTCGAAAGTTTCAAAAATAAAAATTCGGGATATTTCAGTAGGTGGACTCCTATAACAACTACGGGTAAATCTTTCTTTGAAGAGAAAAGGGCCTCATCGACTAAAATTCAGTAACTAAATACCATAATGTCTAATCATAATTGTGTAATTTTGATTTTGGAAAAATTCAAAATGAATGGTACCTAATTGCATATGGATTAATTGATGAGGACATTAAGTTTGGTGGAATATTCTAAAAATTAAATGGAGTTAAATCCTAACAATAATTTTGATGAGCCTAAGCAAACAGGGGCATGTGGCCATTTATAAATTTGTTGAGGCTACTCAAATTATTATGCTTGGATCTAGGCCCATGATTTAGTGTTAGAGAGAGGAGTAAACGCCTCTTGAATTGCTATAGTTATCACTCTATCTGTTGTCCGCATCATAATTAATTAGTTCTGTTAGTAATATGGACATGGATTTAATATTTAATTGAGAAAAATCTGTCGGTAGCGGTTTTTTTTATTACGAGAGCACGAATATGATTATATATTTAGGTTTAATTCGATGGATTAGGGATATTTATGTTATAAATTTAAAAAATATAAATTTTGATATATTTAATTTTACTAAACTAATTAATATTGGGGTGATAATTTAATGGAAATTACTTAAACTCCATGCTTCAAGCCAACGGATTACTGTTATTTCAATAATTTTTCATAATTTGGTACTTCTTTATTTTATTTTTTTTGAATAGTCAATAATGCCCTCGTTTATCCTATCCAGTGAATAATATGTGTGCTCGTTTATCCTATCTATCTTCATTAAATTAGCCTTTTGTGTCACGCCTCATCTATACACTAAATACATATAAATGTTACTCCTTAATTAATACTAGTAAAATGGTAAAAACTTTTACAATGAAGAAAATTCAAATTTAAGAATTTTTTTTTGATTATATCATAGGTGTCATCAGTCCATTGGATCAAACTTAACATTTAATCTTTTGTTTAAAGAATATAAGTTCTTCTCATTCAGATCAATTCGGTTGATAGAATTTTCATTATTTAGTCAAAGTGGAGATGGATAAGTAATATTGATGTGCAATAGGAAAGGTTTGAAAAATTAAAAGAGTTCAACTACTATGAGAAATAGCTCTAGAATAAGAAAAAAACCAACATTTGATTATTAGTTATTTATATATACATATATGCATGTGTTTCGTTTTCAATGTTGGAGATTGAATCGGTCATAGGCTATATAATGAACTAGTCTTTTCACTTTCATTAATTTCCTTTTTCACCAATAATTGATACTACGTCTCATTTTCCACTTTCTTCAAAAATAAATACGAACTACATAAAATTATATAATTATAATTATATTTATATATATAGATATATGATTTGATACCATCACATGGGCTCTCAAGTGTTTCAGTGGCTTGGGTATATAATGTCGGCTTGCATATCAAACTCTGTCGTAGTCATATATATTATACTATATATATATATAAAAGAAGGTAAGAGCAAAAACCCAAAATAATTATAAGGAATGGCAAGCTCTATATATATATATATATATATAAAAGAAGGAAGAGCAATAAACCCAAAATAATTATCAAGAATGCAAGCTCAAGTGCGTGTAAAACCATATTCTAGCAAAAAGAAAAAAAGCAACAGAAAAGAAATTGTTAGATAGAATTTTTAACTTGAATATTGGAGTGGTGTGGGGTATATATGTTCGGGGTCTTGTTTTTCAAAAGTGATAGTTGGGTGCATTTACTGTCTCAGCACGATTTCTGGATGAGAAGATGAACAAAATTTAATACACTCAACTGTGCTCTCTTCTTGGCATCTCTGAATCTCTCTATATATAACTTTCCTTTGGTTCTCCATTCATCACCAAATTCATCTTTTATATAGTTAACTACTAAAACTTATAAAGATGACTTGTAATAATAGCAAGTTGCTTCTTGTTTTGCTTCTTGGTGCCCTAGTTTGCACTACTTCTTTTGCTAGGAAGCTTGTGAGTAGTTCTTTTCGTGATGAGAAGAACTTGTTTCATGGTGGTGGACTTGGTGGTGGACTTGGAGGCGGCGGTGGTGCTGGTGGTGGATTAGGTGGTGGAAGTGGACTGGGTGGTGGTGCTGGATTTGGAGGAGGTGCTGGTGCTGGAGGTGGAGCTGGGCTCGGTGGTGGTGCTGGAGGTGGTGGAGGATTTGGAGGTGGTGCTGGAGGTGGTGGAGGACTAGGTGGTGGTGCTGGAGGCGGTTTTGGTGGTGGAGCTGGAGCTGGAGGTGGTGTTGGTGGTGGTCTAGGTGGTGGTGCTGGCGGTGGAGGTGGATTTGGAGGTGGTGGTGGAGGTGGACTTGGTGGTGGAGCTGGTGGAGGGTTTGGAGCTGGTGGTGGTGCAGGTGGTGGACTTGGAGGTGGATTGCCTTGAAGACATAAAGACATTTCGATCCATAATTCCATTATGTCAAAGATTATTATTACTACATTAATTACAATGTAGTTTTACAAAATATGTTAAGATCAATGTAATCAAGAATGTTATGTTGCTTGTTAAGTTATTATAAAGTGTGTTTCAAGTCATTGTTTCATTTTTTTTTCTCCTAATAAATATTTTTAACGAAGAAATAATTAATTTCATAAAAATTGGGTTAAAAAAAAATTGTAATGAGGCTATATATAAAGCACGTACGGGCGATTATAGTCTAACCATGCTCAATTAAAATAACAAAATTAAAGATTTTTAAAAAAAATTATTACTGTTTTATTTTATTTTTCAGCATATGATCATAATATTCTCTTTGACCTAACAAACTGTTTTTAATTGGTTTGGTATAAGAGAAAGCCCGTGTACTGTACCCAAAGTGTAAGTAAACTCTTTCCTTTTTTAAAAAATTTGTTGGAATGTGTAGAAATAATTAATTTTAATTTCTTCCTTATTCTCTAATTCTATGATATAATATTTAATTTTCAAAAAAAATAATATTTAAAGGATAAAAAAAATTAAAATGTAGACTCCATTTATCTTATACTCCACTAAAATCTAATATTTTTTATCAATACCTAAATAATATAATAGAATTTCCCTCATTCTGTTTTACGTTGCATGTTGTATTAAATCTGTCTTCTCTTCCGCAAAAAACTCACGTGCAGACAGTATTGTAAGCATACGATAAAAATGTACGAAGCCATTAGCAAAACTGCAAGAAATTACGTATCCCTTATTAAGCTAGGAAAATATACATTACAATCAGAATTCATTGCTTGCTGGTGCTTTTTCTGTTGGGGCGGTTAAAATTGAACTATTAGATCAAACCCATGGTTCAATTTGAGATTTTAGATTAATGAAAAACAAATGAATTTTCACAATAAAATAAATATTTTCTTTAAATTTGTTAGTTTCTTACATTTTATTCTATTTAGATGACACTTATTGAAAATCAAAATAGCATTAATATCTTAATTCAACTTTATCCTTGTCTAGATAAATAATTATGAATAGATGAGGGATTTTAGGGTTTATATAAAAATTTCCCATCCCTTGAGAGCCTCTTCCCAAACAAGTCAAACTTAGATTGTGTTTAACAACAACTTTTTAAGTAGTTTTTAACGTTTTAAACACTCAAAATGCTAAACACTATTTTTTTATAATGTTTGCTAATAGTGTTCAGACTAACTTTTAGAAATTAAGATAGCGTTTTATGAAAAGTTAATCCATATAACGTTTAACTTTTAACGTTTCATGAAAAGTTACTCAAATAACTAAACTAGCTATCAAAATAGCTAATTTTACCAAACATACCCTTAATCTTACTTTTCTTACCCTCCAAAATCCCCATCAACCTCTGTTCAAGCAAAAGCATTAAGTTTAATTAAGAATAATAATAATGAGTAAAGATGAGCCAGTCAAGCATTGACTAAATTTTATTTAGTCCAATTGAAATAGTTATGTAAATTTTGATCTGACTTTCTTCTCTCAATTTTTTTTTAAAAAGGAAATTTTGACTTTGACTTAAGTTTATCTCTCTATACAGTTTGATCATTATCCTTTGCCAATATTGGGGATATTAAATCACCCAAGTTGCCTTCAATTAATCGCAATATTAAAATATAGTGTATATATATATATTAAATTTAATTTAGGTAATATGCATTTATTTCATAGTGCTATATTAGCTAGTACAGTAGGTCATAGCACAAAAAATTGTTGGTAAAGTATGGGTATTTAATATTAAAATATATATCTACAAGAAATAATTAAATTCACTTAAAAATACAATATATTTCTATAGATCCAACCGTCTGTTGTTATACTCGCTCCGTGCGGTTAGATTAGTATTTTTTTTTTTTTGACTTTTTATAAAAATTAAAAAAATGATTGAATCGTCTCAGTTTAAAAAAAATAAGGATAATGGACTAATTTACCTATTTAATTGATACTCGTTTAATTGATATAAAGTTTAATGCAAATATATTGAGAAGTAAAATAAAAATAAAATAATTAATGTTACTTTAATTTCTTAAAAACGACATCTAAATGGAAAAAGAAGTAAAAAAATGACAAATTTAATAGAACCGAGCAAATAATATTTAGGCCTTGTTTGGTTCAAAATGATCTATTTCATACATTTCGAAGAAAATTATTTTTAAGGGAGTATAATTTGAATATATTTAACATACAAATAAACTTGATTGGAAGTAAAATATTCTTAAACAGTATTCGTAATATAAATTTAAGTGTGCTATAATATGATAAATTTACCACTTCCCCAATTATCCTTAACGAAGTTACTTAAGCTAAGTTTGAGGGTCTACTTCCTGGAGAAATATAATTGAAAAAGTAAATCAAACACAAACATTTTATACACTTCACAAAAATTATACTTCCCTAATTTATTCACTCCCAAACAAACATGGCCTTAGTTTTGTTCTAATTAGGCTAGCAAATGCTACATGTTAACTGTGAAGACTTGCAAATAAACTTTTGACCCAAAAGTTTTAATTCAAATGAGTGGAAATAGACCACCCCTTTCCCTCTATCCATTTGGCAGTACAAATATACAGTAGGTCTAAATTTTTTTCAGATTATTAAAAAATTAAAAATAAAAAGAGAACGTTAAGAGTAATTAGGGTTTTAAACTTAATTTGAATCATTAAAATCTTATGCAACCAGTCGATAAATAAAAATTTTAAGTAAGTTTCCTCTTTCCTTCATATGATTGTTGGGTTTGATTCCAAAAATCAACACACTTGTAAACTGTACTAGTTAAATACAGATTAACTAAATATTTTCAATATTACCCAGAAAAAGTAATTTAACAATAAAGCTAACCCTTTACTGCAAATCTCAAATCCATGCAACTAGGCGCAACTAGCCCTAGATGATCAACGAGGACCTTTACCTCCATACATGAAAAGAAAGTTAAAAAGTAAAACCTTTTGTTATTGGCCATGAGATGGGAGGCTAAGACATTGCTTAACTGGTTTTCAATGGATATATACAGCTGTGTGCATTAAATGTTTCTCAACACGGTTTTTGCCTTTATGGGTAGAAGATGAGCAGAAAATTATGATACTTTCTCAACTGTATTATAGCTTTCTCAATCAAACTTAAACTTTTGCATGTCTATATATTCCCTCATTCGAAACCCCACTTCTCACCGAATTAGTCATTTTATCATAGTTATATAGTGAGAGATGGCTTCTAAATTGTTCCTTGTTTTGCTCCTTGGTGCTCTTGTTGTTTGCTCCACTAGTGCAAGAAAGCTTGTGGATGAGAAAGGCTCTTTTGAGGACCAGAAGAACTTATTTCATCGCCGCCCTAAGTTTGGTCATGGTGGCTGGCTTGGTGGTGGAGGTGGTGGCGGGTTTGGAGGAGGAGGTGGTGGTGGGTTAGGTGGTGGTGCTGGTGCTGGAGGTGGAGCAGGATTTGGTGGAGGTGCTGGCGGTGGACTTGGTGGAGGTGCTGGTGGTGGTGGAGGTGGAGGGTTTGGCGGTGGAGGTGGTGCTGGTGGTGGATTAGGAGGTGGTAGTGGTTTTGGAGCTGGTGGTGGGTTTGGAGCTGGTGGTGGTGCTGGCGGTGGAGTTGGTGGTGGTGCTGGAGGTGGAGGTGGATTTGGAGGAGGTGGTGGTGGCGGCGTTGGTGGTGGAGCTGGTGGTGGGTTCGGTGCTGGTGGTGGCGCTGGTGGTGGACTTGGAGGTGGATTGCCCTGAATAAGCAAAGAAGATTCCGTTTAAAACGATCATTTACTATACAATTGTTTTTGATATATAGAACAATTACTACAATAATTTGATTACTCTAATTTTGTATGTAATTGTCTATTAATTACTTCCATTTTGTAGTTTTTTTCACGTTCTTTGCTCTTTTCCCATCAAGTGTTAATGTAATGAAGTGAAAAATGAAATAAAATATTAATATTTTAAGAATATTAATTAAATTAGCAGCTTTCAAATCTTTCTCCTTTTTTCCCCAACAAATGCAACAACATTAATAGAAGTTACATATGGTTGGATATACTAAATGTTGAGAATATAAAATGAATTTTATTCTGTAGATCAAGACATATAGTTAATCTATGAGGCAAATTTCTAAAAATTTAATACGATTTCCCGATTCTTCTTCCACCATTTCTATCTAACTCCATACATTTTGTCAACACGTATGTAGTTGTTATACTCATTATTCATGTCAGGAATTATCAGAAATCTAATTAATACATTAGACCAGCTGTTTGTTTTGATTCTTTTGAATTCTGATTTTATAAGTTATGACCATAGATGGTCGGTGAAAGTGTAATTCAGCTCGATAAGAATATTATTCAAATTAAAAAAATTAAATTTTGAATTCCGGAAAATAGTTAAGTTTGAGTTTAAGTTTAAATTTCGCTATAAATGAAGTGAGCTCAAGCTTAGCCTAAAGTCTATCAAATCAAATGAAAGTTTAATTATTTTTAATTTATTAAGCTAATTAGTAATCATCGCTCAGCTTGATAAAGCTAGCTCGATAAATTTATCAAATGAGTTTGAATATGTTTATCGAGCCGAGTTTTGAGCGGTCCACTGGTTTCATTAAAATCGAGACAAATGATAGACATGGCTAGGATTCATCTTTTCAACTGAGACAGTTGAGTTGTTGCGTTGTGTGGACTATTATCGAGTAGCAACCGCAGCAGTAGATACATAATACACAAAATTTAATACATGCATGTTAAATGCTATTTTTTTATAGTGTTTAGTAATATAATATTTGAATTAGTTTTTAGAGATTAAGATAACATTTTATGAAAAGTTAGTTCATGTAATGTTCATCTTTCAGCGCGAGAAATTACTTAAACAGCTAATAGTTAAACGCTACTAAAACAGTTAACAGCTACTAAAATAATTAATTTTGCGGAACGGGCCCTTATTAATATTCTCCATTTTCTAATTAATAAGCTGCTAAATCAAGAAAAGTGGATTACATCTCCACATTTCTGTTGCAAAAAGAATTTTATTTGGATATTATTTTAGACTCATTTGAATATTATTCTGTGAACCAAAATAAAAATATTCTAAAGAATTAAATTAATTTTAATTTCCAAACTAACAAATATAATATTATTAAAAATTAGTAAAAACTAATACAATTGAAATGAAAAAAAAAAAATGAAAATGAACTTCTGATGGTACAAGGTATTGTAGTTCCGAATTTACAGTTTTAGATTTAGAACTACCGATTTTAGTTCTTAAAAAAGTTGAAATAGAAATTAGACTACTTTAAGTGGTTTTTACGGCGAGTTTTAATGTGATTTACTCTTAAATTCAGATTAAAATTGAAATTAAAGAATTTATTTCAACCATTTTTTAACTCTTTTAAAATTTTTTTTGTTTTTGTATCATGAATAAATAATAATTAGTAATATTAAAATTAAATAAATTTGATAAAAAATGATTACAAACAGAAAATAAATTTAGAGTTCCATAATAATGTTTAATTTCAAAAATTTTTCCTATTTTTTACGGTTTTAAACTAAAGTTGTGGATCGATCCAATTCTAAAAAGTAAGGAATGGGAACTCAACCATAGGCTTGTGGTTTCATGCCTCTTAGGTATAGTGGCAGTACTATCGTATCTTTCTTTCACAATTTCATTGAGTAGTTTCATTTCTCTTTTATCCATTTGCGCTTAGTATTAACGCAAACGACGACGTTACAACACGTCTCATCTTCCTCTGTTCTTCTCTGACCGCAGCTCTTACAATTTTGAATATTTCCTTCTCCTTCCAGCCAATCAAACAATGCCACGTAATCGATTCGTACAATTTCTACTGTAAATCTCGTGCTGAAAGTCTGCTTTGCGTCTCTCTCTCAAAGGGGAAACCCTACTTTTCTTTCCATTTCTTCTTCTTCCTCTTCTTAATAATAATTTTATCGATTCGTCCTGCAAAACAGGTCAAACCGAAGCTCTGCATCTCCAAATCTCTCGCGCAATTTTATCTTATCATATACAGGAAGACCCATGTATGTCTTATAATCTGGTTTTGTATTTGTGATCCATTGATTTAATGATTTGCTGAATTAATTTCATTTCTTTTAAAATATTTGATCGTGGAAGTACAGATCGAAGCAATGATGTTGGGGATTTTAAGGAGAAGAGTTTCTGCTGGAGGCTCGTCTTCTTCTGTCAGTATTTTTTAATTTTTTTTTCGGTTAGATATACATATATTGATGGATTGGCAGATTGATTAATTACAAATTTGCGTTTTATTAGATTTTGAAGCAGTCCTTGCAGAGTGTTCGACCTGCAGCATCTATGCCTAGAGTTTCCTCTCTTCCTGAAAAGGAGGTACTATATTATTATTCTTATTATTATTATTATTATTATTATTATTTTTTGAATTTTTAGGTCTTCAGAGAAATTGAATCATATTTGTTAGTTCTTTTGTCTTTTTCACAGAAATATATATATGCGCATGTGATATTTTTGAACATTTTCGTTTAGGAAAATGCATATAATTTTCTCTTGTTTGGTTTTGTAGAAAAAGAATATATGTTAAGTTGCAAGCTTTTAATTAAATTGTAATAAGCGTATGAACAGATTTTACTCCAACCAAGAGGTCTCGGGCATGTCCGGAACTTCAGCCACCTCGTTTCATCTGGTAATTATGGCTTTTTTTTTTTTTTTTTTTTTTTTTTTTTTTTTTTGATGAACAGATTTTTACTCCAACCAAGGAGGGCTCGGCATGTCCTGGAACTTCAGCCACCCCTCGGTTTCATCTGGTATTATGCTTTTTTTTTTTTTTTTTTTTTTTTTTTTTTTTTTATGATAGTTTTTTTTTTTTTTTTTTTTTTTTTTTTTTTTTTTTTTATATAGTTTTCTGGATAATGATTGTATCATTCACTTAAATGAATTATGACCTTGAATGAATTTTGTTATTGCAGATTGTTCGGTTGGTTCAAGGCCCATTAGGTTAGTGATGGTTTTCTATTTCTATGATTTCGATGGACCTTTTTTTTTTCTTTTATGACTAGTTCTTTCAGAATTGCAATTTAGTATTCAAGTTGGTGTGATTTGTATTGCTGCAATCTGAGAAAAACTAGCTTCAATGAAATTCATTTCATGCTGTCCTAGTAAAAATTCATTTTGCTTGTCTTGTCTTCCCTAATACATTTTTGCCTTATGGAAGTGAAAGTTATGTGTCTTGTGTTGACCAGTCACAGAGCATCACTGTGTGGAAATGAATGGGGGGAAAAATCTAATACTAGTAAGCCTTGTTGCAACACTGGGTCACCAAGGATTGAAAAACGGATTTAAGCAGTTTCTTTTCTTCCACTTAAAGAAAGTATTTTAACAAGTTTATATTTCCTTTTCCTCATCTTTTACATATTGAAACTGTTCTAATTAGTCCATCTTTAGCCCAATCAAGTTACTTAACAGAGCAAGGTCAATGAAACACGTTATCTGGTTTTCATATCTTTTATCTCAAAGTGGACTTTTTAATTGGAGTTTTCAATCTAATTGTAATTATCTGATAGGAGAAAGATCATGTAATTGAGGAAGGATTTATGTAGATCGAGTTATTTCTCTGTAATCTGTTGTCTTTTAGCACCTCTTGACATGGCTTTAATTTTTTTCAGGACTGTTGCCGGCATTGACTTCATCGCTCCCAAGCAACTTTGGAGCAGGCCATTTTCTTCAGATAGTGGTAAGACATTGAGTAGTTCTAGTTAATATCCTGTATTTGTGTATGGGAATGTATACATGTTAATTGTATGAGGGCCTTAGTAACTTAATAAGTGTCCACATGGGGAGGGATGGAGCATACCCCTTGGATGCTGTTTTCATATGGTTCCAAAATAAGCAATTCTTTGGAAGCTCTCAGGAAGTTTGTTGTTACAGGAAGGACTTTGTCTAGTTGGTTTGAATAAGTGGATGAATCAGTTCATTTTAGCACTCAGTTTTTTCTATGTATCTTGTAGTGTTCCTATGAAAATTTCCTTTACAATTTATAATCATTGCTACTTTGTTTAGATTATGAGTATTGTAGTAATTATCTCAGTTGTCTCTAAGTAGCTTACTAAAACTTTCTTGATTAGACTAGTTCCAAGAATTCCAACCTGAGCAATTCTTTGAGAAACAATGATATACTGAGGCTTCATTCAAGTGGAAGAGTCAATTTCAGCAGTAATGAGTTCTAACATTTCCATTAAACTCTGTGATTCTTAAAATAGTTGGGTAAACTGCACTCTTAGTGGATCCTGCATATAATTGGATGGGCAGGTTTACTGTCACCTCCTTTTAGATGCAATTTTGAAGAGCAAAACTGTTGGCTTTTTGGTCCTTTGGGCAAAGGGTCTGGGTGTTGAACCTTGTTTTATATAAAAATTTTATGGTGTTTCATTTTGTTTATCTGATGCAGGGGATTTGGTTGACGCTGTCGTCCCTTTTATGGGTGAATCAATCACTGATGGAACATTGGCAAAATTCTTGAAGAGTATGTTTTCTGAGTATTATTTTATTTATTTATTTTCTTTTTGCTTCATTGGTTGCATGCATATTCTTTTTTTTTTTTTTTTCTTGATTCCAATTTATTGATTGTCTGTAAATACATGATACATTGTGAGCAGATCCTGGTGATCGGGTGGAAGTTGATGAGCCAATTGCTCAAATTGAGACAGATAAGGTGCTTTTCTCCCACCATTCTATCCCCTTTCCCCTTTGAATTGAAATTAGTTTTATCTAATGCCTATAATGTTTGATTCTTCTTTCAGGTTACAATTGATGTGGCTAGTCCAGAAGCCGGTGTGATAAAAGAGGTAATACTTCTATTGGCAATTTATGTTATTTGTTTTTTTATCTTGGGTGAGTCTGGATTTCTTGGGGTTTTAATTATTTGGATTCTAAGTGTTGATTCAAGGTCCTCTGTGTAATAATGTAATTGTTGGCAGTTTGTAGCCAAAGAAGGGGAGACTGTGGAACCAGGTACAAAGGTTGCTGTTATTTCGAAGTCTGGTGAAGGTGTAGCTCATGTCGCTCCCTCTGAGAAAATAACGGAGAAAGCTGCTCCTAAGAAGGCATCTGCTCCTCCAGAAGAGAAACCAAAGCCAAAAGTTGAAACTGCTTCTCAAACAGAGAAGCCTAAAACACCAGCACCACCACCTAAGCGCTCAGCATCAGAACCACAGCTTCCCCCCAAGGAAAGAGAAAGACGAGTAAGTCTTTTGGCTTCTTATTATCATATACAATGTTCGTTAACAGATTTAGCAAGTAGAAATGAAGTGCCGTGGATCACATAGATGGTATGACCTCAATGCTTTCATGATTACAGGTTCCTATGACAAGGCTCAGGAAAAGAGTTGCAACCCGATTGAAGGACTCTCAAAACACATTTGCTATGTTAACGACATTCAATGAAGTTGATATGTGAGTTTAGTTTAATTTTCATTTGTCTGGTTACTCGCATCACTTCCGTGATACTTGTTGGTCTTTGATTATGGTCGTTAAGCCTTTTATGCTGTTTTCCTCGCACATAATGCAAAGCCATCAGAGCATTCATACCCAGTCTTTTATGTGGAAACAAATAGTATTTTCTCTATGCATCTTTTTGTTGGTTCTCTGCTTGCCATTTATTAGGAACAGTTATGGAAATCTGAACTTGTGAACATGGCTGTAATCATCTTATGTGCATGTACTACTGCCTAACAGGCACAGACCTTCTGGTTTAAATTTTTTTGTAGTACCCTGACAATGTGAAGCTTGAATGTAACATAGATCGAGAACAATGCAAGTTTGGGATTTTGTTTTTTTATGGATTCTGGATTCTGGAAATCCAAAGTGTCTAGATTTTAGGAGTTTCTTGATCTAGATCATGTTAATATTTCTTGAATGCAGTCTAATTTTTATAATGTGCTTCATGATAATAATTTTACATGTATAAATGGTGTACAGCTTCCTCTTGGGTTTGCTTTAGTTTAAACTTAGTCCTGTTTCAATTGTTTCTTGAATACGTAGGAAAACCCATATCCCCTAACCCTCTCCTCTCTCTCTCTCTCTCTCTCTCTCTCAGGGGATGAATGCTTGTTTGAGAGGCTAGTTATATGGTTAAAAAATCAGAATACATCATCTTAGAGTGACATTTCTTCACTTCTGTTGATGATTTTCTTTCATGTAATCCCCCTGTGATTTGCTGCTTTGCAGGACTAACTTGATGAAGCTTCGGTCTGAATATAAGGATGCTTTTGTTGAAAAGCATGGAGTTAAGTTGGGTCTCATGTCTGGATTCATAAAGGTATGGAATATGTCATTAGGAATATGGAGAAACAATTTTCAAATAGAAGTGAGCTAACATGTTTATTTCCTCTTTTTCCCTTGTAAAATATTCCAGGCTGCTGTAAGTGGGCTCCAGAACCAGCCTATTATTAATGCAGTCATTGATGGGGATGATATAATATATAGAGATTATATAGACATCAGTATCGCTGTTGGCACTCCAAAGGTTTGTCTTAATGTCTTTAATTGATCAACTCCATGCAAAAAATTTGCTGTTGATGTTTTGCATATGTGGAAATCCAAGAGGAGTTGCTTTCGACTCTTTTCTAAATAGCTTCTTCAGTTTGAGACATTTTTGGGTAACTACAGTGCTTTGGTTTCTTTTGTAACTGGTACATTTATCAAAGTACCTTTGATGTAAGTCTGTCACATCCTAATGAGGTTATTTGTTGACCGAAAAATATTTGTTTACATTGCATTCTTAACCCTTGTCAAAGCACCTTGGATGTAAATTTGTCATATCCTAATGAGATTATCTGTTGTTGGAGTGGAAAAATATTTGTTTAAATTGCCTTAACCCTATGATAAATCCTTTTCAATCCAGGGACTTGTTGTCCCAGTTATTCGCAATGCCGATAAGATGAATTTTGCTGAGATAGAGAAGGAGATCAACACCCTTGCTAAGAAGGCAAATGATGGAACCATCTCAATTGATGAGATGGCGGGAGGTTCATTTACAATATCTAATGGAGGAGTTTATGGAAGTCTTTTGAGTACACCCATCATCAACCCTCCTCAGGTTTGTTCTTCTGCTGGGATGATATGCTTTTGTTTTTTTGTTTAAGCTTATTATACTACTCTACTGGAACTGTTGTCAAATCTATTTGAAAAATCTGTTTTTACAAATCTTCTTGTACTCCAGCAGGCGCCATGTACTGTGTAGTAAGTGATTTCCATGGAAATGCACATTTTATGTTTCTATTGATATTCATATTGTGGATGATATTAATTGGGAGTCTGATGATGAAATATTTAATTGGCAGTCGGCTATTTTGGGCATGCACTCGATAGTGAGCCGTCCAATGGTGGTTGGAGGAAATGTTGTACCCAGGCCAATGATGTATATTGCTCTCACATATGATCATAGGCTGATTGATGGAAGAGAGGCAGTTTTCTTCTTGCGCCGTATCAAAGATGTGGTGGAGGACCCACGCAGGCTGCTGCTTGACATTTGAGAATCAACCTTCAATTTCTTGCAATTTCTTCAGTACCTAGGAGACGGATATACTTTGTTGACAGGAATAATACACTTTGATATCAAAGTTTTGTAGTTTTTTATTATCTTCTCAATGATTCAACTTTTGTAATGAGTTCTTCAACAGCGGCTTGCCTTGATTTAATTGAAATCAAGAGATGGTACATGCGTTTTTTTTTTGACACTGCACGAAATGATATGTTTTTAAGAAACTTGCTTTATGGGCCACAGGCCAGTAATGAATCCAAAACTCTTATGGAATATTATCTTTTATTCATACATACTTTTGCCTGATCTGATGGATTGAATTTGTCACACTTGATTTGGTTATGCAGGTTTTATGTGCCCAATTTAAGATCAGGATTTAAAACTTGATTGTATTGTATTATCGTATCATAATCAGTTTCCAGATGCATCTGTATTTAGTCTTTTTGTACTTTTTCATCCTTTCCAATGTATTTTAGGACTTACACTATGTTTCGATCTATCTGTTATACCTTTTGGAAAAAAATGTAGAGATCAACTTGCTAATATTTGCTATCCAAACACACTTTTAAGCGCAATAGTTCAATTTGATTTGAAGCACTTCTGATTTCACGCTATTACCACTTTATCCATAATAACATAAGCATCACAGGTGATGATATTCATTGACTTGAAAGCTTCAGATGGTTCTAATTGATCAATAATAACATTGAATTCTAAAATAACATTATACAAAATGACGTCAAAATGAAACACAGCTACAAAAGTATTCAAATCAATAAATGTGGGGATATATATTTTTTCCTGTATAGCAAAAAGATGATTGCTAATTCCAGTGCTTAAGTAATGACTCTAGAGAATCCATATGTAATATTTCCGCAGCAGAAGTCCATTTAGATTCTGACTTCTATTTGTTCCTTTAACAAGTGCTCTTTTACAGACTGAATGGGCACCTGCAAGCCGCAAAATCGAGGATACAGAAATAAATGAACGAAGATTATATGATAAAAAGAATATTCATCTAAGCTCCATTTGATTGCTGCAAAGGCTAATAACCTTTTTAAGATGAAATAGTAGTAACAACTTCATGTTATAACTATAAGGATGTGTCATTATCAATCATGCTAAAGCAAGAAAATAGCTTTTGCTGTTTGAAGTTTTTGATGTATATAGTGAAATCAGGAGAAACGATATTTTGTTCATTGAAGGAAATGGCAATTTGAAATTCAAATGGTAATTATGATCTCTAGTGGCAATCACATGCTAATAAAGCGCTCAGCAGATTATGCAGCTATACCTCCTTTCTATGGAAAATGCCAGCAGCAAGAGCAGCAGATGCATTTGTTTTGGTGAAAACTTCAGAGAAGTGTTCGACAGCACCTGCACCACTACTTGCAATCACAGGGATGTTCACAGCATCAGAGATCAACTTTATCAAATCTATATCAAATCCTTTCCCTTGACCTGAAAAACCAGCAAGTATTAATCATGCAAAATGAACATTTGAAACCACAAACTAGATAAAAAATTGAATGGACCAACACAATTTCAAGAAGAGTGTGCCGTTTGAAACATGTTGGCCTAATTTGCAGATAAAAACAGATTCTGTACTTCCAAAGTACCGGCGTTAGAAAACACACTGAAGCCGACTCATTTTTTGAAGATAGAACCAAACAAGCTAATAATTCTTATTGAAATCAGTAAGTTTTGGCCGCCATTTCTCTGAAAAAATACTTAAAAATTTCCAAGAGGCACTTCACAAAATACTTCAACATGATCGAAAAATACTGACAAACAACAGTCCTCACCATCACAATCAATGCAGTTCAGTAATATTTCTCCAGCTCCCAGCTCTTCAACAGCTTTTGCAAGTTCATGGGCTCCAATTGGCCGACCTTCTCGTCCACCATTAACCTTCAGAAATAGGAAAATACAGAATGCAAAAGCTTTTAGTATCTACCATCTGGCAGGCCTGGAAATTCTCAGCCTGGTCGAGGAGTTTTTTCTCCCCTGATCTGGTCTAGGCTGACCTTGCCAGCAATAATGATGATATTGATAAATTTAACGTGTAAAATTTGAATAGTGATGCTTTTAGAGCTAATGCTTTATATAGGCTCTTTCTTAGCTCGTAGTTTAGGTGAAGGGAGAGGAGAGAGAGGGGGTGATAAAATTTAACGTTTGTTAAAAAATTTGATAGTTGATTGCTTTTAGAAGCTAATGCTTTATATAGGGCCTTTCTTAGCTCGTAGTTTAGTGAAGGGAGAGGAGAGAGAGGGGGAAGGGGGGGGGGGGAGGGGGAGGCATGGGTTGGGAGGCATGGGTGGAACGGGGGGACACTAAGAAAAAGAAATTTTTGGTCTAATAGAACTTGGGTTAAAAAAGTTAGATGGGCTCAACTTGGACAAATTATTTTGACTGTAGGAGCTCCAGCCATGCTGGGTCTGGGACTAGTCAAATAAAAGTTGGCCTGAATTGGGTATGGCCTGAACCACATGTGAATAGATACGTAGTTGTTACTTGTTAATTGGCCAGAGACAAATCCAAACAAAATAAAATTGGCAAATATCTAAACTGGGGAATATTGCTCAAACCTACAATCGAATCAAGAATACATCTTACCGTACACTGATACCAGGCATATTCTTCTCCATTTGGACCTGAAAATAATATTGAAATCTTAATTAACAGTGGCCTGTGACATCTTAGTAGAAAATAAAGTTTCTGACTCTCTCTGTGTGTGTGCACGAGCGCGCGCGCGGGTGTGTGTGAGAAAGTCACCCAAAGCGCGCGCACATGCACACACACACACACACAGTGGCTTGAGAAAGATATATAACAAACTAAACTCATTGATACTTGGTGAGAATGAGAGAGAAGATAGTTTAAGTAGAAGGGTCAATTATAAATAGGAAAGGAACATACTCAGATCTCTTTAAGTATCTAAAGAGAGGATATGGCATGAATGATATGAACAAAAAAAAAAAGAAGCAGATTTTGTTTACCTGGGTTAGTTAACCTCACAGCCTTGAATTCCACATCAGTAGGATTCTTGAGGTACACTCTGCGAGGATCAATACTCACAACCACTGCCTGCAATATAAGCATAAACATAATTCAAAATAGAGACCTTCACCTTTGTTTGTTGGCAGCTGTTAGAACTGACAACACTTTCCATGGACATCTATTTATAAATTCATAATTACACATAAAGAACCGAGAAGAGAGAGTATGTGTTGTTAGGCGAACATTGCAAGGTGCAGTAAAAACATAATGAGGAGACTTCCATGCAAACACAAGGTCATTTATGTGTGCAGGGCCATTATTTGGTGTATAACTTCCCCCATAAATGGGAAACTTCCTTCCTTCCCCCTTGTGGTGAGGGACAAGGATGCCTTGATAAAGTCTCATATATAACTATCTAAGTGGAGCTGTGGCCTTCCACAGACTCAAGATTACAGGTTGGAGTCATTTTTCAGCTTTGTCAATTTTATCATATAATAGAATGATGGATACGCACAGACTGGACTAGGAAGATGGAGTGCACAAGCCATTTTGTGAAGAAATTCTATCATAATGCAATTGTTGGAGTAACCATCAAAGAAAGCTGATCCAAATTTCAATGAAATGCATTGTGTAATACATAATCCAAACATAGGTGGCCTTTTTTTTTCCAAGTTAACCTGGGTGGAAACTTGAGAAAAGAACAACTAATAATCAAACCTGCTGTCGAAGCTTGCTTATTCAGCTCTTGGGTGTGTGACCAATCATGACAAATTCATTGTGAATAAGGTGTGGCAAAGAAGAAATAATAGACAAGATAAACCAAATTGAAAAGTCAACTTTACATCATTAGATATAGTGCGGAAATAATCAAGTTCCCAGAATTCATTCAAATCAGATGCATATTTCGTATAGCATTGACAAAGACACTTATCATGGAATAGGTTTGTCCAAAAGAGTATGAAATACCAACAGGAGCACAGAGATGCATAGATTTCAAACTAGACAGGATCAAATTACCTGATTGCCATAAACTCTAGATATCTGTTCTATGCTGCTCTTTCCAGTTTTTACCTACAAGCATGAGTCCAAGAGCTATTAGAAGTATGCACAAGCAAGACCATTTGCACAGACAAAAATAGATGATGGAAGGTGTTGCATACTTTAGTTTTTAAATATTCTTCAGCAGCATAGACCGCATCACTTCCAATAGAAATTTTATCTGCCCCTGACCTAAAATATTCTGAGGCAACTTCCAAACTAGAATAGTACCTGAGTACAATGATGGACAAATCATAACATGTTCATGTGCCTTACTAATCATTGAAGCATACGGATATTGTTGGAAATTAAAGAAGTAAAATATTGGTCTACCACATGCAGTCAACTATACCTGCCATTTGCATCTCTAAAATCCCTAATTCCACCACCAACAGTCAATGGTACAAAAACATTTTCTGAAGTGTACCTCAAAACCTTCAGAGCATAACAAGCAGGGTAAAAAACTCAGGAAAATGAGACATCTCAGGTAGAAGTTAAAAAGAAACTTTCTAATCATTGTGCATAATTCTAATTGCTAAATAACCAACCTGCAACATTGGCAAGTCACCTAAAGGGAAGTCCCTGAAACCAGTAATATTCAGAAAACTAACCTGAAATTCAATGTTGAGATGCCAAACATTATACTGTTGTTCCATATGCAGTTAAGTATCCAAATAAGGGAAAAAATAATAATGCTTACTTCATCTGCCCCATCTTTGTAATATTGTCTAGCAAGCTCGACTGGCTTGCCAAGATTTCTAACCTGCAAAAATTTACATAAATAAAAACCACTGCTATCTGCAATACAATGCTCTAGCCACCAACAGTTTCATTTCGGAAAAGAATCAGACAGAATAGGCTGCAATATCATTCAGTGAGAATCTAACTAGAGTACCTAAAATTTGACTTTTATTCTCAAACAAAGACATTCATCCATCAGCATTATGAAATGCCAACATAAGAGATGTAGATCTCGCATCAGAATGAACATCACGCAGTATAGCAAGTCATATGTGAATAGTCATGACTGAAAATTTCAAGATAAATTTGCTGCTTGTGCAGTCAAGAAGACCATAATGTTTGGATGACTCATTATCAATACTTTTTAGAAGAAACAAATGAAAAATATTTTAGCAAGCTCTATGATATTTTACTACATATTGAAACAAAGAAGAAATTGTAAAAATCTATTAACTTTCAATAATAATTTGGCCTTACCTCGTTTTCTTTTGTGTGTTCTCTTACATCATACTGGTCCCCTTTGGTTACAACAAGATCACCTTTATCATTTGTTCTCACATCAAGACAAGCAATTACCTGAACAGAAGCAATATCATTAGTGTATTAAATTTCAGCCAGCACATCAATTTAAATGAGATGAAAATAATTGCTGAAACCACAAAATACATGAAGCCAACCCAGTATATATGATCAAGATGACTTAAAAAAAAAGGTTTGAAAAGAGTCAAAAGACAAGACATGTCAAACAACTTATTTAAAATTTAAGTATTACCCTTTTTGCTAGTTTTGATGCCTTCCCTTCAGTGGGCTTCTGTCTTCAAATGAAGTTTTTAGTTCATTAGATGGTTTAATAAAGAAGGAAAAAGACGTAGTAGACTGGATAAGCTGGTACAAAGCTTACCTTTGTCAAAGACGACTTTGGAAGCAAAAATCTTCTAAGTACTGAAAGACCAACATCTGCAACATTCATTTCAGGCACTTAAGACAGAGTGCTACAAATAAGTTCACTCATATATAAATTGCTGTCTACCTAGTCCCTAGAGAAAGCAACAGAAGAGGAGGGGAGGAGAAGCAAGACAGTTCTTGCAAAATTTTTACTATGCTTCTGTCTCACATCAACAAAAGACTCAAATACTATTAGGGAAAAAAGCATTCCCCAGCGTATATACTCAATGGAGAGAATTTTTCCCTTCTATATATAATCTCCCCTCGCATCAACAAACGATTCAAATACGATAAGGAAAAAAGCATCCCAGAGTATATACTCAATGGAGAAGAATTTTTCCCTTCTATATGTAATCTCCTCTCAGAAAAAAATGACAGATGCAATTTTGACACCTGGACATTTTTGAAAACCGTATCAGAATAGAAATACAACAAAAGTATTTACTTGCCTCCACTCTTCTCCGGATGGAACTGAACTGCATGCACATTTCCTCTTCTAATTGATGCTATAAATTTATCACCGTAGTTGCAAGTAGAGGAAATCCACTCTTCATTTTCATGTGACTACAGAAGTATATGGAAGGCTTTAGGTCACCAGATCCAATGCAAATCAAAGGTGAACATATTCACCAGCCCCATTCAAAATATTGAAAAGACAAGGAAAAGAAAAACACACTGGCATGGCACGGTATGAGTGGACAAAATACACATGGCGGTTTCCAATATCATCCAAAATTTCAGAATCTTTTGCAACTTGCAAAGCATTCCAGCCAATATGGGGAACTCTGAAACCATTTGATGAGTCGAAACGCGCAACCGCACCAGGAATCAAGCCAAGACCATTCACTGAGACAAATGTACATCTGTAAACTCAGATATTAAAAAGTAAAAAACTACAGCGAAAAGTACAGAAAGAATGATATGTTATCCGCATAAGATGTTTTTGACACAAAACGCTCTTCCAGTTCAGCAACAATTTAACCATGTTAGCACCTCTGTAAGTGTAGCAAAAACTTATTTGAGCGATCTTTTTCCCATAAAATCCTCTCAACTCATTAAACTTCAATTCATCCTCTCTCTAAAACACGCTTTACCTTCATGATTCTATCAACTTAACTTCATATAGCTAAAAGCAATTGAGTTCTCCTTATTTGATCATTGGGTGATATAATAGGATACAACAAGAGAAGCATTATTATCATCCTACACTTCTACAACTGAAATTATTAAGGTTGATTCACTTATAATATAGATAACTGAAGTACTTGCCTGGACCATTCTCCTCACTATACTCAAAAAGTAGTTGAAGTCCAAGACAAATGCCTAAAAATGGGCGATCCTTGTCAATGTAGGTACATAATGCTTCACCCATCCTACAAGAATCAAGCGGAAAATAACAAAGTAACTAAAATTTTGTTCAACATTTCAAGATCTCCAATTCTAAAAATTTTAAATTCAATGTTAGTAGAACGTCAAAGTTCAAACTAACCAACTAAAAATAAAAGATTAGAACTTATTGCCCAATATCAGCACATACCCAGTTTTGTTAAGGACATCCATGGCGGGTGCAAATGCTCCTACACCAGGAAATATTAAACGGTTTGCATTTAGAATGTCTGCTGGAGTTTGCACCTGCGGGTAAAGTTACTTATTTTCACGTTTCAATTTTAAAAAATGAAAAAAGATATTCAAGGAACCTAAGAAAGCGTACGTCTTTAATTTCAAAGCCTAGATAGCGAATGGCATTTCTCACACTACGGACATTTCCAGCTCCATAGTCAAGCAGAGTCACTACTGCAACAAGCACGTATTAGAATCGTATACACTAAGAAGAGAGTATAAAGAACTGAATGCAATTATAGAGAGAGAGAGAGGACCAGAATCGGAGGTAGAAGAAGCACGAACAGAGAGATTTCTTGGAGGCCTGAACTTCGATCTATGGAAATCATTTTTATAGATATTTGTGGGGAAGAAAATGAGAGAAGATGACGATAAAAAAGAGTTTTTGGAAAGTTTCGAAGAGGAAGAAAGTGGAGAAGAAGCAAATGACGCCGCCTCCATTGCAGCTCTTCAAAACTGAAAATGCTCTGTACTCGAAACTGGTGGTTGGTGAATTCGTTTGGGACTAGCGTTTCAAACAGGGGCGAGCTGCTCGCAACGACGCCGTTTCGTTTAGTTATTTTTAATATTTAATTAGAGACTAAACAATTTTCCTTTTGAATAATAAAACAAACAAATATTGCAAAAAAAAAAAAAAAAAAAATTAATATTTAATTAGAGGGCACTAAACCAATTTTCCTTTGAATTATAAAACAAACAAATATTTGCAAAAAAAAAAAAAAAAAAACAAAATTACATGTTACTATTAATTTGCCTTAGGTGTATGTTTATTATAATAACTAGTTGGAAGCCCGCTTTCCCCACGGCTTTATTATTATATAATTGTATTTTATAAATTTATTTAATATTATTTTAAAAGAAAAATCATTTTTCAGCAGATTATTTCATTAAATTTTATTAAATAAATATATATTTAATTAATATGTCTAAATTAGTTTTAAAATTTATTAATTTAAACAAATTAAATATTCATAACTCTAATGGATATTCTATAGGATAAATTATTAAATAATTATATATTTAATAATTATGTCTAAATTTTAGTTAAAATTATAATTTAAACAATTTTAATAAAAAAAAAAAAAAAAAAAAAAATTACCAAATTCTAATTGATTAATTTATATTAGATAAAGTTCAATATGAATAAACATGTACAGAAATTTATTTATAATAATTATTTAATATTAAAAAATATAATTGCTTATTAAATATTTAAATATTAATTCTATAAAATATAGAAAAATTAAAATTGATTTCTATTAATATTTTAGATTAATCTAACATATATAACACTGTCTTTTAGAGTTAGTTTCTGCACGTGGGATAAATTAAAGTAAAATGAAAAGGAAAATATTAAAAATATGAATTTCATTCTTTTCAAAAAAAAAAAATTTCAAGATATTAAAATTACAAATAAGCGCCACTAAAAAACAAATCAATTAAAATAAAAATATCAAATTTTAATTTGCTCACGGATCTCTCTAAATATGTGATTAAAAGTGATGGACTACCATGAATGGAAAAATAACAAAAATGAATCAACAAATATAATTTCCTTAACAAAAAATTTAAGGGAAAAAATAAAGAAGGGAAAAAATAGAAAAGAGTTGAAAGGAAGGATAGAAAGAGCATAATGAAAAGGCAAATTGATCATGGATAAATATGAATAAAGAGTAATTTATTCAATTACCAATATCATTTATGACTCTATCACATAATGCTTTTCACATAACCTAATTGAACAAAACTAAATAAAATATTATTACCTAGCTCTGCAACGATGTTTTTCATATCTCAAAAAAAAAAAAAAAAAAAACAAACAATAATCCTAGATAATTAAACTTTAAAAAAAAAAAAAAAAAAAAAACAAATCCTAGATAATTAACTTTTCCTTCGTTTAGTAATAATGAAGGGCAACTAAATGAATATAGCATATAGTCTAGATCTATACTTACATCACCGCACGTCAAAGCCACCAATAAATTCAGTTATTGATACTTATATAATTACCTGAAAGTTAGATTTCAAATATAACTTGCTCTTGCCCTTGATTTAATTTCAAGAGTATACTATACAACAATATCCAAACTTTAAATAGATCACAGCATAATAAATTGTCAAAAAAAAAAAAAAAGAAAAAAATATATGCTATATTCATTTAGTTGAAATCATTTAATCATTGACAGAGTAAATCAACATAAGAGAATAAAAAAACTAAAGAAAAACTCACAAATTTGCACCTTTAAACTATGCTCGAATTTGCAAATTCCCTTCAAATAAGTATATAAAGGATAAATAATTAAAGATAGATAAAAAGATTCAATTTAAAAGCATTTAAATATAAAGATATAAACAAATAGATTTGCCTTAATTTATAAAAGATATATAGAAAAAGATGTGTTTAAATTTGTTAAATTTAATTTTCAATTTTAATCTATATATCAATTTAATTCTTTAAAAATATTTTTGTACGCAATCAAATTAAAATAAAAAAGAAAAAAAACTCAAAAATCTGTAAAAAAAGAAAAAAGAAATTAGTAGGATAATAGAATGCCAACTCAGCAATTCAAATATATCTTTCGATTCAGGATAATTATAATAATAATAGTAATAATAATAATAAATTTATCCAATATCAGCAAAAAAAAATTTTATTATTATTAAAAATACACATTAACTAAATAACATATTTAAAATAATATTTTTAAAACTGAAATACAAAAAAGTCATACAAATGTCTTACCATTTATACAAAGCTAATTGCGTGATTTATGAAATTAATAAATAATCCTTTTTTAACATTCAGTATGGCAGAAATAATTTTTAAAATATAAAATAAGAATATCATCTCGATGACTTTAACCAATAAATTAAAACATTATTCGCCAATGAAAAATATAAACGTGACCGTTGATTTCCCATGGTAAAGATATTCTAATTCTATATTTATATGCTACCTTGTTAGGAATTTAGGATAGGTAAGCATAGATGACATTCTTTACCTGAATTGCAAGTTTTGAAAAGCACATAAAATACTACATAAACCATCTTCTTTTCTCTGTAAATTATTCTCTAAATTAAATAAAATTTGCAAGAGGAAGAAGAAATTGTTGGCAGATTTGAAATTAACATGATTAGTGCATTGTTTTGTGTTGTGTTTGGTGAAATTTCAGTGATCGTAACCCTTTTGTTTAGAAGTCCTATGAGGAAGGTGTTGATGGTAGGAATAGATTATATGAAGAGAGGAAGAGGTCAATTGGTGGCAAAAACTGTGGCAGCAACGTTATTTGGGGTGTTTAGTGCTATTTTGTATAGTGTAATGCAAATTCAAAAACGTACTTTGGAGTCTGGTGTGGTTAATCCAACTGATGAGGTTCTTCTAGCTGAAAGGCTTTTGGAAGCTACTCTAATGGGTAATTGTTTAATTTACTCTTTTTAATAAATTATTTTAGTTTCTTAATCATTATTGAGTTAATTTTATGATGTACAATTTTGATGGTCATGTCTTTTTTTTAATTAGTTATATAGAAAATATATAATGCGTACACACGAATTAAGGATTACTCCTTTACAAAATTATTATAACTTTGTAAAAATGTGTTAACTGGTATAACCTACGAAAACACACTTTCACAACCGATAACGCGTATGGGATGCCCAAATATCAGCCTAGCATAAACACTTTTTAATTTTTATGATTAGAAAATATTAATAATTTCTAATCAACATCATTAATATTTTTTTTTTGACAATTCTTATGAGATAATCCCATTTTTTAAAATTTTTATTTTCCAAAATGAAAGTTAGAATATCGGACTTGATGATTACTTTGTATAGGGTTCTCTCTATTCCTGGCAATGATGGCAGACAGGTTACACTACTACATTAAAGAACTTTACAGAGTAAGGAAAGAGGTAGAACAGTTAAAAAGATTAAAATAACAGGATTATGAAGGCAAGAAGCAAAGCCTGAAAATGGAGAGTCAAAAGCTAAAGAACTGGAAACTGTCTCCAAAAGAAGGGCAAAGGACGAATGCTTGGCAAGAAATCATATACAAAGGTTACAAGTTCAAGACATGTAGCCTTTCTTGCTTTCTTTCTCAGTCAAACTTGCAGGATATGTATATATATATATATATATATATATAAAATTTAATGGCAAAGGTTACCAAGGTTCAAGACCATGTAGCCTTGTTCTGCTTTCTTCTCAGTCAAACTTGGCAGGATATGTATATATAAAGTATATATATATATATAAAATTTAATGGTAGTTATATATAAAATTTAATGGTATGTAAGAACATCATAATGTTATAGATCACAACAAACACCAACAAACTTTCCAATTTGTGTTCAGAATTTTCTTGCATATGTATGATTGCGCCATTCCTACTTGTTTGGCATTTGCTACTTGAACAGTTGCAGAGCATTTTTTTTTTCTCTTAAAGTTAGACAACTTGTTGTCTTTGAAATATCTTGTACAAGTTGTTGGAAATTGTAGGGAAAAAAAAAAAAAAAAATCAAAGTTTGAGATAGTGCAAGCTGAGTATCTGACATAAGCATTATACAATTAACATGGGAAGAGTTTAGTCAAACAAGTGACAATTAATTATTTAATGGACAGATGATTAGATTCCATTCTCATGTTCTAGATAAGTAAAAATTGTGTATAAACACAATTCCTGATTTTGCTTTTGCGTTTCAGTCACACTTAGTATAATTCATTCATGTTGAATTGTCTCCACCCACTTGTTCCTAAACAAAAGAAGCTGACTTTCCCACCTTCCTAATCAATGTCTCATCCATTCACATTTGTTACAGCAAATTGGGTGTTTAATCATTTTAATAGTAGTTGACTTTATTTAAAGTCAAACCCCACTTGATTAAAAATTTAAAACACAAAGAAGGAGGCTTCTTTTCAGCCAAAGATTAATGCAAAGAATGCTAAAAAAGAGATCATTAGCTATGGAGTAGGTTTTAGATTTAGAAGTTGAGAGAAATAGAGAGGGGAGTGGGATAAAGAAAACAAGAGAGGGAAGGAAGATTTGCAAGTATTGGGTCCAAGAAAGAAACTCATGCCATCAATAATTTTTTAACTCATCAAAATATTAAATGTTATTTTTAATAATATTCAATAATATATAGTTTAAATTAATTTTTTAGAAGTTAAAATAGCGTTTTATAAAAAATTAATCTATATAACGTTTAACTTTTAGTGTTTTTTGAAAAACTACTCAAACAGCTGATAACTATACAATCCAAAGTAGAAAACTTAAATCTCTCATTTTGGTAACACGCCAAGAAGAAAAGATTTAAGTCCACTAACATACCAACAAGTGGAATCATCAACTTATGGATTTTGATATTCACCATCCATTATGAAATACCAAATCACGGTCCACCCTGGTCGACTCAATAGGTCCCATAAGAGCAAGTTGCAAAGAGTTCAACAATTTTATTGACTTTGTCTCAATTGACCCTTAAAATTAAAATTGCAGGAACAGACAATACAAATTGACTTCTTAACATACAGTCATCTCCATTCACACTGTAAGCTCAACCAAATCCAAATTTGACCCGTTAGACGACTTTTGAATTCAAAGTCTTTAACCCTTAGCCAAAGTAGAGGACTTTTTAATTTGCCGGCCATCTCTGCTTAGATGATTTATTTTTAGCAAATAAGAAAGATAGTTGCTAATTATACGATATTAAATAAGAAAATTATATACTCATAAGAATTAAAAACAAATAATAAAATATAAAAAGTTAAAAATTGAGATTGAAGAGAGCAAGACTTATCATTATCCATCTCAAGATTGAGATCTTCTAATACAAAATCATATCCTTCATTAGTACTAACATTACTATAGTTGCTACTATTGTTAACAAAGAATTCTAAATCTAATAACAAATCTTGATAAAAAATTGAACTTTCAAGCTCTTGATTATAAACAATTGAATCCGAAATCAAGAATGTATTTGAAACTAAAGGCATCTCAATGTTCTCAATGTCTCTACTTCTAACTGTAATCCAATCCTCTTCGAAAGACCAACTGGGTAAATCCGAAATCGATCCGATTAAATTCTTGATCCTATTAGCAGGAGAATTCGAGTTGGAAATATCTTGGAATGTCAAATCTTGAGGACCTTCCAATACTTCCATTGAATCCCAAAAATCTTGATCTAATACACAACTTGGAGAAGAAGTACTACTAGTTAAGTGATCTTCAAACTTCTTTATCTCCAATTCATCAAGAAATGGATGATCAAGTAATTCTTTAACCGTCCACCGCTCTTTAGGATCTCTCCTTAAACACTTGCTCAAGAAATCTTTAGTTTTTTCTGACAACCACTCAGGAATCTCAGGCAAATCGCTAGAAAATCCAATCTTGTATAGAACTGATATTACGTCGTCATTTTCTTGATCTAACGTCATCCATGGAATTCTTCCTGTAGCCATTTCTATAATTGTACAACCCACAGACCAAACATCAGCTTCAAAGCCTTGTTCTTCTCCACGAGCCACTTCCGGTGCCATGAACGCCGGTGTACCGGCAAATGCTGACTTGCCACTATCTATTTCTTTGATAAATCTTGCACAACCAAAGTCAGCAATTTTTGCCAATCCTTCTTTACTGACTAATATATTGTGGCTTTTAATGTCGCAATGTGCTAGTCCTATTCCATGCAAATACTCCAAGCCCTGTAAGATATTTCTTGTGTGTAATCTTATCATGGCTTCTTCCAGCTTGCCTCCGTTTCTCAAAATCACCTCGTGGAGTGTGCCGCCGGAGACATACTCCATGCAGATATTGTACATAGGCTTGTCGTTTTCTCTCGAAATATCACAGCCTATGTACTTGACTACATAAGGGGAGTTTAATTTTGACAGAAAACACTGCTCTTTTTGGAGTAACATAGATTTTGATAGCTCCGACGACTTAAGAGCAAAGAGCTTGCCGGATGAGGCAGTGGAGGTTGCTAGTGAGACCGTGGCTGTGGAGCCACGGCCGATTATAGGCCCTCTAGTCCACTCCATCGGAGAGAATAAGAGAGCAAGCAAAACAAGAAATGAGAATTTGGGTTTTAGCACTTTGGCAAACTCTCATATATATTCGACTTGTCGTTGGACTTATTCTTGCTTTTGTTGGCCAACTCGAGAGTTTAAATTGTTGATGGTGGTGGTGGTGAAAGTGAGCCACGTGGCAGAAGGAGAGAGGATTGAGACAGCTTGGTCGTTGTAGGACGGTGGTTAATTAGGCAAAGTTTTGGATAAAAGCCACCCACATGACGACACGTGAACACGTGCCAAGGGAGCGTGATTATTGGGCGATTAAGAAGGGAATAATCCGAAATTAAAGGAGTGGAGTTTGCGGCGACAAAGCCAAATTATGCCAACCGCGTTGTAATTTTAACTTTGTTGGCAAACTGTTTTTTTACGTATATAATAATAATATAATTACAACTCTTTAACTTAAATCACATAATACTAAATAGATCTAAAGTTAGTAGATTGTAGACAATCAATATCTAACGTCAGCTTTGTTAGTTGTTACAAGAAAGGAAAGGAACAAACATATAGAACCATAAAAGAAATGGGTTCCAAAAGCTGTTCTTAACATAAAATTGTGATTTTTGCCGTCCTTTTTTGAAAATTATGAGAATTACTATGCTTCTATGTGGTAAAATAACATGACTAATTAGAAACAACGGCAATAGAGTAGATTAAGAGCGGTCTTCATCTTATTACTCATGAATTTCATCTTATTTTGCCTTGTGATTATTTCGAAACAAGACACTTTAAATATGTTTAAAAAATCATTCCATTTGAATTAGGCAATACCAAGTACTCTAAATGTGATTTCCAGACATCTTATTATTTTTAGTTACTCATGCTTTATATATGGATGGTGTTTATATTATGCTCTATAAAGCAATTTTCATCATTATTAATTTATTACACGATATTTTTTGTCATTCGATATTATATGCAATGAATTTTTGCACTCTGCGCTGTGAGCAGAAGTTACAATAATTTGAAAGCCCATTAGAGACAATATAGTCCATTATAAAACCCATTCAGGCAAGACAACTCACTACAAAGGGAAAAGAATTAAATGTTACCATAATAAGAATTGAACTTAGACATTAAATTGATGAAATGCAAGTATATGCATATAAATGAATGTAACTTAAAAAAGCATCTAAAGTGGGTTGTGACTTGTTAATATGATAAGACAAGGTCAATGTTTGAGTTCTAAAGCGAACCTCGTAGATGGGACCTAAGTAAAAGTAAACACAAACATTTGAGTGAAACCGGCACCAACCTTTCAATGTGAAGTTGGCAATGGCAGCTACTTTAAATCCTATCAACAGACAAACGCGTAATGCCGTCTTCTGATTCATGTGTTAAAGCCCATGGTCTTGCAACAATTTCTTCTTTATATATATATATATATATATTCTACGAATCATTATTAAAGCAAAAGTAATTATATGCCATCCAAAAATAAATAAAAAAAAAACATTTTTGGAAATATAAAAGCTTGAACCTGAGTTTAAAAACTTATCATGTCATATGAAATAGGAACACATGATTAACATAATTATTTAAAAAATAATAATAAATAACGACGTGTTAGGTATTTTTATTGAGAAAATAGCCACCCGAATAAATGTGCAAAAGTAAACTGTGAACTTTTGTTAGTCCTAGCTTGAACCCAATCACTATCTTGTGGCGGCAACAAGGATTAAAATGAGGTTGGATTGAGTGAGGTTGAAGTAATTCCCATTTGTGAAAGGCAAGTCCCCAGTCTGTTTCATGTTAGTGCCTGCCTGTGGACCTGTGGTGAAAGAGAGAGTGGGGTCATAGATAGCTGTTTCTTTTAAACTTTGCAGCGGGTCGGTGCCATGCCAACACCACCACCCTTTAATGTGGATCTAAATGCAGCCAAAGATGATTTTTGATCCCACTCCTTTCCAGCTACGCACTACAGCAAGCAAAACGTGCTTTACCAAACTATAAATGGTTCCATTCTTTTTACGCTTCTGATATTACCATGACGCACTGGCATTGTAACCTAAACCAAAAGCTCAACTTTTTTACACGCAAGAAGACTCATGAGGTCAAAGTTTCTGGTCAATTGTATACGTAAGAACTCACAAGAGCTCAAAACTTCAAAATCTGAGTACCAAAAAAGACGTTCAGTTTTGATTTTTCCAATATATATATATTTAAGCAAAGACATCCAAAAGGGTTTTGATTATTAGAATTTTGAAGCCTCGAGGACAGCCCCTTACGATTGGTATAAATATTGCCAGATTCAGGTAAAGTAGTATGAGAAATTGAGTATGACCCCTTCAGATTGGCATAAATATTGCCAGATTTGGGTAAAGTAGCATGAGAAATTGAATGGCAAGTGGTACAAAGTTAAAACCGGTGTACATAATGATTTACTTGTGACCGAAAAAAAGTATTGACGTAGTGCGACTCTTATCATTCAGTTGACCTGGACAAGTCAAAAGTGCAAATAAAATTTGAGAGTTTCCCCTTAAAATTTTAAGCACCTTATTTGAATTAGTATCAAATGAAACATTCATATTGAAATAGAGAACTAGGCGTATCCACGCTCCAAGCCAAGCTGTGCGCAAAACACAGTGCCGAGGTTCCATTTTGGTGACCATAATGGAAGTGAAAATGCATACGAATATATTAAATCACATCGCATGTCGGCTTTACCTGAAGAAGTCCAAGAAAATGGATGCATTATTCCTTTTCCTGATTTAGCACTTAATTAAAGACATTTAATCAGCATCCACTTGTTTGGGGGGACGGACATACAATTATAGAGCATCGTATTACTCGTGCATAAAATCTACATTCTATTATTCATCGCTTCAAATGTCGATAGCTTACATAACACCTTCAAACTAAAATCCGTGAAGGTAAAGCAAGTTAATTCAGATATTTACATTAGGGATAATTCCCACAGTTTCAAAGCCAATCCCGAAACACTGGCACGTAATAAAAGCATAAAAGATAACCAAGCAGTATAACACTGAACAGCAGAACCTTAGCAGTAAGCCAGTTACGCAGCTTCTGCAAATCCAACTCTCATATTACCATAGTCAAATACTGTATGGAAGGGACCCATGAAAACATCTCCCAAGATCCTGCAATTAATTGAATATTAGCACATGAACTTTTCAGCATCCCACACCATCAAAACTGTTAGATCCCTACAAGATTTACTAAAACCAGATATTGCATTTATGACAAAAGGAATGGGGAAATACCAGAGGGGACCACGAGGTGGTGGCACATCAATGGCTGTGAATCCACTAATGCATTGAGCAGCTTCTCCCTCGCCCACTTTGAGGACATACTGATTGCCATCACCAAAAATATTCAAATCAATCAAAGCAGAACCCAAAGAATCTATCATACCAACATCTGACTCCTTTTCCATTATAAGGGGATAAGAAAATCCTGAAAAACCAGATAATAAATCATACCTGCTCTGGGGCGAGGTCAAAAACTTTTCCACCAATTGTAAAGGACACATTAGGCAATGTAGACACACTACCACAATCTACAGCTGATTCTCCCATTGGACTAGGCAATTTTTCACATAGCTGCAGTCACAAAATCGCAGCATGAGCAACATGAAGTTAATGTTACAGTATCAAAATAAATATGCCTGGTTTAGGTTGTTTACATCATTGACATAGTTAAGTATGCTCTCCTGTGTTATGTTCTGCTTGAGCTTATTCTGCATCCACACAACTGCCATCTCACAAGCAGAGCACATTGTGTCGCGCAAACCACCAGCCGCTTCATGATCATTCTCATTCACAACACTCTCAATGCCCATACTGATTGTATTAAAAAAAGATTCATAGGATAATTAACAGCATTAGATGTGTAAAAAGCAAACTAAACAGGTGCCATGAAAAGGAACATGGGATTCCCACCTTACACCTCTAGAACCATCGAATGTGCACAAACCAATCTGCGAGCAAATTTTTTCTGGTTGGTCCTGCCACACACAACAATAATGATGATATTTGATAACCCAACAGGAAAAAACAGTCAACAGAAAAAACAATTTCTTCAAGTCATGAAGGAAAATGTGGCGATAATGTGCATCAGCAACTTAGAAAATACCTTAGCTAATAGCATCTCAATTATGGTTTCTCCATATTGAGCAACAACAGCCTTGCATTCTTGACTAACAACTCCAGTTGCTCCAATGGCATGATTTACTTCAGCAATGATAGCCTGCAAATGCCATGCAAAAAGGATGCAAATTCAAAAACCCAGTAGACACTAAAATTGCTAGTCAAACACCAATAAACATCAAAACCATTTACAAAGATAAACATGCTACAAATTAAGATCCAGCATAGCATAAAGCCCAAAATAAAATAGGTGTGTAGTTCATTAGAGAACAGCATTTACCACAGTGCCTCAAAACAAATGGACAGCCAACAGATCAAAGACAAAAAAATTTTACATGCTGCCATCAACTAAGAAAATACATATATATATACACACACAGCAAAAAACCCAATTAGTAGCAAAGATGAGTATGATACCCAATCGGAGACATTATAAACACAATACTCTGTGATGATCATGGAAAATAAGAGGAGTATGGGGGCTCAGTAGTTCCTTTATTACATTCCTAGCCTCTTATGGAAGCAAGGGATCCACAGCCCCTCTCCATTAAAAATATACATGAAATTTTGCTTAGACCTATCGATGCAAATATATCTATAGATTAAAAAATATAAAAGAGTTGGGCAACAAGACAGCCTATTATAGGCAAGACAAGATAACCTAACACGTCAACCACTAGTCCACTATGCAGGTAAATTATCAAAAAGAAGCATGAAAAATACATACCGTAGGACCAGCCAACAAAGAAGTTCCAGAATCAGCAATTGCTGCACAGCCACTGCCGCAAATTCCTGAAATAATAAAAAAATAAGGATGGCAACTACAAAAAACAAGAAAAAGCCAAAAATGATTTCTAATTTGCTTACCAGTCGTTTTACCATCAACCAAGACATCACCCATGTCGAACTACCAACAAAAGGAAAGCAGGTGTCTCAGAATATTGCGATAACCTGATATCCGAATATAACAGATTATAAAAGTGATGTTCAGAGAACCAACCTGCCAATACCCTTTCTGTGTCACAGGGACATATGTGTGCTCACCCTTGAAATGGTTCGGGTCCACCCCACCAAAAACTATCTCACCCCCTTCGTCTTCATCGGCATTGCGGTTAAACCAAAATGAGAAGACTGGTTCTTTTACAAGCCCCTGATTGAACATGTTGTACCTATGCCAGTTGTAAAAGTCAGATGTTTAACCCATGAATCTCGAGTAACAATATAAGATATGATCAATTTGCAAACCAAAATGAACAATCTACTGTTATACAAAACAATTCAAATTACATACCAAACAGGTACAGCCTTTCCAACTGATATCTCTTGAAACCCAAGTCCAAGTATACCATCAAACTTTGCTACCAAGAATGTGATGCTGGGCTCCCTGGTTGCTTCAATAAATTCCTAAAATAAACCACATGATCAGTGACAGCAAACACCAACTGATGCCACTGCACTAATGCATTACCATATAAAGTAACCAAAAACTTCAAATTACCTGATTCTTGACCACAAGATCACCCACTTTCACATGGTCTTGACTAAAGAAGCCAGAAATAGCACCAGTTCCATAACGGATATCTGCTGGTTTTCCTGTGCCCATGAAATCATGTTATGCTCTGACCTTTGTGGGAAAGATTCTCCCACGAGACAATGAACATGTCAACATACATATAGACGCAGAGGAACACATGCAAACAAATAATCCAAAACGCAATATGTCCACTAGAACTACCATCAATAGCATCCATATTTTTTTTATATGCATATAGCAAGAAAGTTAATGTAAAAACAACCTTAGAGGAAGATCTACAGTTAATCAATCATCTAAAAACACGCCATATGTGCATGTACATCTTGAAGGAGCATGTGTTCAAAGCGAACCAACAAAAATATATCACAAAAAAAAAAAAAAAAAAAAAAAAAAAAATGCGAAACAGAATTAATCCAAAACGCATATTGTCATGAATAGACTACCAATAGTATCATGCATTCCATCTATTTGTTTTCTGAAATCGCATACCTGCCCCAGCCAAGTCTAATGTAAATCAACCTTTAGAGGAATCTATGATCTCTACAAGTTTACTCACTACATCTACACACAAACAGCCATATGTGCTACTGTTACATCCCTTGACAGCGAAGCTGCTGCTCTCAACGCGCGACCAACCAAAAATATCTCATACCAAAAAAAAAACAGGGAAAAAAAAAACACACGGATGTCTCAGCACACCCTATACACATTGCATGACTGAAGTAAATGAGCATAAAAATGCAAATTTGAAACAATCCACTCTTGATAAGTGTAAGCTTGATAATTCAGCCCTCTAATCAGACAACTTAGTGCATCGGCCAATCTGACGTGCCAAGCATAAAATTCTAAAAGACGTCTAGATCACATACGAATTCGAATTCGTATAAACATACAAAACACCTGAATTAAGATGCATTGATACAGATACCATTCTAATCATTGGTAGGTGCCGCATTAGACCATGGCGCAGCCTTGTACTGTGGGACATGGGCACTATAGCAGGCAACCTAGCAAGACAGATACACAGTCATCGAATTAAGGATATTTGACCCTTCTTGCAATGCATACAACGAAAAGCAAAAAAAAAAAAAAAAAAAAAAAAAAAAAGAATGTTCTACAACAATACACATGCATGCACAGAAGCATGAGCATAAAATGCAAATATGAAAACAAATCCACTTTGATAAGTGTAAGTTGATATTCAGCTAGAAACTATGCAATGGCAATTGATGCAACAAAAATCTAAAAGCACCTAATACAAGAATTCAAAATTCCATAAATACAAACACTAATTAAGATGCATTGACATACCATTCTTCTTGTAGGTGCTTGAATGGCCAGCCTTGTACTTGGAATGGAAATAGCAGGCAACCTGAAGACAGAAATTAGATAATGACATTCTGCAATGCAACACAGCAAAGCAAATAGTAACCCTCTGCCAAACTAAGACAAAGAACTTACTGAAAAGTAGCACTTGGAAGAGGGCACCCATAGATTAGAACTACCAGTGTCAAATATCACAGTGAACTTTTGTGGGGGAGTACCAATACCAATCTCACCAAAGTACTGGGCATCCATGTAGTTCTTTAGTGATACTATGTCTATATCTTCTTCGTCACCCAAATTCCCATGAAGATGATACTTTCTAATTGAAGCTCGCAAAGCCTCTCCTTCCTTGGACTCAAACTGGGCAGCAACACGATTGTTTTGATCAAATTTCCTCTTTTTAAGTCCAATTCTAACCAATCCATCGTTGGATGCAGCAAAAACAAAAGGCACCAAAAGGAAGCAAAGGAAAAGAACAGCAATGACTGGCTTTAGTGCTGTTCCCATGCTGATACTGAGCAATTCAAAAACAATACACAAAATCAATCACAATTGATCCAAAACTCTAAAATGAACTATGACAAATATCATAAAAACAAAGAACCAGCTTCCTGCTACACTCTCAGCCAACTCCTACTCAAACAAAAGCTAATGACCTAAGCTTGAGACACATATCCAAATCAAAGACAAAATCCCTCAGTCAAGTTTTACAGACAAAAAAACCAGCTTATACATGTGGAATTGGAAACTTGAAAACATTTATATTTGACAATAAAATAACAGTTTCCGCCAAATGATAAAATCAACCTTCTACAAATTGTGTTCAGCCAAACTTTTGAAAACATAGTTGTGTTCAACTAAATCCATTATAGAATTTAAACTCCAAAATTAATTTTTCATCTTTTCCTTCCCCAAAAGGAACAATAAACGAACATTTGTGATTGATTATTACATTAATAACTTCTGAATCTCCATACCCCACGCTTACACTTCAATCAACAGAACAAAAACATTTTTCTAAAGCTTAATTTAAAGCATTTACAAGCTTTGCCGGGTCCCCTAAAAGATCAAAGACCACAGACAAAACCAAAAACATATCCCTTTCCCACAGATTCTAAGCAACCAAACAAAACCCCATCAGAAAAAAAGTCAACTCACAAAAAAGCTATCAAATGAAAAAAAAAATCCAATAAGGAAAAGAAATACGGAAATCAAAAATAAGAAAAAGCTTATATTCCGATGAACAATCAACATGAAATTACAGAGTAATCGAGCAATTAAGAACAGAAAGTACTCACAATTTCAGGCGATCGACAAAGACAGAGACGATGAGAAAGAAATTTTTTGAAGCTACCTAGAGGGAGTGAGAATATAATGAAACTATAGATATTTACGTGAATAGAACAGTCCGATTTTCTCGGTTCGGTTTTTCTAAAAAGGTCCAAATTGACTTCACGGGGAAACTTGGAACCCGAGAGCCGTACACGTGTTGATGGTATATTCTTTTCTTATCTGCTAAGAGTTCAGAGGATTTTGATTGAATACAGCTCAAGACCATGAGGATCAATGTTTGTTACTGTCTCAACCAATTTATTGTGAGGATTTTAAGGACATGTTTGGTTGCTTTTGACAAAAAAAGGAAAAACGTTAACCGATTGCTAATTGGTAGTTTCTCAGGACCGGACTGTAAATAAGAATTTCTCCGAATTTTTTAATTTTAATTTTTCTTATAGTCTCTAAGTTTATTTATGAAATTTGATATTACGAATTGAAAGTTTATTTTTATTTTTTTTTTTAAGATTTTTGATAGTTTTATTCTATATTAATGGATTTAGAGAGGACCAAGAGGCATTAAACATATAAACAAAATAAATTTTCATGGGTATATAATCCGCCGCAAAACCATTTAAAGCAAATTTGAGTTGTAACAAGCATGTATATTAAAATTTCAAATTGAATTTACATATGAATATATTAAAAGAAATTTTAAACGGTTTTAAGAGATGTATGAATATTGAAATTTTAAATGAATTAAAAGAAAGCTTGATATATCAATATTCTTAAGCTAGCTTATTCCGTTGAGCAAATGAAGTTTTTGTGTGTGAAATAATGAAGTTGAAAGAAAAGAATATCTCTTGTCTTAGTTAGTTAAGAGGAGTCATGGAAAGAACATGTTTAAATCACGACCAATTCCTTTTTCAAATCCTGCTGTAGCTGCACGAGTCCTTTCCATGTGTCATAAATGACCTACGAAGAGGAAGAACCCTAGAACAAAATGAGAGATAGCTAACCAACTTCTAGGAGAGACAAAAAGAAGGAATTTCATAATAATAAATTGGGAGACGAGCTCTTCTTAATTTATTTAATTACTCAATTCAACTTTGTTTGACTAGAGATAAGTCATAACTATTCATAGCAAGAAAATGAAATCATTATGCAAAATTAATCGCAATTGCTTGATCTTCAGGCTTTCGTGCATGAATTGAAATTGTTTCATTGGCTAGCCGGTGACTACTTAAGCAAGCTCAATTTATATATCTAAACAAACCATCAAAATCCAATAATGGTAACCAACTAGTATTTTCTTCCACATATATATAATTAATTTCGCCATACCAAATAATATTATAAATTAAAGAAAACAACATTTCAACTTTAAGAATAATATTTTTAAATGTACCATATCGATACGAAAAAATGTGTGTTTTAAAATATATATAACCTAATGAATGACTTAATTTTCGTACATGCGTAGTAATTTGAAAATACTTCTAATTATAACTATCAAGAGGAAAAATCTTAACTATCTCTTCTTTTTATTGATGGATTTAAAGTAACAAATATTATATTCGATTTAATTATATTGAATTTCAAAAATTTTTAATTTTTAGAAGAGAAACAAATATTTTGCATTTATGTTTTGGGATGTACTACAATGTATTTCATTATCTAAATTTTTTTTTATTGATTAAATAAGAAACATATATAAAACCATATACACATGAGAGTTACAGGTAAAATTACTTCATAAAACCGTGCAATTTTGTAAAGAAGCAGAAACTTACATAATAATACACACATATTTCAAAATCAATGTGAGATGTTGAAGGATCAGCTCACTGTCTGGTGACAGTGAGTAGAAGACTCACATAACATATAAGTTTAATTAATATTAAAGTTATTGCAATTTGAATTTTAGAAAGCTACGCAAGCTTAAATGCTATAATTAGGTATAGATTAGATTAATCAAACCGTGACATTTCCAAAATATGCTTAAATCCATGCCCTAGATAGAAATAGGCGTGTCCAGGTAGCACCAACCTGACCTAACTTCCTAAAGTTGGATCACGTTGTTTAAGCAACAAAGAGTCAATGTGCAGAAGTATATGTATATATATATTTCAAACTCGCAATTCCTTCATTACTTTAAGAATTAATTTAAATAATTAATGTCGTATTAGTAAGGTTAAACCCACAGTTAGTAGTTTATTATATATATTTCTAGTTAGTTTAAGTGGTTCTTTAATGAAAATGACTGAATTGTTAATTTATAAATGTTAATAGCATTTCGGGTCATTTTAAAAATGGAAAAATTGGTGCTAGCTATAGGTTTCATAATCAACTCAACTACTCTTTTATACTTATGTTAAGTACCAGTTCGAGAGTCAACACCTTAAACTAGCTAGGGTTTCTCCTTCTACTGGTAACTCATGCTCATAAGTAAAGTTAGGGAAAATTCTTGCTATACCCGGTGTATAAGTGGTCTTATATACCCAGCCAATTAAAAAAGAGTTTTTTTTAAAACATTTTACGGTTTTTTTTAATGTATGATTAAAAATACTTTCATTTAAAGTTTGTAATTAATTTGGTGTATATGTGAGCTTATATACCAAGTGTAGATAAGTCTTTGCCGGTTAGATATACATGATTCCAAGAAAAACCTAAATATATATAATCTAGTCATATTATAGAGAATAATTAAAGCTAATTCACCCATGGTCCCTCGTCTCATAGTAACTAGCTAGAGAATTAATTTATGTGCCCACAACTTTTTTGTTTTTTCAAGTAGGTTTTGAATTCGAGAACTCTCAGTCTTGAGACAATTTTAATATCACTAAGTTAAAACTTAATCACAAGCTCACCACCAAATAATCCCAGCACTTCTCTGAAGCTTAGCAATGGGTGTTTTAGTGCTCAGTATTTGCATGTGCTTTGCTTCCTATATAGGACTGTGGTGCTATCTGCATATGATATTGCAAGTGATAATATGAAAGATGATAGCTAACTGACTAATAAAATTGGATATCATTCTATTGCAAAAATTAAAGAAGAAAAAAAAAAGGATGAACTGAAACAAAACCCATAATTTCATATTGAAAAAAAGAAAAGAAAAGAGAAGAAAATTCCTCATTGCACTATACACTGTCCAGTTAATATAATATTTAGATATGTTCTCATACATTATTGTCATTTATTTAGCGAGAACTTATCAACACTGTTATTTATAGTGCAGCCATTGTTAGCACTGTTATTCGTTTGATGAACATTGCCGCCATTAACAATGGAACTAATAGCTGCAACTAAAGCTGCAGTGAAGTTAGGGTCTGCAGTAATATCACTAATAGTATCCAAAAATTCAGGAACATGTTGCTGCTGTGACAACTCCATCTCTTGAGGTCTTAAAAGTCCTGAAAATTTAATAGATGGGTTATTAGTATCACACACAGCTTGAGCAGAAACAAGCGGTGCAGAGGCGAAACTGTGTAGGAAATAGGGTTGAGATCTTTGCAAGGGATTGAAAACTTGAGGTTGATGAGTAAGGTCTAACGTTACAGTAGGAAATGGGGCTGAAGCTGAAAGTGTTGCGACGCCTGGAAAGGGGTAGGAAGGGAAAGTTTTTGTAGATGAATTAATGTTTGTTAGCCCATCTTGGCTTTGCATAGATCCTGAAAGTAGCATTTGTGCAGCTGCTGATGTTGTAGATGCCATTGCTATTGCTGCTGGAGGAAGCGGATGGCTGTGATAACCTTCATACGTTGTAACAAGTATTGCTTTGTTCTCTGCACTTCTTTGTACCTATATATATAGTTTAACGATGGACATTAAATGGACATAGACTTGAACCCCTCGCGATTTAAATAAAAAAATATTCTTTATATTAGGGTTAAAGTAGAAAGAAAAGAAATTAGGAAATTGGAAGATTATAACCTATTTTGGATTCATCTATACAAAATGAAAGGTAAATTATAAAAGAAAAAGATTAGGCAGAAATAAAATAATTTACTTGTTTGCGGACGGGGCATCCGGAAGCCATGGTACATCGATAATAAGCTCGAGGACATGGGTTACCTTTAGCCATTTTTTGTCCATATTTTCTCCATTGGCATCCATCAGAGATCTACAACATATAAATTGAAGATATAATTAATAATAAATGAGTATTAATTAAGCTAATAGTACTTCCCTGAAAGTACTATAACTAGAAGTAACTCATATAATGGGCATGTATGCGTGTTCGTGCGTGGTGTTGCTTTCTTGGGTTACTTTTCGTGTATAGATATATAATGAAGTTAATCAACTTTTTCAAATTGTAAATTAAGAAAATGAAATTAATTAATTAAGACAATAATTGAACTAAATATGTTTAGCGCTCCTACCATGGATGCCTCTGATCGAGCTCGAACGGAGACACGAGCTTTTCTCATCATACAAGTTGAAATAGTTTCTGGTTTCTCCTCTTCTTCTTCTTTATCATTATCACCATTTCTTGAAGCATTAGCATTATTATTAAACTTGGGGACTTTGTTAGGAATCCATCCATGAACTAATGCTTCTTCTGAAATATCTCTATCAATTTCATTGATATAGCTACTGTTAATCATCATTGGTGACCTATTATTATTATTATTAGTACTATCATATTCCATTGACTCAATTATATTAGGGGATGATAATATTGCACTGCTCTGCGATCTTTCGTCCTTGATTAACTGTGATGTATGATCATCAGCCTTACCCAGATCCAGAAAATGCCTTGCAACCTAAAAAAATTATTGCAAATTAATATTGATAACTATTTGTCATCAAAATATATTTATATATAGAAAGATTAACTAAATTACCTCCTCTTTCGGCACTGTAATAGGCTTTTGATTTTGGTTTCGTTGCGTGAGTGCAACAAGCTGCATCTTTAGGGAACGGTAATTGTGATTAACCTGATTAAGCATGCCTTTTAACCGCTGATTTTCTGTGTTCATTTGGTTTATTTCGGCCTGCAAAATTGCCAGCTGCACCAAACAAAATAAATAATCAAGATTCTTTTAATGGGAAAAGTATCAAGAAAATAAATTAAAATTAAAATTAAATATTTAACTTCAAAACTAAAATTCCAGATCAATTATAATTAATATTTTATACCTACCTCTTTCTTTCTTTGATTATAACCTTGCTTGTTTTGAGATAATCCATCTTCCACTAATGATTTGTTATCACTAACAGAAGTCCTTCCCGTTAGAAGATTTAAACCAGTCTGTGTGTAAAAAGAAAAGCTTAAAACATAATTATCAAAAAAGAGTAAAAAACGATTATGAATAATCTATAACTTTTACATACATGTATATCTTCTTCTTCATTATCCCGTTGCTCTTTCTTGACAGTATCAGCAGCCGGTGGCGGATTAGGTTTATGATTGGTATGATGAGAAAAGAAATCCATTTCAATAAGCACTCCTTTTCCATGAGTGGAAATTGAATGATTATCATTAGTTATGGAGTCCATAGAAATGGTATTTTTATGTGTTCATAAGAAAAGAAGGAGAGAAGAAGAAGAAGAAAGGGTTAATATCAGAAATTAGAAGAAAGAAGTAAAGTTGAAAAAGAGAATGGAAGACCGGGCATTAAAAGGAGAGAAGTGGACTAAGACCCAAATAAATGTGAAATGAGTGATGATATTAGAGAAGATGAATATGTAGAACATATTAGACTTAGCCGAAGAGAATGAGGTAAGGTCGTGCGTCAATTTGGACAGGTGGCTGCGGCTTTCTTGTTCACATTCTTGAATGCTTAGAGAGAGAATTTTTGTTTAGTGAAAAAAAGAAATAATAGACATATATTGCCATGTTGGTCATAAGGACTAAGATCTCATTCTGTATGCTCACGTTTAGAACAGAGGGAGTTGAAAGTAAACTTACACATAATATAAACAAAATAAATCTATAGAATTTAGAAACTGAAAATAGATAAAAAATTTGTTTGTAAGCCCGTACTATAGATCAAATTAATAAAAATAGATTTTTTTTTCAGAAATTATTCTTATTTAATTTTTTTTTTCAGTAAATGATAAAAATACTTTTATTTTAAAAAAAAAAATTACTTTTTTTTATTGATTTAGTATATGTGAAGTGACTTAGCTAGAAAATTCAACAAGAGGGCCTAATTACTGTCCATAAGAATGAGAAACAATTAAAAACCACATATTATTATAAACACCAACACCTCAAGGAAAAATGATTTTTAGGGTTTTTATAAGACAATCAAAATACTCTATTTTCTTTTTAAAAATTGAAGGCCATTGCCTCCCTTGACCCATTTCTAAATCTATTATTTATATTAATACGTGGATCATAAACCGTATATAAACAAGTCATTTATGAAAAAGAAAAAGAAGAGAAAAATAGTAGATGAGAGCCATGGATTTTAAACCACAAAAGTGGCTAAAAGTAGGGCTATAGCTATATATTTTAATTTTTCAAAATCCACAATTGTAGGATGCTCGTGTAAAAATTGGATTCAATTAAAAATTCAAAGAGGGCTATTACGAATCGGAGCAAATCAGATATGGTATAGCTGATATTCTCGCTTATATAAAAATAAGAGGTCTTGAGTTTGAGTTCTTTATACTATAAAAATTTCACTAATTTAGTGAGTTAAGAGGAGGACTAACCTTAATTTTTGTTGTATAGCTCGTGGTGTTATTTCGATGCATTAATACTCTTAATGAATAAAAAGATAAACAAAGACGGTATAAAAGAAAATTTTTAAATTTGAGGTGGGCAAAATTTTTTTTTTAAAAAAATATTATTTTGATAGGTAAAATTTTTAAAAATTTTGAAAGGAAGAGACCCAAGTCCGAAGTCCCTACCCCTCCTTCAATCCCATCTCGTGCAGTCAGACACCCCATACAGCAAGTAATGCAAATTCATTTTCTCTTTTTGATACACTTTACAAGATATACCCTAAGTAATAAAATTAGCATTCATTTATTTACACAAATTTTAATTAAATAAATAAATTTTATTATTGATATATATTATATAGCTGCTCAGAAATATGACTATTCTTTCTAAATTCAGATTAACATAGACAAAAATCATAAATTGCGGCTATATATAATGGTGACATATTTTTGGTGCAAAAGTAAAAAAGAAATAATAAAAAGAAAGAAAAAGGTTTAGGTGCCAGAAAACATATCAAGTCATTACCTTGTCTGAAAAATATTATCCATTGCATCAACCCAAAAAAGCAAATTCCAAGGAGCTAGGTTTTTTTTTTACATTTTTCTTAATTTTGGGTCTTCTAAATAAAAATAAAATGAGAATCTTATTTATTTTCTTTTAAACGTAGCATGGAACGGGCCATGGGGGATTTAGTAAAAGAGGAGCTAGTGTGGTGTGTGTCGACACCGCCGTCCCGATTGGCTCGGCGGATTACACGTGAGGGGAGAAAGAGGCCAATAGTCAATAGTCAACGACACAGATGGCTATGCTTCACTGATCACTGCATTTGGGTCCCACACTTAATTTGACTCCTCACGTTTTCGATCATATACGTGCGGTGCTAGATTAGACTTTTACTCCACCCCACCATTTTTTATTCATACTCCCTCCAATCACAAAATTCAACAGTATTTCCTATTTTCTCTTTTTTTTTTTAAAAAAAATATTAATTATTTAATCTGTAGATAATAATAATTTCTACTCTTTGACGAGGATACAGACTTTTTTTTTTTTTTGTTACCAATAATATTTTATGCTTACGGTGTGCAAACTGAAATCAAATCGCAAAAATCAAATTTAACTTTTTATTGAAATCAAATTGGATCAAACCATTGATTCGATTTTTAAAAAACAATTTTTTTATAACAGCCGATCCAAAGACTGAAAAATCAAAATTATAGAAGATTAAAAACTGAGGCGAAACTGAAAAATGAAAATAGTTCGATTTTGTTTTCAATTTTTCCAAAGCATGCTCATCCTATTTGATGCTGCTAAGAATAATATATGAAATTACATTTTTTAAATAGCTCAAGTAAAGGATTTAAGGATCATTGATTTGGAATTCATTTTGAATATCAAATCTAAATTAACAATTTACTAGACTGAATGATTAATATTCGCTGCCTAATTTTGCTTTTAATTTTTCTTTTTTTCTCAATTTTTATTTTTTAGATTTCCAATATTTAAAAATCCAATTTTGCCCCTGATCATAACATATAAATTTGTTTTTATCAACAATTAACATCAACTTAGGAAATTAAGATTTGAAAACGATGAAATGACTGATAAAAAAATAATAAAAGGTTTGTACTAATGGTATGAAACTAACGAAAGCATACTTACCAAATCAAAGAATTCAAGATCCAGAAGTAACATATATATAATAATAAATAAATAATATTATCTCTCTCAGATAGTTAATATGTAGTTGACAAATTATAACTATCCATACATTAGACGTTGAGGACCGCATATATACAAACATACTAAAATTTAATTTCTAGGTTTTGAAGATAATTTATATAAATCACATCTTATTATAGGAAAAGTCAAAATACTAGTTTGTTCTCACATTATAATCTTATCTCATTTGTAAATTTCCACATTGATTTCTTTGCTAAGAATGCTAACTTGAATGTTCATTATAATTAAGGTTAGACGATTCCGTCAAATTGGTAGATTTTTTTTTTTTTATTCAATCAGTACTATGTTCAATAAGCTGGAATAATATTATGGATTACGTAACAAAGAGTAATCATCCCCTTAACTCACCAAATTAGTAAAAACTTTTGTATTTAAAAGGACTCATGATTTAAAACATTTCAATTCACATATTAACGAAAAGGCTAACGCGATTACACTCGATAGAAAATCGATAAACTTTAATTAAAAATTTGTTTTAAAGACCAAAAGATATTCATATCAAAATTAGAATATATATTTAGTTAGCAAATAATTTTAATTAAATTAAACCTCGGATTAATGTTTATTACCTTAATTAAAGAGTATTACATATGATGACAGCTTACTTAATTAAACAAGTCCATGACTAGAATAAAGTGTGAGGTAGCAAATTGACCAATTAATAAAAAAATTATATATATGTGAATTTATCTTTTTTTTTAATTTCATGTATTCGTCCAAGAAAAAAGGAAAAGTGTCAAGGTTATATATGATTGTTATCAATAAAAAAATGTTGATGATCTGTATTTGGTCAAGCTTACTATTCAAATGGTGATTGTAATAATTTGCCTGTATTTGGTCAAGCTTACTATTCAAATGGTGATTGTAATAATTTGCCTGTATTTGGTCAAGCTTACTATTCAAATGGTGATTGTAATAATTTGCCTGTATTTGGTCAAGCTTACTATTCAAATTTGTGTCATTTTTTCCCCTTAATTTCAAACTTTGCTTAAGACATGCTACTGCTGTTCATGTCTGGTTCTATTCGGTTAGACGATTCCGTCAATTGGAAGTAGCATTTTTTTTTTTTTATTTCATCCAAGTCACTATGTTCCATCACGCTGGAGATACATACTATATGGGTTACGTACAGGACGTAATCTCCCACACGTTATACCCAACACACACCTTTCGTCACCCTTTTGTCTTTACAGGTACTCAAATGCTTTAAAACACATTTCATTCTCATACTTCCGAAACGGCTCAACAGGCCTGATTCCTCGCTCGGCAATCATCACCTTTCGAACCTTTACCCCTTTAGTTTTTCCGGCCCCACGATTTCTCCTCGAAACAATTGCTATAATTAGTTAAGCCTTTTTCATTAACATCCACCTCGGGACTTCCTGTTTATTTACTTACACTTACAGCGTATTCCGTTGTAATGCCAGTCTTATCCTTACTTTCACACGTCCAAAATGGTACTAAGATCAAGTGTGCGGTAGCAACACTTGACATTACTCCCCATTACTTTTTTGTGACTTTCTTTTTTTTTTAATTTCCTGATTTATGTCCAACCGGCGGTGTCACAATGGTTTATTATGTTGTTATACGCATACAATGTTTGATGCTCTGATACTGTACATTTGGTCAAAAGCTTACTCTTCAATGGTGAATTTGTTACTTACATTTGGACTGTATTTGGTCTGAGTTCACGTATTCCATGGTGCTATGTATATTGTAACACAACTGCCGCTTGACCTTCCAATTAGGGATCATTTTCTCTCTCTCAATTACAAGCAAAGGAAATATAACATTCTAATTCTCTCGACTTTGAGCCTATATTGATGTGAAATTTGTTTAATATATTTATCACAACTCTGTGGTGTTCGATTTTATTGAAGATTTTACTATCTGGTGAAAATGACCTTTTTTCTAAGTACTGGAAGTCAAACACTTTATAAGAGGATTTAATCTATTTCATAATCATAAAACTGGTTAATGCCGATATAATGTTTGACCTAACAAAGTTAAACCTGTATTTGGTCAAGCTTACTATTCAAATGGTGATTGTAATAATTTGCCTGTATTTGGTCAAGCTTACTATTCAAATGGTGATTGTAATAATTTGCCTGTATTTGGTCAAGCTTACTATTCAAATGGTGATTGTAATAATTTGCCTGTATTTGGTCAAGCTTACTATTCAAATGGTGATTGTAATAATTTGCTAACTAAATTGAAAAATTCAAATTAGGGATCACTTTTCATCATCATAAATTATTACTAATTAATTAACTATAATTAGCCTAATGGATTTTTAATTTTCAAAATTGAATTATTATGAAGATATTCCCATATCTGGGCATGCATTTTCTAAGTAAACTGAGAGTCAAACTTGGCCTAATCATATTCTAATCTCTGGTTAATGAAGTTTGCCTACAAGTTACACTAATTACAAACAAGGACGAAAACAGAAAATAAAAAAGAGGAAAAAGCCATTTAAAAGTCAATTAACCTTAATTAGCTAAAAAGAAAAATTGTGTTTTGAAAAAGAATTGCGAGCCATGACGGATACATGCAATCATTTTCTCGACTGTTGATAATTATCGACAAAGATTAAATTTCATTAATAATAAAATTTTTCACTTTTAATTAATTAATTAAAAAGAAAAATTAATAACCACAATAATTTGAAGGTCAGTAGATTTTTTAATTTGTTGTGTTGTTTTGATACACTCGTGCACTTAATAACCCATAATTTAATGTCAATAAAGTTGAATTGGGTATCTCTTTTTGCCAACTCAAAACGTGGAAAAATGATTCCTATATTATAATGAAACGTGGGTAGGTTGAATGTTGAAGGAAGAAAGGCATTGGACTTTGAAAAGTGGCAATACATACGTATAATGGATTCCAATATAATACCTTGTTTTATATATGTTTTCATATCATAGGTGTCTCAAAGTGGATAATCTTACTTGCACAGCAAGGATTTTTTTAGTGTACAAAAATCATCAAACACTCTTGATTTTTTATTTAAAGAATCTGAATTCTTTGCACTTAAATCAACTTAGACATATCTTTGATGATAAAATATTAAAGTTGCATAATATCAATATAGGACAATAAAAGAATTGAACAAATATATAATTTCACTATAAACTTTGTTACTTTAATCTTGTAGTTCCCTTAATTTTTACTTTGACTTATCAAACGCTTCAACTTATAAAATTATTTATATTAAAACACTTTAATTTTTAAATTTATTTTATTGAATATTTCAACTTGCAAATTAGATCAATTAAACACTCATTAAAACATGCAAATTATTATTCTAAAAAGTCGTGCTAATTACATATCAAGTCAATATTTTGTAGATAAAAAGTAAAATCTTTAAAATTATTGATATTAATGTCGAAAAGTATATAATGTTATCAAAATTTATATGCATGATAAGTTATCCGTAAAGTTCAGTGTGCCACAAAATTAAAATTGCAAAATTCATGGGTGAATTCATATATTCAATCTAAAATAATCTATATAGTACAATACATGATTGGAGTTGCAAATTATTTTAATCCTTACTTACCAAATTGTTATATCAGTTTGAATTGGTTATGGAGCCCATTTTTATATTATTTTAATCAAAATTTTAATTTTAGTTTACTTTTAGAGTGCAATTGTAATAAATTGATAAGTTCAGAGTGTTGTAATTCACTTTTAGAGTGCAATTAAACCCTAAAAGTAAATTACTGTAATTGCAACTGCATTGACAAGTTCAGAGTACCCAGAGTATAAAAGTCGATTTAGAGTGAAATTACGACTACCTAGAAAAGTTAAAAAAGTTAGGAGTGAAATCAATGGTTAGCCCGTCAAATTCCTGAACTCTCGCAAGCAATCAAATTTAAGGTTGAACTTCAGCAAGAAAACTTTCAAAATGAATCCTTCTTCCAACATTACTTTGGTAAAATATCCTCATACAACCTGAAACTTGTTACACATTTCTGCAAAAAATTATAACCCGGAAACCAAAAAGGAACAAGCCATAAAAAGATGGAAGTTGTTGAGGCTATACTCACAAGGTTGCCATCAACATGGCACGGATTTTGGCTCGAAGGTCATTAGAAACTTCAGCAGTTTCGGACTGCTGAGATTGCGGCTTTACCTCTTCATATGATTTTGACAAGTCCACAGAAGCTTCCCTACTAGCATCATTACCACCCTCGCTAACTTTTGATTGATCTGATTTTGTGAGAATCTCTCCTTCCTCCAAGTCTGCTTCTCTTTCTGACCGAGATCTCTTTCTATGCTTTAGTGATTTTTCTCGATGCCGATGCCGATGCTCATTGCCATAGGAGCTACTGTGCTTTTGCTGATCTTTTGAGTGTCTATGCTCATCATCATCCGAATCATGCTTGTGCCTATGCCTCCATCTAGAGTGCTTTCCATTGTCTAATGAACTCTCATACTTGTGCCTATGTCTAGAGTGCCTATGCTCATCTTCAGAACTATCTCGATCATGCTTATGTTTATCTTCAGAACTATCTCGATCGTGCTTGTGCCTATTTCGAGAGCGAGTGTATTCCTCATCAGAGCTGTCATGCTGATACCTCTGTCTAGAGTGCCTTTCATGATCTAATGAACTGTCATACTTGTGCCTATGTCTAGACCGCCTATGTTCATCTTCAGAACTATCTTGATCGTGCTCATCAACGGAGGTGCTGGTGTCCTTACGCTGATGTTGAGATTCTGTGTCTTGGGAAGAAGAGCGTCTTTTCCTGTGTTTATGCCTGTCCCTGCTGTGACGAGAAGAGCGATGGGATCGCCTCTTTTTCCTAGAATGCTTGTGATTGCTGTCCTCTTCCTCCTCCCGCTCTTCCTCCTCTTCTTCTCTTTTAGATCTAGAACGGTAGCTCCTCTTTGATCTTCGTTCAACATGTTCATCAGCAAATCCTTTCTTTTCTGGTTTCTCAATCTTATTACAAGCATCAACATCTAAGGGAGCCAAACTGCTCTCCCTTTCTCGGCCAGTAAGTGGTAAAACCTCAGAATCCGAACCGGATAAAACAGATTCGGATGGTTCTGCAGATAACCCTCGTGACGGTTCACTTTTTAAGGGAGCAGCTCCACTTTTTATCAAGGCTGCAAACATCTTCGCTCGTTTTAGTCTCTCAGCCTTTAACTTCTGCTCTCTGGTCAAGCTTGCTTCCGAAGAATCAGCCTCACTTGCTGTGGCAACAGCTGCTGACTTTGCTATGGCTTTAGCTACAGGGATAGGAACACCAGGCAACCCATTCTGAGCTGGCTTCGGATTTGAAGTTTGAGGTTGAGCTGAAAGGAGGCTGTCCCCACCTTCACTGCTAGGACATTGACCAATACCAGTTATTGCCTTAGATAGTACTCCTAAATTAGGATGTTTAATGCCTTTCGTAGCCGCCTGAAGAATAGCAGCAGCAGCTGCTGCATCCACACTAACTCCAACTTGTGGCTGAGGGACTTTTGAAGGCGGTTCCTGTCCATCTTTCTTTGACTTCCCAATTACCATTTTAAACTTTTCTTTCCTGTCAGATTCATATGGTATGTCAGATAAGGACAGGGCATCAGTTTCCTTGGATCCAGTTTTCTTGTCCAACCCATGCCCCAGAGAATCATTCTTTTCCGGAATGCTCTTGCCAGATAACCTTGACTGTAACCAAGAATAAGTAAAAAACATCAGAAAACTAAGGCAAATCAAATTTGCCTTTTATGCACAGCATTTGAAAATTAAATTGTCATAAAACTTCACAACAAATTTAACTTTACAACCAATACAAGTAATTTTAGATATTAAGACGTTTTTGCAAATAAAGAAGTTCAAGAGAATAATCTACACATCTGATCACTGAATAAGATCCGATTGTCCATAACATGATTACCATAATAAATTAAAGTGAAGTTCCCTCTTCAGATTCAATAAAATATCGGGCTAGAAACAGAAATGTAATTAATTTGTAGTAAATTCATACGAACTGTGCTTAACAATGCTCCTTATGAACAAGAATCCGATGCAAATAACTCATAATTAGAAGAACTAAAAAATTTAGGAAGAACATACCTCTTGAGCTTTTTGGAGAGCTTGTATATAGTAAGGATGATATTGGTTGGAAGGCAGAAGGAATGGAAACCTCCCATGCTTTGTGTCTTGCTGAACCAGAACAGCCTCAAATTCTTTTCCATTTCTCAGAATGAACTCAACTATCTTATCAACTACTCTCTTCAAATCAGATGGAGGCTCTAAAATAGTTGTCTCAACCTTGGACAGGCCAGGGGAAATAAGAGGTTGCAACTTATTCACAGTAGAAGATACTGAACCAACAGAATCACCATCCTTCTTTACCCCAGTTGCAGTTCCTGTCTTGACTGTACTGATGGAACGATTTCTTTTTATGACATGAGACTTTTCCTTCAAAGAAGGAAATGAAGGCTTGGAAAGGGGCTCAGCTTTTGAAGTTGAAATTAAAGAAGAATTATTTTGTACAGATCCAACAGAAACAGCTAAACTATCAGATGTTAGTTCCTCAAGGTTATTTTTGGTAAGAGCTGGGGCATTCTCAGTTGCACCTTCTTCATCCTCTCCAGTCCCATATACAGAACCAAGCAGTGACAATGCACCACCCACACTACTCATCTGATCAAGACCACTATCAGCCTTGTTCTCTTCTTCTATAGCTCTTCCATCAGTGCCTGATCAAGACCACTATCAGCCTTGTTCTCTTCTTCTATAGCTCTTCCATCAGTGCCAGACATAAGAAGTTCTTGGTGATCAAGACCACTATCAGCCTTGTTCTCTTCTTCTATAGCTCTTCCATCAGTGCCAGACATAAGAAGTTCTTGGTGATCAAGACCACTATCAGCCTTGTTCTCTTCTTCTATAGCTCTTCCATCAGTGCCAGACATAAGAAGTTCTTGGTGATCAATAAGAAATCTGAAGTAAGGATGAAGGTTATGATCAGGCATCAAGAATCCAAATGTTGGGTTGTCTCCCTGTTTTACTCTCAAAACAATTTCTGACTGCCCACCATGTTTGCTCACAAACATGGCAGTTCTCGCAATGATCTGGTGCACCTTCTCTGTTGGAGGCTGAAAAACAGAAAAAAAAAAAAAGAAAAAAAATTCTCTCTCAACAATGGAAAATTTACAAAAAGAGAAATACCAGGAAAAAGATATCTTACTAAATTGTCTCAAGTAACAACCCAATGACTCATAAAATATATATTCAGACAACCATTAAGATCAAGAAACAGAACTCTGAAGATATCTATCCTCTGATCACTAGAGGATGCCTGATAAAGTAACAAATATCTATCATCCTAATCCCACCTGTGCGGCCCCTTGTCAAGACATCAAAAGAAGACAAGGTGCCTGAGAAATGGCAACCTTGAAGAACTCCCGTCCTGCTCCGAGCATCTGAAACTTAGACATGGTAAGCCTTAGAAAAACACATGCACCTTAGATATCTATCATGTCGCCACACTAGATAAGAGCATCAAACAAACAACAGCATCAGGACAAATAAAATTATTAATAAGTAAAGAGCAAGCAGGGTGCGTGCCTACCAGTTTTTGAAGTAAATGTTCAGGGACTGAGAAAGGCGGCTGGAAACCAGACTCAGTGTCATTGTTCTTCAGGTCAGAGGATTCCATGGAGCCTCCATAAGAAAAAGCAACTGTATGATAGCCACCAGCATTCTCTCTTTCTGCTTCATTTTCCACATCTGAAAGCAGACAAACGGAAATTAAAACAAACAAATATATGACTATCTGTTTGAAATGGTGCCAATATGTAAGAACAGCAGAACACAAACTCTTAAAAGCAAAAGATTAAAAAGGGAAATGCAAAAATGAGGCAAGGATATTCTTACTTGTCATTCTGAAAGAAGAAACTTTAGTTAACAAAATTTGATCCTGCAAACTTAGAAAAACAATCGAAAAATACACAGCACTCCAACAAGCCCAAAAAACCATGTTCCCATATTCAAGCTGAATTTCATATTAAAAATATGCAGACAAATATACTTATGGGGGTAACTGCTACAGAAACTGCATGCTAAACCATTGACTAGATATCAAGTTGGTAGGCTTAGCGGACCCATGAGGCACCAATACATGGCATCGGCTTAAAACACTTTCCCTTTAATTTCCAGTTAAGAATGAAAAATAAAAGTACCACATTATGCACTAAAAAGGCATTTCGATTGAGAGAAATACAGAGAAAGAAGTGCAGCGGAGAGTAAAAAAAGTAAGTTCCAATGTGTGCACATGTAAGTGAGAAAAGAAAAGTAACTGTAAATTATCATCCCATTATATAGTTCTCCTCAAAAATCACAATTTGAGAAAACTAAAATCTGTAACACTGGTTATTCTAAAATTATTAAATATATCACGAATACATGAGAAGAAGAAAGAAAAAAAAGAAGGGAACCTTATCTTATATAACAATGGAACTCTGTCATCCTCACTGGCATAAATTAACAACTCACTATGAAAAGCCATCAAAGCAATACATATCAAATTGTATATAATATGATGAGACACAGCCAACAACCAAGTAAATGACTTCAATTGAAGTAACTAAATCAAAGCATTATCCATTGAAAGTATTTTCTCATACGATAAACAAAAAGAGATAAAATTTAGAACTGGCCTTTTACATTTTAAAATCTCAAATAATAAACCTTTTCTTTTTATCTGCAAGTTCAGATTAACGTCAACATATGAGGATAATAATAATGAGAAGAAGAATAGGAATAATGATTACCTTGCTCATCCGACGGTGAGGGTAAATCGAGGTAGCGTTCGTGATCGAGTTCGGATTCGAGAGAGCTGTCAGGATTAGAAGACGGAGAATGGTGGCGGCGGCGGTTGCGCGGCGGAGGCGGGGCAGACAGGAGGTGGCGCACGTCGTAGCGGTCTATAGAAAGTGAGTTCCACTCGACAAGCGCGGAAGCCGAGTTGACGAACTCAGCCATCGAGTCGTCGTCGAAAAGAAGCGCGTGGCGGCCTACTACCTCGAGATCCATTTCGGACCGCTCGATTGAAGAGAGAATGGAAATAATGAGAGAGAATTGTAACCCTAAAAAATAGCTATTTTTGATTACGCAGGGAGGTGAATCAGGTGGCGTGGAACAAAGGTGATAATTAATCAAGTGATCAGAACATTTGAACTTCAATATATATACAAGGGAAAATTTCCCTCAGACTTTTCCCTGTCTCTGTAATCTGAAGGAAAATTTTCCCTTGACCTTGAACGACAGAAATCTTTTCTTGGTGTCTGCAATTTGCAGGGGAATTTTTCTATTTGATTAAAATTAAATACACCGTAAAACTGAAGGAAATGGGCCCAAACATATATACGGGATCAAATCATTTACGGCTCCGAATTGAATTGAAACGCATTAAAATTTAGGATATTAAACTCAAGTTCGGTTCCATCTTTAAAAATTAAACTGGAATTCAGTTTTTAAAGTTAGATTTCAGTTTATTTATAATTTATAGTTAAACAAAAAATGTTTTTTATGGATTGATAAAATTCAACTAGTTAAGTCTATTGTATGAAATTTTTTTAAATCGAGTCCCAATTAGTTCATAAATGATTTAATTCAATTACAATTTTTTTAATAAACCAGCGTAACCATAAAAACAAACAAGGAGGAAGAGATTTTCATAACTTTGAATATTAATCCAATTATAATTATTATATTTTTAGCAAATAACAATTACTATTAAAATTGATTACCTCGAAAGCAATGTTTACCAAAATTCAAAGTTGGAAACAAAGTGTATAAATATATAGCACTTCTAATTTCTATCAGAAAAATTGAAAAGCATCTTTAATATTTTGAAATAGAAAAAAAATTGTTTATGAATAATAATAATAATAATATTGAAATAATATAACCAGTAAATAATTATAACATTAACCTTGTGTTTTAACTTGTAGTATAATATAATATATTAGTATTTATAAAAACATTAACCTTTTATTCGATTTATACTTTTCTTTGCGCTGTTATTAAATTGACACCCCGATAAATTTGAAACTAAAACTTATTTGTATTGTTATATCACTATTATTTCTTTATTTTTCCGACCCATTAGCATTTGTATTTGAGAGATACACAAATGATCTAATCATTTGATTTTTTTTTTTTCTTACAGGAAAAAGAAAAACCAACCAAATTATTAAGAAATTTTTAAAAATTTAAAACTTTAATATTTTTTTATTGTCAAATAATCCTTTTCAAATTAACCATCTCTTGATTTGGTGATTTTTGTATTACTAGTTAACGATTAAAAAGAAAATTAAAATGCAAAGTCCAAAGGAAACAAACAAAACCCAGAAATATACAATAGCAAAAAGATCATGAATAACAAAAGAAATTGAATTGACATTATGCCCTCAAAAAGCCTATACTATACAACAAAAAATCAAGAGATATAGATCTCATTCCCACCATTCTAGAATATTTCCCAATTTTTTACCTATTTAACATGGCAATTAACCTTACGCGTAAATCAGATTGCCAGAGATGGCGTTGCTTTAGAACTCGGCAGCTGCTCATCTAAATATTTAAGAGTAGACTGGAGGTATTTATCATTTGCACTCAAACAAATTCTTGCAGTTTCAATTAGTTTCCAGCAAACTTGAGATATCTCATGGCTTACCTGTCCAAGACAAATAAAACAGGAAAGGCTATGGTTTAAAAATGCAGACACAAAACTTTGAGCAGCAAGTCATGGAAAGTGGGACCATATTTATAGGGATAACGCTGCCAAAAAGCATTAAATATAAAATGACTATAATATTCTTTAAGAAATTAAAATGGATTAGATCACTCGTTCTCGAGTTAAAAACGATGCAACATAATTTTCTATTTCAATTTTAAATATTTTTTGTAAATCAGTAAAGACATTCAAGAAATATTGAGTAACCACATAGCCCATTAGAACGAAGCAGAATTATGTATCCTAAATGAAATAGTTCAATGCCATTCCCTCCAGCAAAAATTTGCCCAGTGCCTTTATAGCTATTTAACTGCAAAAAGGCAATGAAGACCTTGTGTTCTTAAGCCTTTAGCAAGAAACACTAACGTGGAGCATTCAACCAGTAAGATGGTTTGGCTTCAATTGGTAATTGCAGGTGTAAACTCCATGCATAGCTATCATGTGCTAAGTGATATCCACGGAGAAGAAAATGAAATTGCAATGTATCTCAACTTTTTGTAGACACAAAGTTATGGATCTTCATTTTTGAAGATTGCATAGTGACAGTCATAGATCAACTCAATCATGTGATAAGTTTCACAACTTACTTTGAAGGATAATGCTATGCAGTTGCACGCTTCAAGTGCCATGCTTCCACGAGCAGCCTTAATTCCAGCATATCACATGATCAGGTATAGAAACGGTCCATTATTGTAACATAAATATGTATTGCACATCATAGTTACCTTGGATGGCTCTTGTTCTATAGCATTAACTAGATTATGAAGAACACGCTCAGACAGTGAGACAAGTTCATGTACATAAGATGAATCTCCAAAGAATAACCAGTCACTGCCCAAAATCTGAATGAAGCAAATGCTGAAAAAATATAAGGAGCTAGAAGATATAACATCAAAATTGTGTAAGCACTCGCATGGCTTGTGTGCAACATTTTAACTTAGCCTCCAGCAGTAGCTTTCAAAGGTAGAATAAACAGTGGCCCAAACTACAAGAAATATTATAATTTGGCAATCATGACATGTCTTCATAATGCCTAATCCATTCATGCTTCATGAATAACGTAATAAGGGACCACATGCGAGCCTGATAAGCACAAGAATGCATTCATGTTTCTATAATCATTTCCAACACGTTTGGCTATTTACTATAGATTGGTCACTTGAAAGGGAAATGTGCTTGTACGAGAGACCTTTGTCTTTAATTGAAAAAGACAATTATAAACAAGGGGAGAAGGAAATGCATTTAGAAAATTCTGCATACTATTATTAAGTGTACCTTTACCTCTGAATTACCCAAATGGTACGGGAGCTTCTTTTGAGAAAGTGTTGCCAACAATAGAATTATTGCACAAAATATCCTTGATGTGATTCTTGGTGTCATCCTACGACATTTGAAATATATATATATATATATATAATCATAAATTGACAACTAAGATGAGTTGCAACAATTATTATGGGCAATACAAAAAGCTTACCATGATCTGGAATAAATGAGAGAGAGAATACTACTTGGAATTTTTGTAACACCTTGGTCAGCATTACCTTCAGATGAGAAAAGGAAAATATAGGCAAAATGTTCAAAATGGAAAACAGAACATACAATTGTTCAAAACAGAACTTTCTTAGATACAATCATCTGAATGTTGAGCAGCAAACCCAAAATATTCATTTGCATACCATGAGCCTAGTAAGAAGATATCAAGAGGAAAAAATTATGACCTAAATAGATTCTTCAAACTTGGTAAAAAGATTCCTATAATCAAGCTATGTGATATGGTTTACAGGAAGTTCACACATGGCCCAATGCAAAAGTAGCAGAACCGGAATTTCTATTATTTTTATTTTTTATTTTATTTCCTTTCAGTTTGTAGTTGTCCTTATTCTTAGCTGTATGCGGTGATAGTGCCCATGTTTGTTTATTTTCCTAAAATATAGGAGAAGTTATTTCTCCACGGAACTATTTCTTTGATCTTTGATGAATGGAACAGGTGTGAGAAAAATTTCAGAAGTTGAGTACTTTCAAACTCAGGAGATTGCAGATTCTCTCCAAGTCTATCAACATAGGTAGAAGGATCCCTCTATCACATCCCATCTAAACCCTGCCCCTCTATTCCAAGGACCCATAACTAGATCCCAAACTGGGGATCATAACAATTCCATTATCTCATTGCTTTATTTTTAGAATATAAAAGAATAATAATAAAAATTGCAAGATGTCACAAAAGAACGATAACAAAGTAAAGACATGATTTAACTGATAGAAAAGATATAAAGTAATGAAAATTCAAAGACCTGGAACCATAACCAAGAGGCTACATATTTTTCGAATTGAGGACAGTATGCCATCAATATCGATTGCAGTCCGTGTGCCTACACAGAGAACAAAGGCAATCAGCAATCAAATAAATCAGAAAACTCGCTCTTAAAGCCAAGAAAAAGATTTCACACTTTAAATGCTGCAAATTAGAACCCAGAATATGAGGAGAATTTTCTTGAAATCCAAAGGCAGAATGCAATCTAACACAAAAACCAACGCTTCACTTTCAGGTGTCGTTTGTCATACACTGTTGCAAGCATTCATAGGAAGTGCAATGGCAAAAGTAAATCCAATCTTTAATTTAATAACAGATTAGACTTTCAGTTGCACTCCATGCTTCAGGACCTAGGGCCTTGCCATGGTTGTTGCTTGCTATTTTTCCAACAAAATGTCTTAACAAGATTTATAAAACATTTTATGTGCTACAAAGGCTCCACTAAGAATTTGCATGTTAGGAGCACGTATGGCATAACAAGTAGGGGTAGGTTTAGTGTTAGCTGATGTCCAAAATACATAATGCTACAAATTAATTTTCCTTCCAAGCAACTTGTGTGCGTACTGCACATAAATTTGCTTTATGCATGTAGAAGTAGAGTGCCAACAAGCTTACAGAAAATTCAAGACAAATAAGACTCCATAAATTATGTATAAATATGATCACAAGCATCAATTGCATAGATGATTGCAAATGTTTACTTATGGGAGAAATGAACTAACCATCTGTGAAGTCTACATTTTCTAAACAGCTCATTGCAGATACAATGAGCCCATCTGAATGGGGAATTAACCCACTTAACAACGCAACCTGAGATATTGGAACATCTATGAGTTTATACAAGGTTCATTTGATGTATTATACAATCACAGAAAAAGCAAGAACATTACCTCAGCAGTTTCAAGATAAAGATTTAACTGCCTAACTTGAGCTGAAATAGAGGGTATAGTGACCTCAGCAAATGCTATGCAAGATTTGACGAAATTGAGATGCTTTTTTCCATCTTTCAGAGCTTTAGTTGCCAAATAATTGCTTGAGTGAACGAGAGTTTCCTGCAAGTAAATTTAAGTGCCCGATAAATAGGTCGGAGAAGAATGGGTGGCAGACTGGACCCACTTCTAAACAAGAATTTGTCATCTTTACCCAGTTCTGCCCAAAGTGAACTTCATCTATAACTTATAAGCCCAAAATGGCAAACCTTATGTTAAACATGCACAAGAGTATGCCAAAAATCTTGCTACTTGCTGGTGATCTTAGAATTTATTGATTGCAGGTTGATGGCGAATCTAATCTACATTATCCTGATAAAGAACCTCGGTATAGTCATGAAACAATTTCACAAGCCTAATACTGACTAGAATAACTCTCATATAGTATTCAACCCTTTCACCCTGTTAAGACTCTCCCTAGCCCTCATCCCCGGCTCCCCAGCATGCAGATGAATTCACAATGTCTATGGATAACTAGCCAAAATAAAACCCTACTCTGACAGCTCAAAATTAGAAATTTAAAATACTTGCAGGTATGTAATTTTTGGGGGACCTGACAACTACAAAAAAGAGAGATAATAGGCTCCATTTGCATGTTTTATTAATGAAATATGCACAAACCTTAAGTTCATTTATGCTTCGAAAAGCTCCACGACATTCAACTAAAAATGTTAAATGCTGTTCCATCGCCACCCCAAAATCAACCTAAGAGCCAAAAGCAACAACAATTATCAACTAATCCAAATAGCTTTTTGAGAGGTTACTTCAAGCCTCCTTTCCTTATTCGAGAAGACATTGAAATGAACTTAGAATACAACAATGTATTTAGCTAGCTGAGATGAATTACCATCTGGACAAAACGAGAAATGAGGCGCGCTGGCTGTTGCTTTTCATCGTCTTTCATATTTGCGAAGTCTATACCATCATATAGAGACTGAGCAATTTCAAAAAGCAACTGTATAGTTGTTGGATCATTTATACGGCCATTCCTGCCAAGGTTAATCATAAATGCTACCGAAGTGTTAAAAAATTACATGTGTAATATTCAGTAAGAAAGATGGACTTAAAAAAATAAATAAGCAAATAATGAAAAATTACAAGAAAGAGTAGGAAACTAAAATAGATGCTCAAAATGGATCACCAGAATATTTTGACTGCCTGAAAAACTAATATATCCAAGAATCATGTGAGTACCTTGTTGCCATATTAAGAATATGCATATCAATGACATTCCTAGAGCTCCCATGCATTACGTCCAAGATGTGAAGAAAATGTTTCTGCAGAAATTGATCACAAATTGCCTATCAGTACTTCTGTACTACATTTCTTTATGTTCTATGACTAAAAAACCATCAAACTTAAACCAACCAAGAACTGATACAATTTCTCAGCATACAGTGGTACAAGATACAGACCAAAGAAAAAAGGAAAGAGGGTGTGCAAATGGAGGAAGTGGAGTTCAGTATCATACCAAAGAAAATACTATGTCTAAGTCCTTAAAATGAGAAAGAAGCTTCAGAAAAATGGACTGCAAGCTTCCTTGTTCATCTTCAAGAATCTCTTTATTGCATGCTCGTGTGTAAATACCCTCTAAAAGCATGTTCAAATAGCTGTCCTGGCATAACCATTAGATTTCGTTAAGTGCGAAATGTGATTCCAAGATATTTTGTAATGAGGCCATTACAGCTGCTTATATTTACAATTGTCCATACAATCTCAATAGAAAAATATACCAAGGCTAAAATATATCAGTTGTAAAGCATAAAAGCTAATATAAGTTTTAGACAGACAAACAATACATGCAAAACAACATATAAAAGACTACCCTAGACCTTCCCAAACAAATTCTTACAATTTTAGCTGAAAGTGTCCCCCATCACCAGCACATTTTTCCCTTATGTTTCCTGGGTGAAGGGTTCAGGCATTGAATCTACAACCCCTACATATAATAATCACAGGTGCACTAACCAATCAACCCCAGTTAGTTGAAAGAGCTTTCCAAAAAAATGGATCTGTGGATGAAATCCACATGCTGGGTAGCATTAGTGAAGTGTCTACATTTCAACACCACTTGCACCAACAATGCAGTTGCACCAACTCTGAATACGGCTATTGTACTCTATATTAAAAAAAATAAGTTAAAAAATGAAAGGAAGAATAGAAAAGAATGATTGTCATAAAAATGATCTGGGAATACACTCATGAACTGTGCTTTACATCTACCCCAGTCCACTTACTCAAGCATGAATTGCACTTCCTTCTCATGACAAGACCTTTACTACTGACAAGAGAATAAGAAATGCCAGGTAATAGGAGCATTTAACCTCTTACTCACTAAATGCTTAAATAACAATAACAGAGCAAGAACAATATGGTAAGCATACAGAAAGAAGATGATAGAAACAAGAAACAAAATTATGGAAGACATCAAATAGAAATAACCAAAGCATACTGTTAATGGAAATCAACAAAACTCAATGATAGAGTTATTTCAAAGAGATAACGCAAAAGTGTCATGTATTTCAAACCACCAAACTTACCATTTGATTTTGAAGAACAATGTCCATGTAAGCATCAACAACCTTCAAGTACTCCTCAAGTTTACCATATTGAATAATGACCTGGTATTATAGCCATGTTTTGAAACAACATTTTTACATAATAGATTGAAGTAAGAGTATGTCAAAGAGAGAACAATAAATATAGTGAACTAGATATCGATGTAATTGCAATGACAGTACCAGAAATCATTTACGGAATAAAGTAGACCTGACAGTATAAATGCTTAATATCCCTCTCTCTCTCTCTCTCTCTCTCTCCGCAACCATCTTAGGATGCACATTTCTTGCCGGCTTAATATAAGTTACTCAAATAGATAAATGAGGAGAATTTATGACAGTTGAGATATTAAAATTGACATAGGATAGTGAAGAAATATCAAGAAAGACAAGAAAATGATTCGATCCTATTCCATAATATTTTCTGAAATGAATCTGAGGCTTTGTAAATAAAATAACACTTTCGATAGTAACATGATGCTTTGTCTTTATTCACCGATCTCAAATTCCAGCACTCTCAAGATACCACATTACGTTTTCTAAGCATCATGAATTGGCATATTTGGTGCCGCTTCTAAGTGACGATATGATCCCTTTACCTTGACTGAAACTATATTGGTGTAGGGTAAATTGAGGATATAATGCGAGTAACATAGGAGATGTGATCTTCTATTAAATACAGCTAAATGCTTAATGCATACTTAGTACTCTATAAGCGAGACAAAGCATGCACCATATATGGTGATATTGAAGAGCAAAGTAGTATAGAAACAAGAATCAAAACTATGATGTGAGAGGCTACCATTCATCCAAATCGGACAATAATAATCCAAGCTAGCTACACTTGTTGAAATGGAACATATTCAACTAATATATCTCAATGATAGAGTTATTTCAAAGAGATAAACGCAAAAGTGTCATGTTTATTTCAAACCACCAACCTTACCATTTGATTTTGTTATAGGTAGCCAAAGATTTTACACCTTTTCCATGTAAGATCAATGGAAAGAGGGTGTGCAAATGGAGGAAGTGGAGTTCAGTATCATACCAAAGAAAATACTATGTCTAAGTCCTTAAAATGAGAAAGAAGCTTCAGAAAAATGGACTGCAAGCTTCCTTGTTCATCTTCAAGAATCTCTTTATTGCATGCTCGTGTGTAAATACCCTCTAAAAGCATGTTCAAATAGCTGTCCTGGCATAACCATTAGATTTCGTTAAGTGCGAAATGTGATTCCAAGATATTTTGTAATGAGGCCATTACAGCTGCTTATATTTACAATTGTCCATACAATCTCAATAGAAAAATATACCAAGGCTAAAATATATCAGTTGTAAAGCATAAAAGCTAATATAAGTTTTAGACAGACAAACAATACATGCAAAACAACATATAAAAGACTACCCTAGACCTTCCCAAACAAATTCTTACAATTTTAGCTGAAAGTGTCCCCCATCACCAGCACATTTTTCCCTTATGTTTCCTGGGTGAAGGGTTCAGGCATTGAATCTACAACCCCTACATATAATAATCACAGGTGCACTAACCAATCAACCCCAGTTAGTTGAAAGAGCTTTCCAAAAAAATGGATCTGTGGATGAAATCCACATGCTGGGTAGCATTAGTGAAGTGTCTACATTTCAACACCACTTGCACCAACAATGCAGTTGCACCAACTCTGAATACGGCTATTGTACTCTATATTAAAAAAAATAAGTTAAAAAATGAAAGGAAGAATAGAAAAGAATGATTGTCATAAAAATGATCTGGGAATACACTCATGAACTGTGCTTTACATCTACCCCAGTCCACTTACTCAAGCATGAATTGCACTTCCTTCTCATGACAAGACCTTTACTACTGACAAGAGAATAAGAAATGCCAGGTAATAGGAGCATTTAACCTCTTACTCACTAAATGCTTAAATAACAATAACAGAGCAAGAACAATATGGTAAGCATACAGAAAGAAGATGATAGAAACAAGAAACAAAATTATGGAAGACATCAAATAGAAATAACCAAAGCATACTGTTAATGGAAATCAACAAAACTCAATGATAGAGTTATTTCAAAGAGATAACGCAAAAGTGTCATGTATTTCAAACCACCAAACTTACCATTTGATTTTGAAGAACAATGTCCATGTAAGCATCAACAACCTTCAAGTACTCCTCAAGTTTACCATATTGAATAATGACCTGGTATTATAGCCATGTTTTGAAACAACATTTTTACATAATAGATTGAAGTAAGAGTATGTCAAAGAGAGAACAATAAATATAGTGAACTAGATATCGATGTAATTGCAATGACAGTACCAGAAATCATTTACGGAATAAAGTAGACCTGACAGTATAAATGCTTAATATCCCTCTCTCTCTCTCTCTCTCTCTCTCTCTCTGACATGATCCTTTCTAGCTTAACAATAGCAGACTGTTCTCTCTCTCTCTCTCTCTCTCTCTCTCTCCAACATAATCCTTTCTAGCTTAACAATAGCAGACTGTTTATGGTGAAATTATCATCTCTTAATTTTCTCAAGCCAAAGCTACATATAACAATAGCAATTGTCTGTTCTCCATTTGGAAAACAAGTTTCATTATAGAGGAAAAGAATATATTCAAGAGGGAGAGAAGTACAGCAATCTGGAAATTATGGAGTGCAAGAATGCATAAATTTCAAATTACTTGAATTTCCTTACTTTTTTTTTTTTCCTCTAAACATAAGAGGAAGGCATTTTAAGTCCATGAAATGCATGGACTAGACAAGTTAGCAGGTCCCCATATGTATGCGTATAGAAACACGTATTCCCCTATGCCCTTCTTCCAAAAGGATTTAAGTCAAAAAAAATTTCTAAGTTTGAATTCCAGGTCCAGATCACTGGGTTTCTCCCTGAGGATTGTGTTCTTTTACAAGCAATCAAAATTGCAATCAGAAATCCTCACGGCCAGAACCAAGATAAATTAACATGGGTCATTGGAAGTGCTAGATTCAAACAATTAAAAGAGGAAATTAAGCAACTTTTATGTGACATAGCCAACCTTATGAAAAGAAGTTAATTTTGACATTTGAGTCACTGGGTCAACCAATTGATTGTAATTATTAGCATCAAAATATCATATTTTTTACTTAACTACATTTAGTGAGTCTAGTATTCACCTCAAGTGGAAATCTAAAAAAAACAAACTTTCATACTGGCCTCGGATTATAATAATGAACAAGCATATGATCCCTGCCTGGGAGAAAATCATGATTCAGCTGGTGCTCTATGGGGAAAAGAATATAGCCAGCAATATCGAATTACTCAAGTTTGCAGATTGTTTCTTTCTGATCCAACAGAATGGAAGTCAGGTGGAATAAAAGTATGGTAACAAGGAAGCAAGATACTAGATGAATAAGGAGAAAATAGTGCTGACAAGGAAGCAAAATACGAGATGAATAAGGAGAAAACACATTGCATAATTCAGGAACATCAATTAAAGAAATGCTAAAATCCAAAAAAAAAAGATCCACTCATCAATTGGCCAGACGTTATCAGCATAAATACTAGGTTAGAAAAACAAAACATTATATTAAAAAATTGGACAAAATAGTATAACAAAAATGAAAAATGAAATTCGCAGATCAAGCAAACAGGAAAGAAGGTCCAACTACCTGAATGACTTCATCCACTACGGAATTAATGGTGTCCATTTCATATCTGCTTTCACCTAGTCTAAATCCAAGTAACCTATAATTTAAACACTACACCAACCAAAAAATAAAATAAATAATTCAAATACGGAATGTAAATGTTAAAATAGAAACAGGAACAGAAAATAAAGGGAATAAATTCATAGCCCTAAATGCTCTAGAAGTCAGCAAATCCTTACAGCTTGGATCTGTGTCATATGAACAATACCTGATCAAAAGAACTGTCGTCACTGCACTTGATCAGATGCAGGATATCCACGGCATTGGAGCTGATTACTTCAGTTGGAAGTTCCTTTAGCAGATGATGAAGAACAATTGAAGCACTTGAGAAACTCTCAGATAAATTTGCTTGATTCCTTCCTAGTCTGAGCTCCATAAGTAAAGAGTCTATTTGCCTCTTAATTACGAAATAGAAATATTGTTCAGTATATAATGAAGAATGGCAATTTCATGTTACAGCAACTATTTAGGATGAGATTACTAGTGCTCTACAGTGTTACTAAGGAGACGAGATGAATAACAGTGATCCACTGCAAGAATAAATGAAAAATTAAAACTAGTTCTACTTAACCAAAATGATAAGAAGATGTGGAACAATTTAAAATTAGAGTAGAATACAATAGACAATGAATGATTTGCTGGCATAATTACATAAGAAATTCTCAGAGAAATGAAAGTTATAAGTTCGGCCATAAGAAAAATCATCAAAGGCAATGTATTACTGACCTGAGACACATCTGCAAATATACATTTCATAATATATTCAATAGTAGGTTCAATCAGACTGACAAGCAACCTTATTTTGCCTGCAAAAGGTCCATGTGGGGCCTCCTTTGCTGTTGAAAGATGAATCAATAGGATTTTGATGTCATTAACACATGTAACCAGGTATCCTGTCACAACAAAATCAAATATATCCTATTTTTAAGTTGCCATAACAGAAAATGACATACAATAGCCTATAATACAGGTTTAATCTAGAGAATATATACATATGAGTCAGGCAGTGAGACTATATAGATTTCCTATTAAGGCAACTTTCAAACTGCTGGCCTAGTAATATGAATAAACGAAGGAGTTATTCAAGAGCTACTGGTCACACTGCTTTGTACCCTTGTAGGTTAACTTTGTAGCTTTCCATTCTGTAAACATGCAAGCTCAAAATTTGGTAAATTTGAAACAGCCTTCCAACATGCACAGCTCATATGCTGGCATACCCATCTTTTATTGATTTTCTTTTTTTTTTTTTTTTCTTTTCCAATTCCACCACTCTTGCCACCCAGCTGTGAAATAACTAACTTCTGCCTAGTTCATTGTTTTTCTCTCTTTAAGGATTATCAAGTTATCATCCAGAACTAAATTTAGACAGTGTTTTCCTTTCTTTTTTTTTTCCCAAACGCACTCAATGTTTACTTAGCAGAAGTTTCCTTGCACTCGCTTTATGGAGGGGATTTGTACTTGTATAAGTGAACAAACTAACCAACTCTGTGACCACCCTTTATCTGGTTTTAGAAGAAGATAAAGCAAGTGGGAACCAAAAAAAAAATTGAAGTCTAACAGTCAAAATCTGCCAGTTCCATCCAGTCTCCAAAACCATATATTATGAGCTGGCAGCATTAACCATCTGCACAGTAATTGTGCATGAAGGGATCCATGCCATTTATGAGAGAAGCATCGATATATACCTTTATCATATGCAGACAACTTCCGCGCACAGTGGGCCATGTATAAACGGCAATAGGAAGATGCCAATGGATCTGCTATCCCTCTTGTCATCATTACCAGTCGCTGGAGATTATCTACAGGACGGTCAAGCAGAAAACGCCAGCAAGGCAATATTGCCAACTCCAAATATCTGAAATAAAATATCAATAAATAACCAACAAAAACAATTCACACCAACCCTGCAGAGAGGTTCAGAAGCCTGTGCTTTAAAAATGATCAATAAATATAAAAGGAAAACTAATCAAATCAATGTTGAACCATTATTAGGAAACTTGGACTATAAGTAAATGAAGAATTTCAAAGATAAGAACTTCACATGCGTGGAAGGAGCTCTCTGATTGAACCAACTTTGCAAAACCAATTATGGCAAGTTTCCTTAGCATCAGAGCAAATATCACTTGCTTTAAAATTCTCTGCCAAACAATTCCAACAAAAGTTTCAGGGAAAACTATCTAGCTGCGCAAACAATGACTAAAATCTTCTAAATCCTGGATTTAAGAACGGATAGACCAATTGATCTAAAATATATTACAAATTCTCAGAAAAAGTAATAGGTTCGTTTTGCTTGATACATCATTGCATAACCATGCCACTCAGCTGGATCTTACTTTACGAAAAAGTCTAAATGACATAAAAACAATTTCTTTAACCATGTCAGTGTGCAGTAACAAATAGATGTACTGGACACAAACTCACAGACAAACAGCAAATAGTTAATGTGTTGTACATTATTTTCACATGAGACATGCATACACATCCACTGATCCACAGAAATCTTGTTAATTATCTTCACAAGAAGTTGACATGCATTAATTATCTCCATGAAAGAGCTTTAATGGTCAATAACTCAAGTTTCATCAGAAAATCACAAATGGAACTCACAGTAGTTTATCCACAAAGAGGTTGATAGATCTAATCCTTTACAGGGATTAATCAGTTGCATATTAATGTTAAAAGGAATCTGGAAGATAAAGAAAAATGTACAGACATAGACACCATCTAAATGATATAAACCTGGTAATGTACCGAGAAAGCTTCCATCTTCAGAAAATTCAGCTTTCTGTCTGATGCGTTGCCAAACCATACCTCCAAGCATGTCCATTACATCTGTCACAAGAACAAATAATGTAGGATAAAACTGTTGAACTGAAGTATCCATCAGAAGCTTAGCAACCTGCAGAAAAGTAAAATGTGATATCCATGTCAAGAATTACTGAAAGAGGCCAGGATCAGGATAATCCATTAGACCTAAATTTCTAAGAACATGTGGATTTTGTGATCACTAGGAGTAACCATACTCATATTTCATCCACTACACTTTAACACAAAAGGCATATATGATATTGACTTTCTCCCATATAAAAATCTGAATGGAAGTCTGTGTGCCAGCATGTGTGGCTAAATTAGCTTCACAACTACTAAATAAATGTAGATTCATAGACCAGGAAAAATTGATTGTACATATTCAATTAATTGCATAAGAGAACCTAGTGAACAGCACAGAAATTATACTTCTTTTCTTGTACTGGTTTTAAAACAGTAAAAGATGATTAAAATCAATATAGAAACATAATTAAAGAACCAAGAACAAGCATAAAACCAGCTCAAATCACCTTAATAGACAATCTCAAAGCTGTTACGCGATCTTCAGCCTGCCAAGCGTGCATAATTTCATCTTTGAGCTCATGTAGACGAGAGACATACTCCTGCTGAGTAATAACCTTGGCATCATCTTCCGGAATTTTTTGTGAATCATTTACTTCCTCTACATGTGTACTTTTTGAAGATTTGTCAAATGCTGCAAATCAACGTTATCCATTACAAAGCACTAGAAAAATATTATAGCAAACTACTAAGGGAGGAAAAGACAATATTATATATTTTTTTACAATTTTAGGGATTTAGAAAAATTTTACCTAACATAGTTTTGATTTGAGTAGTTTCCTGATCATGAGTTAACTATATGCGCTTGCACAATTATTGTTAGTTAACAAATTTTCTTCTAACAGAAAGTGAGTGGGGTAAAGGAGGCTATGAAACTGAAGTATGTAAAAAAGACAGCTTGATTGTGTTCAGTAAAGAACATCTTTGTTATATCAGGAATTAGAGTTGCTAGAAACAAAGCAAGCAATGGAATGCTTTCTAATAATTAGTACGTAACTCAAAACAAATAAGCAAAGGATCCAAATATACCATACCTTTACTACTTTTAATTATCACATCAGGCATCTGTTAAAAAAACGTCAGAAACCGCTCAATATTAGGATTTCACGGCAGAATATAAGAAAATCTAATTCAACTCTTTTATGAATATACACATGCAAATTCAAAACTTAAAAAACAAAATGATGGATAAATTGCTCACTGAAGAAACTGAAATCATTTTGGATACAGGAAACTTTTGCATCAAGAATCTCTTAAAAGAGGTCCACTCCTTTGACGGAATTTGACTAGTAGCTTCACTGGAGAGACTAGCAGAAGAAGAATTCTCAGTATCAGGCGTCTCCTCTGTCTTGGCATCTCCTCCTCTTAATGGATCAAAGAAATCATTATCTTGAAGGTTCGTAACAATAACCTGTACAATAAACAAACTCTATTAGAGTAACCATAGTCAAAACAAAAGAATTTTGAATTATTACTTATGATGATTGAACCTGGTTTTGGGGAGAAGAAGAAGGCGATGGAGTCAAGAGAGGGTGGTGATCGGCGCGTGATCGAGGAATCGCGTGAGCTTCCTGCTCAGCATTGTAATCTCGAGGCCTAAACTCCATGAGGATCAACCCAAATGCTGGTATCGATCAAGCTCAGTTCAACTTTCTTGTTGTCTTCACGCTGTAGTGGAAGTTTATGTTTGGGTCAGTTGAGAACGTGGCGGTTAGAGGTGCCATAAGCGGGCCGGGTTTGGGTCTCGATCCATCTGAGAAGCGCGGGCCCAATGACTAACTGCCCAACTGAAAAAATATTGGCGTTGTGCCGTGTGCGTGTCCAGTAAAAAAAAATCAATTTTATAAGTGTAATGATGATTTATTTATTATTTTTTTTTTTTTTGGGGGAGGGGGAGATTGGAGAAAAGTGAAATTAAAATTTATAATAATTAGTAATTTAACCATTTGCTAAATTTTCTCAATAATTAGTATTAACGTCTTTCGATAACTTATTTTTTTATAAATTGGAATTGGAAATGGGTATTGATAACTTCGTTATAAATTAGTAAATGATGTGGGATCAACATTTTAAAGTTTAATTTATTAGACATTATGTAACGAAGTTAATGTATTGGTAAGTATGAGAATTTCATATTTAATTGTCTCGATCTAATTTCGATAAAATAATATTTCTAAACACACAGACAAATTTGTGCCTTCGAGTTGCAACCCCTCGTGTAGGTGCTTTAAAATGCAATGCAGGTATGATTGCTCAAGCCAAAAATGCAATGCAGATTGGATTGACTATCATACTCTTATAAATGCTTAGGAAAAAATTTTCATAATAAAAGAAATTTTTGCTGATGAAAAAAAACTCTTATGGAGCCTTACTTGCTACAAAAATGATGTTGCATAAGATGAATTGGAAAAAAAAAAGTGTTCTTTTCATTATTTTTCAATAAATTTTATTTGTTTAATCATATTATTAAATGTTAATTATAATTGATGTTAAAGTTTGTTTTTTTTTTTTTTTCCTTAAATGATTCTGCATTAAATGTTATTGAATGGAGCTTTCCCATTTTTTAAAAAATTGTCTAGAGAAAAAAAAAAAAGGAATTCCTTAATAGACTAGCCATAATTAAATTACTATTAATTAACTACTTGAACATACTTTAAATCTATGTAGCTTCATTGAGTGTTTGACCTGCAAAATCCATTGACAGCAAATTAATTAAAAGCACTCTTTCTGATATAACAATCAAATCAATATTTAACCATGACTCAATTGTGGTGGTTTCAAATGTAAGTCTTACTCATCATGTTCATGCCCTAATTATTTATTATTTATAGCTCATCATCTACAATAATGACACTTGGTGCTCTCCTATTCGGCCCCAGAATGATTCTAACATATCGAGTGCATTTGTCTTTTTTTTTTTTTTTTTTTTAATAATAACTAAGCCATAATTGAACATTTACTATTAATTAACTACCTTTGAACATACTTTAATCTATGTGCTTCCATTGGTCGTTGACCTGCAAAATCCATCTGACAGCAAATTTAATTAAAGCAACTCTTCTGATTGATATAACAATCAACTATAATATTTCATTAACCATTGTACTCCAATTGTCGGTGGTCTTCAAATGTAGGTCTTACTCATCATGATTTCATGCCCTAATTATTTATCTATTTATAGCTCATCATCTACAATAATGACACTTCGGTGCTCTCCTATTCGGCCCAGAATGATTCTAACATATCGAGTCATTTGTCTTTTTTTTTTTTTTTTTTTTTTTTTAATAACCTGTATGCAGAACTTATTAATCAAGAAAAAACAAAGAATTATAATGGTGACGCGTTCATTAAGTTTATCAATTTGATTGATTTTATTTAAGAAAAAAAAGAATATCATTTATGTTCATAGTAGAAATTCACAATAAAAATGGGAAAATGAATTATTTATAATATTTGATCAATTAAAACTTTACCAACAAATGAAAAATAAATCAATTATAATATTGGACCTAATTAAATTTAAGATTTTTTTTTTTTTTGGGTACTCTGTAACTCTATAACAATTTGTTAGTTCTTTATTGCTAGTTTACTTGCATTACTAGTTTGGCCAATAAACATTTTAGGGATGAAAAATGAATTGTATGGAGACAAATCTTTTAGGTCAAGTTATATATTATATAGTACAATAGAACTGAAAATGAGGTCGCTTAGCAGGATGTCGAGGGGTCTGTTTTTGCTCTAAAGGTTAGTTTAATTAATTCCATACCCACTTTGCTTCTCCATACAGCATGGCCAAATTCCTTCTGGTCAGCTATAATGGAAACTCATATTTCCCCATTTGCCCTTTGTTTTTAAGCCTTAAATCGTACCAATAATTTTCTTTTCCCATTCAAAAAAGGGAGCAGACGGATGACCAATGTCTTTATCACATGAGTGGTAATCATATGAATAAATTGCATTATTATGATTATTATTATCAATAAAAATACGTGGTTTAATCAGTTTTCTAATTTTTATAAGGATACAGAGTAAATGTGTTATTTAAAAATATAGACTATATTTATTGCATAGCTCGTAATTTTAATTTATTGAAATATATTATAACAAAAGACTTTTTGTTATAAGAAATAGAGGAGTAAAGCTTAATTTATTAATTAAGGGCATGCAGAATGTGAAATGTGAATAGGCTAAAAAGTGCACTAACAAAATGAAGTTTCTTAATTAAGAACTAAACCCTAGAATTAAACTATACTCTTCATAGCACATTTCATGAAGTCTTCGATCTTCTACCACTTTTCCCGCGTCAACCCTTCCCTTTACTATCAATATAAACCCTAACTCCTCCACACCCATTTTCTTCAAATCTCTCTTTCAAGCACCAAACCTTCTCTCTCTCTCTCTCTCTCTCTCTCTCTCTCTCTCTCTTTCTCTTGCACAGAATTTTTTGAAGCCCTAGACTAAGCTAGCTAGCAATGGAACTAAATAGAATAATCTTCCTTATAGCCATAACAATGGCTATATCCATCACCCTTACCGTGAAAACCATCAAATTGAACCCTGACGAGAAACCGCCATTTTCGGAGCAGAAAATTGATAATTTTTCAACTGATCAATTGTCAATCCATGAAGAAAAGAAGCTACTCCCTTCGAAAAGATTAAGTCGTTTCCTCGCTGAAGAGAAAAACCCTAGGGCAGCCGATCATTGCAACAAAGACAAAGAAATATGCTACATTTTGGGAGGAAAGAACTATACTTGCTGCAACAACAAGTGCTTCGACTTGTCTACCGATAATAATAACTGCGGTACTTGCAAGAACAAGTGCAAGCACACACAAGCTTGTTGCAGAGGACAGTGTGTTTACCTTTCTCTTGATAAAAGACATTGTGGAAGGTGCAATAATCGCTGCGCAAAGGGTGAATACTGCGTTTTCGGAATGTGCGGTTATGCATGATTAAGATTGATAATCATATACTGATCGCGATGAGGTTTATAAATTTATTTATAATACAATAAATAAACCACATTTGATTAGTGGTTCTAATTTAAATTTTATACAGTTAATTAATTAATTAATTATCTCAATTTACAGTTAATCCTCGAGGATTATTTATCTATATGTAATGTGATACCAAACTACCTTAAGTAAAATCTATGTATTAATATCTCTTATTATTTTTGTACACAATTTAATTTTTAGTTAGACATACATTGATTATCTGGGCATGATATGTATGTGGAGAGAATTTTTATTCTTGTTCTTGTAATTAAAATGTGATTTGTTTCTGAGTATGTAAAAAGATATGAATTTTAATTTTTTTGGTAAATAAGTTATTAATGATTGTTATTGAAATATAAAATATAAAATTGAACAACATGTTTAAAAAATTGACAAATAATTTGTTCAACACCTTTTCAACTGGACATAAATTATATTTATCGAAGCAGGAGAAAGCTATTATTTTGTAGTAAAATTTAAGGTTTCCATATACCGAAATTAACGGCCACTTGCAAAACTTGAATTGAAAGATCAAAGAGCGTGTCCTTTTCCATCTCATGCGGTTTCTCAACATGCCAAGCCAGCAGTTTTTCTTTCACAACTGACAAGTTCTAGACCCGAACTTAAGGCTACTAAGACTCGTACTAATCCCAAGTCACTGTTTACCTTCCATTGAGCCTATTGTGATTTCACAGCACAAGCCCAGGATGGGTATTGAGTCTGTTGACCTGGCACGTCCACTACAAATATGATTAATTAATCATTTTTCTTAGATCCAACTCAAACATATACATGTATATATAAAAGTTGGGATATGGTAATAAATTTTATATTTTGAATTTTTTTTTTAAAATGTCAATTTCACTTTAAATATTAAAATAATATCATTTTCATTATTCATTTACTATTTTACCATTTTATTATCGCATTTGTTGCCGTTGCTATCGTCATTGTCATCGCGGAAGTTGTCGCTCGTTCCATCATCGCCGTTGCTGTTATCACCTTTATTTCCATCATTGTTGCACTCGTCGTCGGTCGTCGTGGTTGAATCACAGAAGTTGTGTAGAATAATTTTGAAATTACTGATTATTTTTTACCAATACTGACATTCTCTTAATTTTTATATTTTTTTGATATTTTATTAATATAAAAATCTAATTTCTAACATTTGTTAAGTTGCCTCGTTAAAGTATCAAAGAGCTGAACAATAAAAATAGATGGCTGAATGCCTAATCGAATTGATTGGGTCATGTAGGAACTAGGTTCAAATCTACTGGTCTATTAAAATACCTCAGCTGCATACATCATTGCACTTCCATTTGACATCTATTGTAGTGATAGACGGTTCGTCTCGCTGTCACCTTCTCTTTATCATTCATCAATTTCACAATTTCACGCGCCTATTTTAAGAACATTCAAATTACATCCATAATAACATTCACTAAACTTGCCATACTCAACACATACTTGTTTATTAATATAAGCACTCAGTGGAGCAGTCCACATCTAACGGCTAGATATTGAATTAAATATAGAAAAGATGAATGTTTGAAATTAAGAAAACTTGGTTTAGGAAAACATGGTTCTCATTTTCCAAACTTGATATAAAGAGAAAGTGAAAGAGACAAAAGGGAATATTGGAAGTACATATTTTTTATATTTAAGTGTCTAAAATATCTCATTGTTCTCATGAAGATATTAGTATTGAACACAACACTTGTTAGTTTAAGGGTTCCAGTTTGCATTTATAGTGTTGAATTTTAAAATTACTATTGTTTTGAAGGATTAAAAAGTGATACTAGGATAATTTCATTTAATAAATATTTTTGTAATTTGTTGAATCAATTTTTAAAATAAATTCTTTTATTCAATCAAAATTGGACTTGCAAATGAAGATAAAATGTGGAAAAAAAAAATGAAATTTAATAGATATTAATGCAAATGGGAATAACAATCAATCAGTACTTAATCATTGGTAGGTTACAAAGCAATAACAACTTTGATGAAGGATAGTCTAGAGAGAAACCCTAATTTTTTTTTCTTGTACATAAAAAAATTCCTTATTGGCCATATGAAACTACTATCTGAATACCAATATAAAAACTAATTTTCTTATTCTGAAATATAATTTGTATATAAATTTAAAAAAAAAAATCACTTGACTCTCATTTTGCCCTAAGCATAATTGCAAAGACCAAAAGCACAAAACCCACCATTTTTACACCTATTATTGCAACCCCCACAATGCCTTCTATTAAAAGAAGGGTTAACACATTTTCCTTTGCAGCAAATCTGATTATACTTGCATTTCTTCCCACAAGCTCCACAGTTAAGACGGTCGTTCAAAACATTTACACACTTCTTCTTGCAACAAAAAGGCCCTGGACTTCCCTTGGAATGGCAAATTCTTGGATACTTATTACATGTTATTCGACGTGCTTTTCTTTTCTTTTGAGCAAGCAAGCGACCAAATCCATGTTCGGAATTTTCTTTTAATTCGTAATCCATATCATCGTGTTCCTGTTCTTGTTCTTGGAGTGGTGTTGCTGTAATAGACAAGATTAGTGCCATTACAAGAACAAGAATCAAGAAAATTGTTAGTAACTTCATTTCTTTTTATATGTGAGGCACAAGAGGGTTTGGATATTTGGTATGAGGTGAAAATGAATAAATGGAATTAGGAAGAGCTTAATTAGGTTGTGGGTTGAGGAAAAGAGGCAGTGGAGTGGTGTTTATATAGAGAATTTTGGAGGGTAACTTTTAACTTTGGTGTGTGCAAGTGCATGTGTTCTTCCACTTAATTGATTAGTCCAAATTTACGGGCTGGTCAACAATACACTAACGAAGCAAGATTTTATTCCATCCTAATAATTTTTTTCTCTTGCCCATTCCTTCTTTATTCTCATAATGAAGAAATAATAATGAGAATTTATATATATATACTAGGAAATCCACCTAATTAATAATTACATAGTCCTTGACGAATTTCATAGAAGAAAAGAATTTAATTTCCATATTCTATATGTGTAAGACTTTCTTTTTTTTTACGAGTATAGTGAAGTAAGAATATATATATATATAATCCTAGCCAGCTACATAGAAAGTAATTTCATAGTGGGTATTTAAATATTTGTTGAGAGACAGATTGCATCTTAAAGCTATTATATAAATATTATATGGTGGGTGTTTAAATATTTGATCCGCAATAATTTTATTCTGTTTTTAGCTTTTAGCGTTTTACGAAAAGATATTTAAACGGTTAACAACTAAACATTATTAAAACAACTAATAAATAATTTTTCGAACAGATTCTTATATATAATCTTTGTAGAAAGTAATTACATTTTAGGTGTTTAAATATTTGTTGAGAGAAAGATTGACATGTTAAAGGTATTATACCAATTAAACTAAACTTGGTCGAACAAGAAAGTCTTCACATATACCACAGTCAAAAAACCTAATTTTGTAGACCTAGTGGTACAATTATAATATATATAAACTTGGTCAGAACAAGAAAGTCTTCACATATACCACAGTCAAAAAACCCTATTTTTGTAGACTATGGTACAATTATAATAATATATAATATATATATATATATATATATAATATATATTATCATTATATATTATATTATATAATATATATAATATAAGCTATATATATATATATTATATATATAGATATATAAGCTTTAATATATACAACTTGATCAATAGACCTAACCACGTAAGTTGACTCATTGAAATACAATTAATTGAGATTTAGGCAAGAAAATTCATAATTCAAATTAGGTTTTTGACTTCTTGCAATGGTAGGCATTTGCCTCTTTTTTTCTTAGGTCAAATTTTCACAAATAATATTAGGTAAGCTTTTTAATTATATATAGTTTTAGCACATAACTTTTTTTTTTTAAATTCTTTTTTCTGTAATTTCTTTAGAATGAATCTTTTGAATGGTCTATCATATTAAATTTAAGAAACTAAATATAATTAATCTACAATTTGAAATAAACAAGCTAAATTTTTTGCCTTTAACTGAAATTTCAACAAGGGATTCTTTTTGATAATGATTTTATATAATTGTTTTATCACTTTCCTCGTAGCGTCTACATTTATAATTTTTTTTTTCCTAAATCAACTTTTAATCATAAATTCATAATGATTAATGACCATAGAAAAATTTAGTAAAGATAATTAAATTTAATGTCATTAGTCTTAAAATACTATCTTCTGTTCAATTATTGGATTTTAATCCATGCTATTCTTCAAGATCAGCTAAGTAAAACTCATAGAGCTTAGTGTAAAATTAAATAAATCACACTTCAAAATTTTTTTGAAGCATCTCGATTATTAATTTCACATTGGAAATACTCTTTTCATTTCCAAGTACTTGTCACATTTAGATATTTACGTCTTTAAGAAAATCATTCAATTTCTCTAAGTTACAATTAGTAAATTGATTATACTAACCTTTAATTTATTATTTGAGTAAATATCATTCAATCATTGTTGGTCACGTGTAGAAGGTAAAAATGAAAAAAATAATTTATTATTTATTAAATCCACAAATGCAATAAGTATTTAGAAATATTTTTTTTTCTCCAAATGTGATACGAAGGTGTATATAAAAGAGTAGTAAATGGTATATAACGAGAAAATGTGATTTAATTAAAATAATTTAGACCGTTTATTGTTAAGAGTAAACTCAATCCGTTATAAACTCAATTATTAAATTATATTTAACAGCTTTACAGCCCAGATTTAGTAATTTTAGAGCCTAATCCTATATTAAATTCTACAATCAACTGTTCTTATTTCAATTTTACAATCAAAATGTGAATTCAATTTTACAATTTTACAATCAGTTGTATTAAACACATTCTTTAAAATTCATATTTATAATTTAAGAACTACATTCTTGACAAATAAGTTCCAAATCAATGAAATTAAGATACAAAAGAAGATCAATTATGTAAAGAAAGAACTGAATTTTGTATGTCCATCTACATATATTAGATAAAATTAATAATTCCTTCTCCCTCTCTATGCATAATTGCAAAGACCAAAAGCACAAAACCCTCCATTTTTACATCTATTACTGCAACCCCCACAATGGTTTCTATTGAAAGAAGGGTTAACACATTTGCCATTGCAACAAATCTGATTATACTTGCATTTCTTCCCACAAGCTCCACAGTTAAGACGATCACTCAAAACATTTACACATTTCTTCTTACAACAATAAGGCCCTGGGCTTCCCTTAGCACGACAAATTCTTGGGTACTTGTCGCATGTTATTTGTCGAGCTTTTCTTTTCTTCTGAGCAAGTACGCGACCAAATCCATGTTCGGAACTAAAATCTTTGGTTATTTCGTAATCTGTATCATCTGGTTCTTGTTCTTGGAATGGTGTTGCTGTAATAGACCAGACTAGAGCCATTACAAGAACAAGAATCAAGAAAATGTTTAGTAACTTCATTTTTTGTGTTATGTCTGTAAGAGAAAAGTTTGAATTTGGTTTCTGAGAAGGAGATGAGCAGTGAGTAGAAGGAAAGATTTAGTTGGAGAAGAGAGGCAGTGGAAGGGAAGTATTTATAAGAGAATTATTGAGGGCAGTTTTTAATTTTAATTAATAATTTAATGCCAATTGCTATTCATATGTTTTTTGCATTTTGATTAGTCTATTTTTAACGGCTTGCCAACATTAAATAACGTGGCAAGATCATAGTGGGAGGACTACGTATTCTCCTTTCTGTGACTGTAATAAAATACTGCAAAAGATGGTATGGGCAAAGAGAAAGAAATTATTGGTTAGAAAATGGTATGCAAAAGACGAAGCCAGACTCCAGAATTAAGAAAATTAGAAAAAAAATTTAAAAATTAAGAGGGCAAAATCGAAAGAAAAAAATTTTTTTATACGATTTTATAATAAGGTAATTTTTTTAAAAAAATTATAAAAATTATGAAGCTTGAGTGTGTGGGATCCCAGTCTTAGGTAAGTCAAGTCAAAGTTCTTGCACTGTTAGGCAATAGGCATTGCCCCTTGACTCTTTTCTTAAGTCAATTTCCATGAATATATTAGGTGAGCTTTTTTAATTATAGAATTTTTTTTTATTTCCTTTTCTTTTCTTTTGAATGAATGTTTTGAATATTGGTCTACTGAATCATCTCCGATGCTAACGTGGATTGTACTTGATATGTCATGTGAAATAGAATCGGTGAATGATGATCTGGTTGAATGTCTATTTATAGACAATGAATTTTAAAAAACTCTCTCCAATGCATTAGTTTTGAATGTTCTTTCTTTCTCTTTATTTATCTCTTTTCTGGCCCCACAATTTAATATGCAACCAATCACCAAAGAGCAATAAATGTTAACATTGTATAAGAGACACTCTAGAAATAAAAGGTGCAGTAGACAATGTCTATTGATTTTTTTGACACATCAGCTTAACATCCTAAATAAACATTAGCATTGGAGAGCATTTTTTAAAAAGTCTTTCCATTTTTTTGATGTAGCAATTAAATAAAAGCAATCTACATTTGTACTGGAGATACTCTTAATTATATTAAATTTAAGCAACTAAATCTAATTAGTCCATAATTTTAAACAATTTATCTCAAATAACGGTCTATATTAAAAATTAAACAATTTATCACATAATCAGAAATATCAGATATATGATTAATTATCTTATAATTAAAATTAAAAATTTTCAAAAGAAAGAAAGAATTCTGAATTTGTGTGTATATCTATAATTAAAAAAAGTAATTTATTTTCCCTCTATGCATAATTACAGAGACCAAAAGCACAAAACCCACCATTTTCACACCTATTATTGCAACCCCCACAGTGTCTTCCATTAGAAGAAGGATTAACACATTTGCCTTGGCAACAAATCTGGTTATACTTGCATTCCTTTCCACAAGCTCCACAGTTATGACGGTCATTCAAAACATTTACACACTTCCTCTCGCAACAAGAAGGCCCTGGACTTTCTTTGAAATGGCAGATTGTTGGATTCTCATTACATGTTTGACGAGCTTTTCTTTCCTTTCGAGCAAGTAAGCGACCCGATCCATTTTCGGAATTAAAATCATCTTTTTCTTGGAGTGGTATTGCTGTATTGGACAAGACTAGAGCCATTACAAGAACAACAATCAAGAAAATATTAATTAGAAATTTCATAAGTATTTTGTTTTTTGTTATCTGTTTGCGAGAGCTAAAGTTCGAAATTTGGTTTGAAGAAGGAAATGAGCAGTGCTAGTGAGTGAAAGGAAGAGCTTAGGTTGTGAGTTGGAGAAGAGAGGCAGTTGAAGTGAAATATTTATAAGAGAATTATGAAGGGCAGTTTTTTTAATTTTAATTAATTATTTAATTAATTAAAGTCAATTAGTGTGCATGTGTTTTGCACTTTTTAGTGTAATTTTCAAAATTCAATAATGAAAATAATGTGCAAGTTCATAGTGGGAGGACTACGTATTCTTATTCTTTCTTTTTATTTTCATTAAATAGTGAAAAGGATGTATATATATATATATATATATATAGTTCCCCTCGTTGAGACCAGTAATTACTCATCTTGTGTTGGAATTTGATCATGTTTTTCGCCATGAAAATATATAATATTGAATTAAGAGCATAAATAGGTCGAATTTTTCAGGATTTACTGAATTAAAATTTTAGATTTTTAGTACTCAACTCGTGACATGAGATGATAGAAATTCATTCTCATTAACCGAAGGTCTTAATTTTGAATCATGAGTAAGGATGGAAGCGGGGTGGATATCCGCGAATTTTGAAATATATGTAACAATATCCGTTTAAAATTTTACTACACGTATTCATTTTAAACCCATTGGAAAATTCATTTAGTACTTATATCCGAATCCTTTTAAAATTTTACTACTCGTATCCATCCAAAAACTCGTTTAAAGTACCACTTAAACGTTTATTATAGCGGGTACATGCGGATACCTATGGCTAAAACTGTTTATTATAGCGGATATCCAGAGTCTAATACTCATATCCTATTCATATCTATTACGGGAGTAATTGTACTATCCATATCCATTAAAAACTCAATTATAACTATCCATACCCTCATTAAATAGATCGAAGCGGAGCAGGTACCCTAAAATACCCGTCTCACTTCCATCCCTAATTCTGAGTATGGATTCCTTTTAAATACTTCTTAGGGAGCACTTTATCCTTCTTTATGGGTTTGCTTAGAGTAAATCTGGATTAATCAGCTAGTGGACGATTAAAATAAAATAAAAACTCATATTTTTAGTTGTATATGCAGGTTTATAATAAATTATCTTAATTAGTATAGATATGTATGGATTACTTCGGTAACTTTTTATAAAAATTTTTAAAATTATTCATTTATTAAAATGAGATTTGGTAAAATTGGAAGGTGAGTCCATTTTAAATTAAAAATTTATTACAATAAGCTTAAAGAGATTTCAGTGAGAGGAAACAAAACTTTTTCTTATATAGTTGAAGATGAATACAATAATTGATATTGATATTTCATAAGAAAACTTGTAATTCAATCCAAATTTATTTTTCTATCTATAGCAACATATTAAAAATTTTCTCATATAAAAATCAAATAGCTACATCATGATTTTTTTTTTTTTAGGTCAGTATGATTTTCTATTTATATGTTTCACATGTATGATTATTAGATTGAGGAGGTATAGTTGTTAATGTCTAACAAGAAAGCTAGGCAAAATTCCATACTACCCAAAAAAAAAAAGGTGGAGGACTACCTGTTAATATCTAATTCGAACACGCAAAATGATGAAGAAAAAAAAAATCGTACCATTATTATTTAATTTATTAATTTAATGTTAATTAAAATTTTATTACATTATTATATAAATTTATTAACTCCAATCGTTAATATTAGAATTGATGGTAGTTCACTTATACGAGGAGTGAGATATTTCATATTCAAATTTTCTTGAGTATATAAGTTTTCACCATTTTAGTTTTGACCTGTTGAGTCTTCCAATAAATAAAAAAATTTAAAATTTGAACATTAACCGTTAGTAATTTTTGAGATATTATTAAAATTAATTCGAATTTTACTAATAAAAGTCATTTTTCTAATTTAGAAAAGCAAAGAGTTTGATCCGTAATACTATTTTTTATATATTATGCTAAAAAATTATATTAAAATAATAATAACTATTTTTGAATTCAATTATAAGCAACATGAAACATCGAAATGATAATTTCAGGAAAAATAATATTCTCATTGACAGCTGTAAATTTAAGAAGTCTCAAGAAATTTGTGTATTGAGAATTCCACGTCGTAAGACACTTTAATAATTAAAATTGAAAGTTCCGTCAAGAAATTTTGTACGTCTTTAGTGGAAAGAGAGATCGTGTAAACAAAAACAGAGTGGCACCCAGCCCAACATTACCCACTACTACGTAACTTCTTCGCCTGCTGATTGAAATATCCAGCTCCATTTTGACATTTTTATCCTTATTATCGATTTTCTTCTCCTCTTCTGTCGCTCAGTGGCAGCAGCCAAGGAGACACTGAAATGGATCAACACTTGGCACCAGGGAATTGACCAGATAACCAATCAGTCAACACGCGTTCCACCAGGTCGCAATTGAGCTTCAAGTCTTTGCCTTCGCTAAGGATCTCAACTACAGTCATCTCCAAGTAGACGATTCCAGAATCAGTGACCATAAAATCAGTTATGGAAATAAGCAAAATTTGCGGAGAACTATGTCTTTGATTTCTTCGAGAGACCTCTGGGGCTTATTAGAAGTCGCCATGGGAGATAGATTGTTAAACTAAATTAAAGTGGATAAATGAATGAGAAGAATCGATGAGACGAATTTGGATAGTTTTCTCGGGAAACAAAAGGGAATTGAGGGTTTAGGGGAGGAACATGGTAGCTCGGATGGAGAAGGAGAAGTTAGTTAGTTGAAGGGGATGACAAATTAGATATTAGGGTTTTTGTGTTTTAGATTTTAGGTTAGGTCTAACTGAAACGGTGAGGTTGATGAATTTGGGGGCTCGAGTTAAGTTGACCCAAGCTGGTTAGGTGGTGTCACAATCGATTTTCGCGGGCCGAACTGATACTAAGACCTGGTGGGATTAAGGCCTCCGAGACCCGTAGTAAGCTTATATTAATTCATCCATATTCTAAATATAATTGTGGTTTGGGGGTCTAACAACTTTGTTCTATAAACATATCACAAGTATACGTTATATTATTAACGGCATTAGGAAATGGGTCGTGACAGGTGGGATCCACTTTAATACTATTATGTTATAAAACCTTAGTTAATTTTAGATTTAGGGTGAAAATATATCTAAGTTATTGAGTCAGGATGCTTGAAGGATGAAAATTGATTTAGAGTGATACTGCAACAAATGGCAAAGGTGGGAGTAATTATATAGCTTAGGCCTTTATTTTTCTGTGGATAAAAAAAATAAAAACAAAGTAAACAATTGTTTGAATAGAGAGATTTTGATGTGATTTGAGCTATGAAATTTACAATTCTATAAATTATCAGATTCCTTCTTTTGTTTGAGAAAAAAAAAAAAAAAAAAAAAATACTGCAACAAATGGCAAAGGTGGGAGTAATTATAAGCTTAGGCCTTTATTTTTTCTGTGGAAAAAAAAAAATAAAAACAAAGTAAACAATTGTGTTGAATGTAGAGAGATTGATGTGATTTGAGCTATTTGAAATTTTACAATTCTATAAATTATCAGATTCCTTCTTTTTGTTTGGAGAAAAAAAAAAAAAAAAAAACACAACCAGGATCTATAAAATTAAAAAAAAAAAAAAAAAAAAAAACACACCAGGATCTATAAAATTAATATATTTCATTCTGACTTCAATTTGATCATATTAAAAAAAGAGACAGAGAGAGAAATCTCACTTAAGATGTAAAATTTTCTCAATTTCACCAGTTTTATAAATAATGTAATTTAAACTATTAATTTTATTTTAAAAATATCTTTCAGATTTTGAATTATACTTTTCCACTAAACAATGAAATATAAATTTCATTAATTTCACAATCCTCTAATTCTACATTCTATATATTTTACAAAATCTTTGAATTTCATATTTCATTGATCTAAATGACTTCTTGTAAAATTTAGGTGATGCAATAAAATATTTCATAGATTTATTAAATTATTTTCTTTAGTTAAAAAAAATAGGTTAATTCATGAAATTGGTAAATCCTATGTTATTAATTACAAAGAGTGAGATTTTACAATTTCAAAATTTCTTATTAAAAGTGAAATTTAAAATGATTTAATTTAATTTAATTTTATATTATTTTTTAATTATATAAATTTTATATTTCACATAAATGAGAAAATATAAATTTCAAAATTTATAAAATTCTAGTTCTATAATATTTTCCTCATACAAAAATAAATTCTATACATTTTTTGAAATCCATCAATTTCACGTTGCATAGAGCCAAACCGCGTAATGAAGCCTAAAGATAGGAGAATACCTTTGCCTTTAACTTTTATAATAAAAAAATTATACTGTACTAAAAGCAGGCAAAGACGAAAGGAATTCTCTTTAAAGATTTCTTGGCTAGTTGGGTAAAGCACAAACAAACCAAGTCACAGGAAACACGAGCTATGTTTCTTAATCAACACTTACATTTTATTGCAACAAAAACAAGCCTTAGTCCCAAAAATTTTACCATAACAAAAGAAATGTTTGTGTGTTCTATACTTATATTTTTTTGGGAGAATGATATATTACAGTGCTTTTTAAAATTAATATGACATTTTTGAAATTTATAATTCAGATTGTCATTTTTTCCTTTTATTTTACATATCGTAATTATGAACATTCGATAAATTAAGACGAACTAAATTGAATAATTTCTGTTTTGATTTAATCTGACGCTTTCCAATCAAATAAGTTATTTTGAGCGTAAAAATAAGTTTGGTTAATTGTATATAGTAATTAAACTAGAGACCGAAATTAAACAATTCTCTCACCAAATTAATCGATGATGGAATTTTAAAAACATTTGACGAAAATAGATCCATTTGAATTGATTTTTTATTAGAAATTGTGTATTGCTTGCCTTATATATAAAAAAAACTACTCTCGTTGCCTTAGCATTGTCAAGTTTCAAAGTCTTTCCACCTCGTTGGAAACGAGCAGGAAAGACCTTAGTTATGACAAAACCATTTGGGTTTATTGATTGGTAAATCCTTTGCGTAATCACTAAACAATGCTCATTAATTAATAATTATTTTACAAACAAAAGCATTAGCATTCTTTTTCAAAATAAAATTCTTACTGCTGTATGTGTATAAAGTACCATAGATATAAACTATAAAATACCATCCATTACTTGAGTATAACTCTTCTTAGATCAATACGATAGTTCAGTGGCAAAAACCAATTCAGAGTTAATATTACCATGACTTAGTTTGATCTTTTGTAACTTAAATTTTCTCTAGACTAGCTTTTTCGTCACTGAGAGCGAGCAATGATTAGTCGAGTTTATTGAGACCATAAAAATGGACACTAGACACCTCGTGGAAGTAAAAAAAAAAAAAAAAAAAAAAAAGTAAAAAAAAAAAAAAAAAAAAAAGGGAAACCTCTTCTTCAAGCAAATCATATATGATTACCAATTACAGAATAAAAGTCATTAATTCTTAAAAGTTACTAAAAAAAAAAAAAAAAAAAAGAAAACCTCTTCTTCAAGCAATCATATATATTACCAATTACAGAATAAAGTCATTAATTCTTAAAGTTACTAACCTTCTCTTGTCTAGCCAAGACATTACTCTGCTTAAAAACAGCATAGATAAGTTATAAACTACCATAACCCAAAAAGGAAAGGAAAAGGAAATGTCTTCTTCTACCATTAATTTCATTCTAATCTTCGCATTAACCTCATTTTGTATTCTCTCAACAGCTTCTGCCCATTTCCATCCTTGTACTGAAACTTTTCTTTCCCTAACCAAAATACACAACCTATCAAAATGCAGAGAATTGACAACCCTTGGAGCTGAATTTGGCTGGAAAATCAATCAAAACAATAAGAATTGGATCAATATTCTTTTTGGAACTAGATTATATGAGGATTTCGGATGGATAGCTTGGGGAGTTAATCCAGGCAAGATGGCACAAATGGTGGGAACAAGGGCAATAGTAGCTGTGATAAACACCAATGGGTCAATCTCCGCTAAAACTTACAATATCACAAGCGACACTAAGCTTGGTTGCAAGCTAGAGCCTACAAAATTTGAGGAAGCTCAAAATGAAGTGCTTTTCCAGAATATTTCAGTGTATTATGAACAATCTTTAGACATATACATAATGAAAGCTATAGTTGTTCTTCCGTCAGGCGACGCCGGGTACAGCATTTCACGGTTGAACCATGTTTGGCAAGTTGGATTTGATATTGAAGGAGATAATCCTAAGAAGCATCCGACGATCCTCCAAAATGTTGACAGTACTGAAACTATAAACTTAGAGACCGGTTTCGGCCACCATGTTGGAAGAGGGCGACACCACCTGCGAATGGTAAGAAATTAAAACCTTTTCTCGATGTTTCTTCAGCTAATAGCGAGTATAATTAGATGTTATTTGTTTGTTCTTTTGGTCGTTTTGGGCTTTCTTTATAATTGGCAGGTGCATGGCATTTTGAATATTTTGGGATGGGGAACCTTCTTACCTGCTGGTGTGATTATCGCAAGATATTTCAAATACCCATTGGAACGTTTTCAGAATTGGCAATTTTGTCTTCACGTTTCCTGTCAAGTTACTGGATATATTCTTGGAACTTCTGGTTGGGTGGTTGGCTTGTGTCTTGGAAATCTTTCTAAATTCTACGAGTTTAAGATCCATCGCATTTACGCCATGTTGATTTTCGCATTTACAACCTTACAAGTAAGTCATTCTCTTCCTCTTCTAATCTGAGTTTAAATTCTAGATAATTCTGTCAATAATTCGCATTACATTGCAGATGTTGGCGATTCGATTAAGACCAAAGAGGATCGATGAGTACAGAAAATATTGGAATATGTATCATCATTTGTTAGGGTATGGATTGCTTGCTGTGATTTCAATAAACATATTTCATGGAATTGATATTTTGAAGCCTAAAGACAATGCTTGGAAGTGGGGTTACATTGGAATTCTTATAGCTTTTGCTATCATTGTCGCAATTCTTGAGATCTACAGTTGGACTAAATTTAAACGCAGTAGTAAACAAAGTAACGTTCAGATACCAGCTGCTAATGCTCCTGTTACTGGTCCACCGATACCACAGCCACGTCCATGATTGGAGAAATAATTAACTGAAAATTAGTATGTAGAGTATAATTATTGATATATCTGTTTTTGTGTTATAGATATTTGTTGGATTGTTTGCTTCTTTTTTCATTTTGGATTTGGTTTGGAACACTTCCCCTCTTTTTGTGGAATCAACATAGATGAACAACATTTTCAGAAATTACCTTTTTGTTGAATAAGTTTCAATATCAACATTTGCTGCTTTTGGAAGGTATGGATCAACATTTTAGGCTTGCTTCTTAATTTATGAAGATCAAGAATATCGTTTAAAAATTGATACACCAAGATTAAAATTGCATTGAAAAAGGCTTTTACTATAAATTTATTCGAAAGAAATTAGTCTTTCATCCATACATAATAAATATTAAAAAAAATCTTAAAATTAATTATTTTCACGAGATTAATCAATTTTATTAATTTGGGTTATTTTTAGGTTGAACAAAGATTCAAACTTTAATTGCAGTGCAATTAACAAAAATAAATCTGAATTGTAATTTTACTATACAATAAAATTTAATTTGAAATGGTTTGATCCTAACAAGTAAAATTCTTTTGAGTATATAAAAACCAGAAGCTTGCTTAAAAATAAAAAATAAAATAAAAATAAATTTTATTCCTGTCCCCAAAATTTCTGGAAACGAACCATAAAAAAAAACTAATACTAGTCACGTATCCACATTTTTTCCAAACCATAAAAAAGTAAAAATAATGGCGGCTCCAGCATTGGAGGGCGCAGCCGTCACGGCTCTCCGGTCTGTAATGCTCCGAGTGCGCCAAGGTGCGGAGCGGGCTGGAACACGACCTGAACTCATACGGGTCGTGGCCGTGTCTAAAACCAAATCTGTATCCCTTATCCGCCAAGTGTACGACGCAGGCCACCGTTGCTTCGGCGAAAACTATGTTCAAGAAATCGTCGATAAAGCTCCCCAGGTCTTTTTATGCATCTTCTTATATATTTACGTATTTATGTATTTATACGTTCCAGATTGTGTTTTATATAATTGAATTGTGCGTGTATATGCAGCTGCCGGAGGATATAGAGTGGCATTTTATTGGCCATTTGCAGAGCAACAAAGTTAAAACTCTTTTGTGTAATTCTCTTATTTTTATTGCTAGTTTCGTTTCAGTTTTTTAATTTTTCTTTGTAGCTCAGTTACGCATTATGATGCCCCAGAACTGGCTTGAATTCCAAATTATTTTTTTTCTTTTTTTTTTTTTTTAAAGAATCATTGAAATTGATGATAATGAAGAATGATTACCCATATTGAAGCATTTATTCTTTGTTGCAATTTCGGTTTGAACATTTTCATGACCTTTGAAACTTGAATGGTGAAAGAGTAATGCAATTTGATAGTCTTAGTGCCGGGTTTCTTTATATTCTTTTCGCTATTTGCTTTAGCTTGATTTGTCATTTTCCTGTATGAACTCTGTTAAACATGTCCTACGGTTGATGTGAGTTGACCAATTAAGATATTCTCAAATTCATTTTTCCACCTTTTATATTCTTGCAGTTAATAAAAATTAGAATGCACTAGAAATTATTTCGGGTGTTAAGTTGCGTTTAAAAGGGGAAGAGAGGATATACAATCTGCAGTTAGTTACCGGTCTTTGCTCAGAGAAATTTAGATCTGCTTGGTGCTAATAATAGATGATTGTGTTTTTGGCTTGTATTCTCTGAGGTTTCTTATTTTCCCGTACGTGATTCTCCATTATTTTAAGGTTTCATTTCTGTATGCAGCAGGAGTACCAAATCTGTCCGCAGTTCAGAGTGTAGATAATGAGAAGGTAAACACTTCATTCGATATTTGTTATAATCAGGATGCAACACAAGGGCCCTTTTCATAATTTTATTAGCACAAGGGAAGCTCGCATGATCATTGGCTGTGCAAAAACTGAAAAGCTTTTCAACTGCTTCTGGAAAATGTACTTGGAGACTATTCTATAGTTCAATTAATGTACTTGTGTTATGCTTTCTAAAATGTTCTTGATTCACATTTTATCTGCTATGGTTGTGTGGTCATTTGTGCTCTATTTTAGACAGGTTAGGTTACAATAGTAAAGCTAAGTGCATTTACTGATCCTTGATCCACGTAAAAGACACTCAAGGAAGATAACATATTTTGTATCCTACAGGTTGCAAACATTCTTGACCGAGTAGTTTCAAGCCTTGGAAGAAACCCTTTGAAGGTCTTTGTCCAAGTAAATACCAGTGGAGAAGCATGTGAGTAAGCTAGTTAATTGTTATCTACTCATGACAATTTCTGTTTGTACTTTAAATCATGTGTTGTTAGGTGCATTTATATTGCTTAAACATCTGCTTTGTGTGTTTGACCACCTTTCGCTCCTGAAATATATCTGCATTGAACCTTGAGTAGTTTCTGTTGCAATTGCCAAAATGACAGCTTAACTTTTTCTTATGATCTCTGCGCGTTGCATTAATTAATGGAACTCTCTTTGTCAGACTATGGCATCTACCCATCAATGTCCAAGTGTATTGCTCTAAAACATGCATCTACATTTCTTAAATTGAATTTAAACTCTAAGCAACTAGAACATCAAGCTGTCTGGATCAATGTGTGATGGTCAGATGTGGAAAAAGTTTCTTTTAAAAAAAAAAAAAGAAAAAAAAATTTTTGACTGCTCTTGTTGGCCAAGTTTAGAATGGATGTATTTTTTTCCACTTATTCAATTTACTGGATTGATCTGCTGATTGAATTTTGTGATGCTGTTTCAGCAAAATCTGGAATCAATCCCTCAGTTTGTGCATCCCTTGCAGAACATGTTAAACTGCGGTGCCCAAATTTGGTGTTTTCTGGCTTAATGACAATAGGGATGCCAGACTATACATCAACTCCAGAAAACTTTAGGGTAATCCTTTTTGCTTATGTTTCATTGAGCATATAAAACATTAGATAAGAAACAAATTAATCATATGATTTTAAGGCTTGAGATAATTCAAGAGTTGGGGGTTCTTATCTTGCACCATCTTGTTATTTTTTCTTCTCTATTCAAATAGTTCTGCTTATTAGATGCTTTTTTGCGTTATATTTTTGTTTTCTGACATCCATATGACATGGTAAGCCTTCAGAGAATTGTCAATATTTTATTAACTTTCGTGCGACAGACATTATCAAACTGCAGACTTGAGGTTTGCCAGGCACTTGGAATAGCAGTGGATCAGTGTGAGCTATCAATGGGCATGTCTGGTGATTTTGAGCAAGCGGTGATGTTACTTTCTTTTGTGGTTAGATTAGATAGCAACTAATTTGCTCAGTTTCCTGATGCTAGGATGATAACCATTGCATATATCGTTCTCCTTCCTAAAAATCTATGATTTCACAACACTGAAATTGTAGTTCTTCTGAAAACAAATATTTAGCTCCTAAATATTTGATACAATACCAATCATTTTATGATGGTCAGCAATATTTGAACATCTTGTCCTAATGGAAATCATTTTCTGATCTTCACAGATTGAAATGGGCAGTACGAGTGTGAGAATTGGATCGACCATATTTGGACCGCGGGAGTATGCCAAAAAAGCAACCTGAATAGTTTTTCAAGGTTCTTGTTCTGTATATATTTGTTGTACCATTGCACGTTCTTCATACTCGGAATTAGGTGTGCAGTAATGCATTGTTTTGTTTGTAAAGGGTAATAGATTAAAGTTAAACTGAAACTTTTCCTCCTTCAATGTGATCCCCAAATGATATTTTCCAATTGTTCTATATCTATAAAAAGTGCAAGTAGAAAATGATATCCAAGACATCTGAATATTGGATATAAACTGTGGTTTCTGTAAGTATTTTTGTTATCTAAGGAGATGGTGTTGACAAAGAGTTTTGTAAATGGTGTTTAATCACTCATTTTCCAAAATTGATTGATTTTCAAGCTATTACAAAGTTAAGAACGTTTGCCTTTTAATTGTTTGCTCAAAAAGCAAAGTGAAAATACTTGATAACTTCAATTTCTGGAGTGGTCATTTGCTTGAAAGAATGTGAAATTTATGAAACTCGTTAATTTAATGGAATTTAGATTCCAAAAATTTTATAAATTTTATATTCAATTATTTAGTTGGAAAATAAAATTTATGCATCTAATTTTTTTTTAAAAATAAACATTATGTACTTAAAAGATATTTTGAAATAAAATTAAATGGTTAAATCTAATTAATTTTCAATTTTTACAAAAACGTGGAGAGATTTATCAAGTCAAAGGAAACTATTCTCTGACATACTCTATGGATATTATTTCGGTTTTTTAGATCCCATTATAAATAAAAAATTATTCACTATTTAAAAAATATAAGATGAAATTGAAAATTTCACTTCTAATTTTAGTGGAATTTTTTTTGAGGCATCCGTAATCAAATAAAAAAAATCCATCATGGGATGTTTAATTCCATCAAATTCAAACCACAACAAGTGATAAATAGGGGTTATAATGGTAATTGCGAAAATTTTGGATGTGCCAAATCATTTGCAATGTTTTATTTATTAGCGAAATTGCCACATCATCAGAGTCATCAGGCGGAAGCGGGTCCAAGTCGTCCAATTCAGCCTTCCGATGTGTCATCAAGTCAGATATCTAAAACCCTTTGTCTGAAAAAACCAACGATATCTAAAACCCCTCTGCTTCTGTCTCTCTGCTATCAAAAAATGAGTTCACTCCTTTCAACCAAATTTTCTCTTTCTCTCTATCCAAACAGCTCTTCTCTTCATTTTCTCTCCCAAAACAAACCTCAAAGCATCCATTTTTCCTCCGACAAAATCAGGTTCAAAATAAAATGCACAGCCACAAACCAACCGCCACCATCCCGGAAAAAACAATCCAAGAAGAGCAAGAAAAGTGAAAGTGAAACTGAAGACGAGAAAGGAATAGACCCAGTTGGATTTCTTACCAGAGTCGGCATTTCTCACAAGCAATTTGCTCAGTTTCTACGCGAAAGGTAAGAAAATTGAGAAATTCTGGTTAGAGAGAGAGAGAGAGAGAGAGAGAGAGAGAGAGAGAGTTAGAAAGTTAGGAAAACAAAAACTGTGCTATTGAGCTTGCTGATTCTCATTTTATGGCTGCTGAGACGCGATAATGATAGTGGAGTGTATGTTTATTTGTGAAGAGAATTTCTTCCGTTAAAGTGTTGGAAATTTGAATTTTCTAGCTTTTATGGGTGAATAGCTTATCGATTAATTTCTAAATTTTGCAGGCATAAATCAATGAAGAACCTTAAAGAGGAACTTTTCAAGAGAAATTTTATGATCAAGGACATTGCTTATGGGTTGGTTCAATCGAAGCCTCTTTATGTGTGTGTATTTGAGAAAATGAAAAAAATAAAATAAAATAAATTCCAGGTTTTAGCTTATATATGTGTATAGTTCCCTATTTAACTTAAGATGTCAAAATCCAGCAAGCTTTGATAGATCTTTTGATATTTTGAAAATTTTCGGTGCTATTGTTTGATAAAATATGTGCTGTTTATTTTAATTGTAGTTGAGTGATTTTAATTTGAATTTCATTATTCTTGGTTTTCTACATAGATATGAGTTGATGGGTCTGCATCGTCATCCAGAGCATCGGGCAGATTATATGGAATGGGCTCCAGGTTTTTACATAACGTTTTTACTTCAATAAACTTCATGGGAATATCTAAGCCTGGATTCAACTTTTCCTTTGCAAGAAACTTTCTGGTCAATAGTCATTAATTAATAAAATAAATCCAAATTAGATATTACTAGACAAATTTATTGTCCATCTACCTCATTGCTACTGATATTTTTTCTTGCATTAAATGGTACCATGAATGGCCATGGTTATTACTTCTTGACTTTCGCCTTCGCCAGCCTCCATCTCCACTTTTAAATTCTTGCCTATTTTGTTGAATTACATGTGAATTCTAAGAATGGTGTATGCAGGTGCTCGCTATTGTGCACTAGTTGGTGACTTTAATGGGTGGTCACCAACAGAAAATTGTGCAAGAGAGGGTCACTTTGGCCATGATGACTATGGGTACTGGTTTATCATTCTTGAAGATAAGCTTAGGGAGGGAGAAGAACCAGATGAACTTTATTTTCAACAGTATAATTATGTGGATGACTATGATAAAGGTGACAGTGGTGTTAGCATTGAAGAAATCTTCAAAAAAGCAAATGATGACTACTGGGAACCTGGAGAAGACGAGTACATTAATAATCGTTTTAAATTGCCTGCAAAGTTATATGAGCAGTGGTTTGGCCCTAATGGGCCTCAAACGATGGAAGAATTGGAAGAAATACCTCTTCCAGATGCAGAAACAAGATATAAGGAATGGAAAGAGCAGCATAAAGATGATCCTCCTAGTAACTTACCCCCATGTGATGTGATTGATAAAGGAAAAAAATATGACATATTTAATGTCATAAGTGATCCTGCATGGGTAGAAAAAATCCGTGCTAAGGAGCCTCCTGTGCCGTATTGGTTTGAGACACGTAAAGGTAGGCAAGCATGGTTGAAAAAATATACTCCAACTGTTCCTCATGGAAGCAAATACAGGGTCTACTTCAACACTCCCGATGGGCCACTGGAAAGGGTTCCTGCTTGGGCTACATATGTAGAACCAGGTAATACCGACTTCTACTGAGAGCCATTTGTTGCTTTGCAGACATTTTTGTTAATTGTTCATTGACTGTTCGAAAATTTTCAGTTGACAGTCAAATTGTTTGTAAGGGAAGTTAATGAAGCAAAAAATTGTTTTTACATATCCTTCACCTTCACCTTCACCTTCACCTTCACCTTCACCTTCACCTTCTTTTAGTGTATGTCTGTCTACCATTTGATCCATCACTCACTCCCAAGAGATACTATCTATCCTTAAATATTAATCTATATGGCCCATAAAAATCTCAATACAAAAACGTCTTTTCCCCCTTGCTTACCTGGATCATCAACGTGAGCCCTTTTAACTGCATTCTAAAGGTGCATCTGTTGTTGTTGGATCGGATTCCTGTTATGGCAATTGTTAAGCTTGTCCAATGCTACTAGAACTGCCCTTCATTGCTGTACTTGCTTATAGTTACTGTCTATGGCACAGATGCGAAATATCATATTTGCATTTTAATTCATACTTGGTTCAACTGAAGTTTGATCATCATTGCCAGGCACAGATGGGAAGCAGCCTTTTGCCATCCACTGGGAACCGCCCCCTGAATGTGCTTACAAATGGAAGAACACTCGCCCGAAAGTTCCAAAGTCCTTGCGCATATATGAGTGCCATGTTGGAATTAGTGGTTCAGAGCCAAAAATATCTTCTTTCAGTGATTTCATAGATAAGGTAGGTCTCTTGGGTTTAATCATCTATTTCTTAACATACTATATTATGTAATCATTTTCTTCCACATGTGCCTCATTTTTTTTTTTTTTAAAAAAAACAGGTTCTTCCACATGTGAAAGAAGCAGGATACAATGCAATCCAGTTGATTGGAGTTGTTGAGCACAAAGATTATTTCACAGTTGGTTATAGAGTGAGTCAAACATTGTTATTGGTTTTTCCCCATCTCATTTAACATTAAATATCCCGATAAATTTAAGGTTTTATTTTCCAATAGAAATGCTGGCCTACTTCCACTTGAATTAATCAATATGAAATTAAACTACTTTTTTCTTTTATTTTTACCAGATGTAGAATAGGTATGAAACTATGAATATGTTAGATATCTGGGACTTGATTGGTGAAGTAGTATCTCTCTCCCAAAAAGCATGTTTTTTTTTTTTACTACTGTACAAAGAAAATTTTTTTGTGAATGAACAAGATATTAAGGAATCTGGAGTAATTAATAAAGAAATATTGCAGAAAACACGTGTGGTGTGCATCTTGCTTTTTGATAGTTTAATCCATTCGTAATATTGACTCCCATTTTCTTGTTCCCAATACTTGGTTTTAGTTCCATTAGGTGCATTTTCTTTAAGAAGCTCTTAAAATGTGAGAAAGCATCTCTATGGTAATGCAGGTCACCAATTTATATGCTGTTAGCAGCCGATATGGCACTCCTGAGGACTTCAAGCGCTTGGTTGATGAAGCACACGGTTGTCATTCTTTGTCGGATTCTTTTTGGTTCATTAAGACTATAGATTTCATTTATACACTGCAAGGGGCCTAATTACTTCAGTCAGTTTATAATGCTTATATGACAGCTCTATTCACTTGCAATTTTGATACATGGATTTACTTCCTTTTTCAAAATTCCTAAGATACAATGGAGACCAGCCAGTGAGAATATAAAATGATCAACAGATGGCAGTAACCAGCAGTTGAATCTTGCATTGAATATGCCTACTAGATAATGGTGTTCTAATTCTATTCTGCCAGCTAACTGCAAAACTTATCTATGATATTTTTTTTTTTCCTTTTCATCTCTTTTTGGCATGGGAAATTTCTTGTAGTAGTCCTGTTTGATGTTCATTTTATTGTTTCCAATTTATGAGCTCTTAGTGGCTTTCTCATTTTACAGGATTAGGACTACTGGTGTTCTTAGATATTGTCCATTCCTACTCAGCTGCGGATGAGATGGTCGGGCTGTCACTTTTTGATGGATCAAATGATTGCTACTTTCACACAGGTAAATTCATTCTTGTATTGGCAAACCTTATTGAATGTACTTGTTACTACGTACTTGTCTTTTAGCCGCTTAATCCACTCGTGTAATGTAAATATGTTTCACTTTCCTTACAAACTGCTCAATGAACTTTTCTTATTTTATATTAGTATTTAACTCTTCTTGTCTTCCTTTCCCTATTTGAATAGGTAAACGTGGGCACCACAAATATTGGGGTACCAGAATGTTCAAGTATGGGGACCATGAAGTGTTGCATTATCTACTCTCAAATCTTAACTGGTAAAAATCTGAAGCTCAAGCAATGTTTCTGCTTTCTAAGTTATTATTACATGTTTGTAATCTAACTATGGGCTCTATTTTTCTTTATTTATAATTGTTGTTGGTTGATCTCTTGGAAAATAATATTATGGTTTGTGCCAGTTTATCCTCCGTTGGTAGGTTTTCTTGTCATTGCTTATGTAGATGATCTTTGAGCAGGTGGGTTGTGGAATATCAAATAGATGGTTTCCATTTTCATTCGCTCTCATCAATGATTTATACACACAATGGTTTTGCTTCTTTTACAGGCGACTTGGAAGAGTAAGGCATCTGCTGTGCTTTTTTTTTTCTGACTTTTAATTGCATATTCACACATTTCTACAAACTGTTCTCATAAATTCATGGGCCTAATGAAAGCATTTAATATCTCAGTATGGCTAAATTAAATGAAATAGCAACCTTTTATACCCTTGGAATAGCTTAACAGTAGTTGTTTTGGTGCTGCCTTTCATCAAAATTTTATGAGAAACACAAACACACAAGTACGGACGAAAAGAGAGAGAGAGAGAGAGAGAGAGAGAACTAGACAAATAATTCTACCTAGTTTGACAAGATGCCTATTCTCAACAGAGCCACTTATATTTTTCCTATGAAGGAAGAAAAGAAAAAAAATACAGCCACAGATTACAATTTATTCTAGGATCTCTCCCAAATGCTTCTTTATTTGAGAACATGGAAATTGTGAAGTTTCCAAATTATCCCCACCAATACAAATTTCACCCAGGGGTCCAACTTATGTTGTGCCCATGGAACTTCAAGTATATTACAAATGAAAGGGTAGAGGTAAATGATTGCTAAGATGTTAGAATTTATGAAGTGAAATTGTGAAATTGTGAAATTTGGGCTTACTTGGGCTTAGGTCCACAAATGTTAAGAGGTTAGCACTAACCAATTAACTAGCTAGATCTCCGCCCTTATATACCCTATTATGATTTTATATTTGAACAGTGTGGGATTCTTAATACTCCTTCTCCAGTGCAACCAGATCTTAATTGACATTTGAAACTTTGAAATCCTCCCCATAAAATTGAATTGGGCTTTGCTCTTGAATGGGTCTCGCTTGGACTGGACATCCAAATGAGAGCTTGAATTGAAACGCAACGGTAGCACCACTGAACTGAGGAATAACTTAACCAGGCTAGACCTATTCTGATATGATATTCTAAATGAAAAGTAGAGGTAAATGATTGAGTAAGAGGTTAGAACTCATGCAGTGAAATTTGTGTTATTTGGCTTATGTGGGATCAGGCTAATCAATGGTAAATGATTAGTACTAACCAATTAGCTAGTTAGCTTTCCACTATTATATGTTTACAATTTGCTATTTGAACAACGAGGTATACAGTATCCCCGCTAAATATAAGCCACATTTTATGATTGTCTAGGATGATTGAATAATAGTGTGAATGTTAGTTTGCTTAAGACAGTCAAATAGAATATTGAATTTGGAAACAACTAGGGTGCCTACACCTTTGGCCTAGTAGAAAAAATATTAAGAGCTACTTAGGATTAATAAAGAATAGTTTTTATTACCAGAGAAGGTCTTTTCTAGAGTGTTAGAATTGCTAGACATGCAATCCTAACTAGCATCCACTGTGATGATTGATATAAGTTTTAGTTTTGCACTCAACTTCACAGTATTCCTCAAATTTTTATGCACTGTATCCAATTCATTGTGGCTTTTGTCGGAGAATTTATTTGAACATAATTTCGGTCTGATTGCAGGTACTGCAATCAGTATGTTGACAGGGATGCATTATTGTATCTCATATTGGCAAATGAGCTATTGCATGCTCTTCATCCTAATATAATAACGATTGCTGAAGATGTAAGTAAATATGGGTTGTATATTCCACTTTTCTATCCTTATTTTTTTCTTTGGAAATGACCTTCCCATATTTAATTCAATTGTCTTTCTCATTCTGTAATATTATGGATTACTGCGAATAAAATATTCTGCCTCCGATAACTTGAAGTCACCTTGCAAATACAGTGGGAAAATTGTTGTTATGCAGTAAAATTCAGTTGATGATTCCCATTGATTTGAAAATTGGTGTATACAATATTTTTCAATGTGAATTGTCCAATATAGGTATTTGCTATGCTATATTGATAGACAGCATTAGGAATTTCCTTCTAACTTCACTTATTTATGGGATGTTATTTTGTGGTATGGTTCATGGAGACTCTTATGTGAATGAAATTCAATATCTTGCTGAGATTGTGGGCATGATACTTGGGAAAATCATTGGAAAGTATATTGTGGCATTATGCTTTGACACACTTAAGGGAAAGGGACAGGAGAATGTTTTGCATTGTTGTATCATGCATTCCTTTATTGTCATATTTATTACCATTTTGACTGAGTGTCCTAATGGAGTAAATATGTCAATGCATGCCAAAAACTTTGTTAATGATATTTATTATTTTTAGAAAAATACAATTTATCTTTTATTGATGTGGCACCGTTTTTGATTCCATATGGCCATCTAGCTATTTTCTAGATCATGTACAGGTATAATTGCACTTTTATGATATGTTGGTAACATATATATATAATTTTAATGATATTAGCAAAATATGATATTGAAATCATCATGAATTACATCTCATGAGACTCGAGTGACTAAAAATTTGCTATAGCCTTGAATGTCAAAACATTAAACCATATGATCCTTTTCTCAACTTCTCCTAGTTCCTATGTTCCTTTCATTGTCAATCTGACTGCTAAAAGAATTGTCGTTGGTACCCACGTAACAGTGAACAAATTGTATTCTTAAGCCATATAATTTTTGTTTTGCCATGATTGCATAGATTCTTCATGCCTTTTCCTTGAGCAGAGGTGTGTATATTGCACTGGATAGACTGCAATGGCCCTAAAGAGTTCTTTATATTATAGGTGATTGACTTAGGTTTCCTACAATTTGAGTTGTGTGGCATGTAATTCTACGAACTGATTCAATACATCATCGAATTTATTCTAGCTATGATCTGCGCCAATATTTCTCCAGCTTTTAAAGCTGGAATTATTCATTGCAATTAGTGATCATGTTTCAAGGCCTTTTTGTATTCTAATATAGTAGTTGGCTGAATGAGTTAACTTCACTGGACTATTAAATAATTTTGTAGCTTTTAATAAAGTTTTGTTTCTTTTCTTGCTCAGGCAACATTTTATCCTGGACTCTGTGAATCAACTTCACAGGGAGGATTGGGATTTGATTATTATGTCAATATTTCTGCATCAGAGATGTGGTTATCTTTTCTCAAGAATATTCCAGACAATGAATGGAGCATGAGCAAGGTTGTATTGTATTGTTGTTGCATTAGCAATCCTTTACCAACTACTCTTTTTATTTGCTTTCAAAAAAATAAATTATTTCTGTTTCATTACTCCCATATTTACAGAATTTACTTCTATATTGCAGATTGTCAGCACATTAATAGGAAACAGAAAATATGCAGATAAGATGCTTTTATATGCGGAAAATCACAACCAAGTAATTTTCTGAATCTCTTAGTACTGATCATAGAAAAGCTTTTGTTTAAGACTTTATTTTATACTTATTTACTCAACAATTGAATTCTGCCATTATGTTTTGCATGTCAGTCTATCTCTGGAGGACAGTCATTTGCAGAGATCATGTTTGGTGAATTTAAGGACCATTCAACTGCCTCAAAGGATTCACTACTTAGGGGATGTGCATTGCACAAAGTAATTGGTGCTCAGTCTTGTTTCTTTTTTCCTCATTTTCTTGATGTATTTCTAAAAAGCAGCCTTAACCAATTTTTGCAAGCACTAGCACAATTTTCCTGTTAACCAACTTCCACTGCTTTCTTTGAAACATTTATGAAGCATGAGTACTCTCTCTCTCAAAAGCAAGAGAGTTTTTAGTTAAGTTGCCTAAAAAATCTAGCGTTATTTTGTTTTGTCTTTATTCAATATTTATATGATTTCCCTTGGTCGTTTTCCTTTGACTTGAATCAGATGATTAGAATGCTTACCTTTACAATTGGTGGTAGGGCTTACCTCAATTTCATGGGCAATGAATTTGGGCATCCCAAGGTGGGGTTCCTTTTCTTTTGCATGTTTTCCCTTTTCAGATATTTTGTATGGATTATGTAAGGTTCTTGTATCTTTCATATCCGCAAAATGTTTTAATTTCTTCTAGTTAATAATTTTCTCATGTTAGAGGGTGGAGTTCCCAATGCTAAGTAACAACTTCTCATATTCACTTGCTAACCGTTGTTGGGATCTGCTAGCGAATGAAGAAGTGCATCGCAATTTATTCTCCTTTGATAAGGTTAGTTTTATGACTCCATATTACACTCTTATTAGCATTGCATGCACTGGCATTAGAACCTGAGTCTAATCCTGTTGGAAGTGACTTGGACATCATTGCAGTTTGGAGAAGTATTGTAAATCAAGTGTTTACTTAATTTATTATAATTATAATTAGACATATATGATTACTTCAGTGTATCCACTTGCTGTTTATTGGGAAGGTAATGTTTCCCCCATTCTTTTAGACTGTACATGTTTTGATCTTGAAGCCATCCAGGACCATTATTTGTTTTGGCCGTGGACAAGAATACATGGATTGGTTTGGCATCAATTTAACCTTTTCATGTGCTCCAGGATCTGATGGATTTGGATGAAAATCAAATGGTGCTTTCAAGGGGTTTGCCGAGCATTCACCACGTGGATGATAATACCATGGTATGGAAGTGCTCTTTTTGGTTCAATTAATTTGAGACAAGCCACATATAGACGTTGTTCAAAAATTTTAATTAGAAACATCATGTAGATGGTGCATCTCTCTCCCTTGCTCTGAATGTGCAACTGCTGTGGATGCGGCTGCAATGTTCTAGTAAATATAATTGTTTTTGAGGTCACTTTGATTGTTAGATGTCTCTCTTTATCTGGATATGTAATCACTCTGATATGGTTGCAACATTCAGAATTATTTATATTGGTCATGTTGGTTGTTAGAGGTGGTCTCTTTGTGTATATATTTTTCTAAATTAGCTTTCATGTATAGTGATATGACCACTAACATAGGGTACTCTCTGCTCTTCAGGTAATATCATACATAAGAGGTCCTCTTCTCTTCATATTCAACTTTCATCCAACTGAGACATATGCAGGATACAATGTAGGCGTGGAAGAAGCTGGAGAGTATCAAGTAAGTCGTAGTTCTTGTTCCATTTTATGATTGTATCTAATGGTAAGATGCAGTCCAAATTTGGCAGCATTTGCATTTTTGCCTAATGATAAAAGACAGTTTTCCTTGAGAAAGCTTGATGTCTTTGCTTTTATGCAAAGAAGTTTCACTGTCCTGCCGAAAAGGCCCACAGTTTTACTAACAACGTAGATGATTATGTGATATGGGCTGGTAACAGCCACAACTAAGCAGTTCTGTTTGCATGCAAATCAAGCATCCTTTTGAGGAAATTACTGTTCCTAGAATATGTCATGGCTATACTCCTTTCTGACAACCTGCTGTTAAAGTAAAGTATTTTTAATGATGGTACAGATCATCCTAGACACTGATGAGAAGAAGTATGGAGGTCAGGGGCTTATAAAGGTCGACCAATATCTTCAAAGAACCATAACCAAAAGGCAGTATCTATCCCCTATACAAACGCGTTCCCTATTTTATTACATATTTGTAAATTTTATTATTTTATTTGGATCTCACCTTTCTGTCATCTCAGAGTTGATGGCTGTCGAAACTGCTTGGAAGTGCCCCTGCCTAGTAGGACTGCCCAGGTTAGTACTTGTTTTCTTTACTGATTTTTTCAATGTTTGAATCGGGCATCTATCTAGGATCTGCTATCAACTGAATCTGCCACTTGCTTGTTGATGGATCAGCATATTTACTAAGATGTCTTTATCAATGTGCAAGCGATACTTAGTTTTTGCCTCTAAATACGTCATGATCATAATTCCCAGGCTCAAAGATTTCTTTTTGACCCAAGTGCCGCTTCATGTGACCTGGAAACTGTGGCAAACAATTCTTTATGCTCTTGGCTCTGCTCTCTCATCAAATTGAGTGCCGTAGATATTGCTTCAAATTTAATGAAGTGATGATTGCAAGAACCTCATGCCTTGATCCATTGAAGAACATTTATTCAGCATTTATAGCTGTTTCCATATTGAAACAATTGTGTCTTTGCGTTATTGGTTGTTGTTCTCTTGGCCATTTTTTCTTAAATGAAGCTAATACAGTGAACCTTGAGACCATGTAGGATTAGAAAGGCCCAAACTCGTCAACTATGGCCCCTTCTAACAAAATTTCCCCTTTCACATGTTTTCTTTAATCACAATTTTCAATTGAATTTTTGTTGCAGGTTTACAAATTAACTCGCATATTACGGATATAAACCTCTTCTCGTCAGGCCAGAATTCCAAATGGTAAAAGCTACTACCCATCATTTTCTCATATATTGTTCACATGCGTTATCATTTTTTGAGGGAAGATGTTTCAAATGAAGATAAATAGTGTGATTTATCAGCCAAACAGTTATGAGATGGAAGAACGACTGTTGCCAAGGGTCGAGGGTTTTATGATCATCCTCGTCAACCCATTATTTTCAAGAACTATGCTTGAAGAATTGATGGACGTAAGGTTTGACACAGAGAAATCTTTTTTGTTAAACTCATTTGCAAATGGAGGTGTTCTTTCGCTAGTCTGAAAATGCCATGTTTATATGTGACTGAGAAACATGTGTTTGTGAAGAATTATTAGTGGAGTGGACTAGTGATGCTGCATGGAGAAGAATGTGAAGTTGTTAAATAGCTTGGGTGGGTGGGAATGACTTCAAAAGTTGGAAGCATTCAAAAAGAGAACAGGCATTTTTGTTGTAAAAATTTTAGCTTTTTATAGAAAATGTAAGTACATATACGGTAGATATCTTGTTTCTTATATGTCCGTACCATTTCAAGTGTTAACTCAGAAAACTTTTTCATTTCACTCTACAAGTCATTTTAGAAAATTGAATTATAATTTTTTTCAAATTTGTCCTTATTTCTTGATGTCTTCACTAAAAATGAACTATTAATTGTTTAGAGAATTAATAAAAGGAAAATTTAGTCAATTTTTTAACTATTTTTTTTTTTTTCTAGAATTGGAGTTAATTATTTTAATTTTTATGTAATTATTTTAAAAGACATTTGAAATGGGATGGTGTATGTTATTTAAAAAATTAAGGTTTTCTTGAATGTTACATTTCTTTCTTTCTTTCTTTCTTTTTTTCAAATAAAATAAAATAAAATAAAATGTTACCTTTCATGTGGGTATCTACAACGAATTGCAAGTACCAGTTGGGCAATCCAAATAATTATAGAAATTTAGTTCCAAAAAATTATCAAAGATTAATGAATTAAAACTGAATAAAAGATATTTGTAGATTAGAATAATAACACCTTTTTAAAATCATTTACTTTACTTTTATGATATCATAATCATTTACTTTTGAAATCCTTACTAATCTGATGCTTATCTCAGCACATTAAAATTATTCACTTCTACAGTTTTTAGTTTACAATTTTTTAAGAAAATTGAGAAAAGTAAATACTAAGCTATATATACATATATTTCAATTAACAACAGATTTAAATATCATTCCCAGCTCAAGCGTGGAGACACATATAAAAATCTCACAAATACAGTTTTGGAGTGATAATTAAATGGATAAAATACGTTTAAGTCTCCAAATTATGTTTTAATTAACACTTTTATCTTCTTCTTTTAGAGAAATAATAGTGTGTGTATATAATCTTAGAGTGGTATGAGCTATGAAAATTTAAAAGAAAAATAAGAAGTAAGAGGATAACATATAGCTGGGTATTTAAATCATGTCTTAACTAGGCGTATCGCGTGGGGTTTTCTATATTAGTTTTTTCATTAAATAATAACAATACTATCAATTAATATAATATTGTGTAATATTATATTATTTTGATTATTTTGAACCGGATTCAAACCTTTGAATGCAAAAAACAAATCACTTGATATGGTGTATATAATTATTGGTTTCAATAAACATTTGGATCAAAAAGTCCATGATTTGTAATAATCTTTTCATTCATAAGCATAATATTTAATTTTTGTTGAAAATCATTTTTGAAATTTACAGACTCTCTTCTTCTTCTCCTTCTTCTTCAGGTCTGTTTGATTATTAAACAATCCATGTATAATGATTAAACAAATAGAATATCAAAGGCACTTGAGAAAGAAAACAAGTATTTTAATAAAACTTCACCTGGTAATAATAAAAAATCATATTTTAATTTAACTTCACAAATATTATTCATAACTTTCATAATTAAAAGAAATAAAATGATATAAAATAAATTTAAATATTTTTATGTAAAATTTTTTGAATTTTTATTATACATGATTAAACAATTAGAGATATCAAAAGGCACTTGAGAAAGAAAACAAGTATTTTAATAAACTATCATCCCTGGGTGAAATAATAAAAATCATATTTTAATTTAACTTCACAATATTTATTCATATATCATAATTAAAAGAAATAAAATGATATAAAATAAATTTAAATATTTTTGTAAAATTTTTTGAATTTTTATTATTGATTTTTATAATAATAATAATAATATCATTTTGTAAATTTTTTAAAAATAAGGATATAATAGTATTTGTAATAATAAAATTATTATTGTATAGTTTATTAATTATATTTTTTTTGTTTGGTTTTTTTGCACCAGACTAGGTATTAGTTTAATAATTCTTGAGAGGGGCTAATATAGAAAGAGAATTAACATTATTTAAGAAGTTTGTTAGAATTAGTTTAAAATGGAAGCATTTAGTTCGTTTGAATTTCCCAAATGGGAGAAGGTAATTTTCAATTCTATTATTGATTCTTTGTTTTAATATTATATTGAATATTTTATTGGACTTCAATTTTTAATACCGTATGTAAAGGCCTCATTATGAAAGAGCTAAGGTTAGACATGGTTAGGCCTCTATGTTAAAGAAGAACACTTCCATTTAAGAATTAATTAATATTATTAAACTCAGTATTTAATTCCTATTAAAGCTCAATTATAAAGGACAAACTAAGGGTGCTTCGTATTTTTAAGAAGAGACCGAGTTCATTTAAATGTATATAGTTTATTACTCCAATTGTTAGATTCATTGATTAGAAGGAGACGCGAACCTGGTCATTTAAGAAATTATGTAGTAGCTTGATAGTGGGATTCAATTTATAATTTTCTAATTGAAAGTGTCATTGGAAGTATAAAAGGCAACGTAGAGGTTTATGTGCTATGTCCAGTTTAAAATTATTAGCAATTGGTATTGAGTCAAAGTACTGATGTATATTCCTATTAAGAGCTTGAAATTATAGGATAGGAGATATTGATTTCCAGTTATGACGAGAAGTAGGGGGCTTCCATTGTTAATTGATTCAGTTTTAATTCCTATTAAAGCTTAATTATAGAAGGCTTTGATTCCATTCAAAGAAGGGGCTTCCATTTAAAATTATCAATTATTATTGATTCAGTTTTAATTCCTATTAAAGCTCAATTATGAAAGGCAACTAATGTTCGCTTCCATTTATAGAAGATGCTTCTATTTAAAGAATGTAATATTTCAAATTTTAAAATTTAATTTTCTTTACGAATCATTAGTGTATATTAACTCAATTTTAACTCCTTTAGAAAAACACAGTTTTAATTTTAATTATCTAAAATACTAAATAGTGCCTATAATTTAATTGTTGCCAAATATTATTTCTTCTTTGTTACTCTTAGTTTGAAACTGTATAATTTAGAAAGTCATTTTCTCTTGATATTAGAAAAGGCAATAAAAAGGCTAATGCTTATAATGTTTGTAATAAGACGAAGAATATCGAAATCTAATATTATAATTATTGTTAATGTAATAATTTTTTTTTTTTGCACAATTTATTAATGTTATTAAGACAGGATTATAAAAGACAATTAACATTTATTAGAAGATTTTAGATCACTAAAATAAAAAGGCAATTAATGTTTGTTTCCATTTAAAGAAGGCAACATTCAAATTTTGAAATTTGATTTTGAAATTAGCTTTGAGATGTTAGCCTCTAGGCACTGCAATAAAATTAGATCTCTTTCGCATAACCTTTTTACAACAATACAAAGCCAATGTAGGAATTGTTCAAAATATCAAATTTCAAGCAAAAATCTTGTTTACACCTGATATCCACCAAGGAAAACACCACCAAAAAATGAGATTAAATTTCCAAAGCATAGAAATGACATTATTGCAGAATATGACAGTAACTGTAAGATAGAAGGCCTTACAAACCTATTCCAATAACAAGTTCATTATCTATGAATATCAATAGCCCAAAAAAATGATATATAGTCGACCGATAAAAAAAAAAAAGATGTATAGCGTAGAGAGAAGCAGAAGCAGAGAGATGCATATTTCTATCTGGCGTTGACATATAGACGAACTACCATAGCTTACAATTTCCATCTCCATCAATTTTAAAGCAATCAGTAAATATAAGAAATCAGATAAGCAAATAACGGACAACAACACCGACATAGAGCAAAAGGAGCAGAGAAATTAGAGACCAATATTGATAAACCGGTAAACAAATAAAAAAATGAGAATAGCATAAAGAGAAGGAGAGAGATACATACTCTTATGAGGCGACCATCGAGAGAAGCTTTAAGTTGTATCAAGGATCACGGATGGAATTATATTTTGTTGGAAACTGATTCTCAGTCAGTTGCAAATGCCATCAACAATGTTACTATGAATGATTCGTCTGCTTTTAGTTTGATAATTCAGGACTGCAAATCTCTTTTGTTGAGATATCAGTCGCAAAATGTAATTTTGTTTATAGGTCTGCGAATGTGGCTACACATACGTTAGCAGTTGGAACACATTCCGAAGCAGGCTTGAGGGATTAGAATTCTGTACCACCTCCTGCTCTACTTGATTTCTTAGTTTCGTAATAAAGTTTCTCATTTTACTTTCAAAAAAAAAAAAAAACAAAAATGGTAAATGTTGTATATGTAGTGTTATAGGTGTCTGCGAATGGTGGCGTACACAGTGACAGAGTTAGGCGATGTTTGAGGAACATGGCATTCGAAGGCGCAGGCTATTGGAGGGATTGGAGAACGTTATCTGGTAGGCGCACCGTGATCCGTGCGTCGTGCGCGCGACGTCGTGAAGTTTCTATGTGAGTGCGGCTTCGTAATACATAGTGTTCTCATGTTACCTTTCAAAAACAAAAAAAAAAAAAAACGAGGCGACCATCGAGACAAATTATTGAGGCTTATAAATTCCATCTCTTTGCAAGTTTAAGGCAAGCAATAAATAGAAGAAATTAGAGACGCGTATAAATGTTAAATCATTAAAAAAATTCAAAATTTACGAGTAGTTTTAATTGTACTATAAATTCAACTTTCTTCTCCTAGTATCCTGAACTTCAATGTTAGTTAAATAGCGCCATAATTTCAAATTGTATCTAATTTAATGAATAAAATATTATTTTCATTAGATCTATATTCTCTCTCTCAGTCAGATTAACCAAAAACTCACAGTTTAACAATATCATAACTAATATTAGTTAGGAATTTAAATTCATAAAAACCAAGTGAAAATAATAAATTTTAGTTAGTTCTAAGCATATAATATTAGTTTATATTTTTGTTTTACCGTTTTTTAAGCATGGAATTTTAGTTAGGATTTGTTGAAATTATACTTAAATTATATCTCTTATAAAAATAGGTTTTATTCATTACGAAGTCATTAATAAACAATGTTATACTCTAAGGTCAATATATTATTTTTTATTTTAATGTTTATTTATTTATAAGTAGTGGTAAAAGTAGCTCTCATGAAAATAATATTTTATTTATTAAATTGAGTACAATTTCAAAGTAGGGTGATATTTGTAACTAAAGTTAAAGTTTAGAGTACTATGATAAGAAAGTTAGATTTAAAATACAATTAAAACTACACAGAAAGTTTAGAGTATTCTTAATGACTTCGCCGTAAATAAATAGTTTTTTACCTTTGCTCCTAATTATAAACTTGTGTTGGTAATAACAAGACAAAAGAATTTGGAGAAAATTCTGTATCTTCATGCTTCTGTATCATATACATTTATACAAGAGATAGCCTACAATATTCCTAAATTTAAGCACATCACATCCCATATTTACATCCCCAATAAATATATCCGGTAACAATGTTTAAGACATCACATCCGCCATTTATCATGCCCAAGATAATATTCAGGCGCAGAATAACAGTGACGTAAGAGTCACCAGAATTATGGCAATTTAATTAAGTTAAAAGATATATACAAATAATTACGCGCTGGATATTGGCAACTCACTATACTAGCTGGTTATTTGGGATCCGAGAGCGGGTGGTGTGTGTAACGGAGCAGTGGAATATACGCTTATGGGGCCCCTCAAATTGGATCCTGGTGAATGTCAAGCAGCAGTCAATTGCTGTTTACGAATAATATTGATGTCTGGCAGGTCAAGTGATGGGGGGCAGTGTGTGCAGGTGATGTCGGATTCCGGTATGACTCAGTGCTGCTGGCGTGTAGTAGAAAATTAGTATGGGGAGGCTGATTGACATTATTATCAAAGTACATTCTCAGAATTGAATGACAGTCTATTGTCACGATGTGTTGTGGTGCGCGATAATCCATGGTTAGACTGGATTAGCGACAATGCTGGGATGGCAGCTGAGTGGATTTGATCCGCGATGAAGAGGATTTTGAACCCAGCTTGAGTATTAACCAATTCAGATAAAAACCACGCACCATAATTATTTTTGAGCATGTTGCAGACATCTGCCGCTATGACTTGCGCTTCAAGTGGGGAAGACTTGAGACTCTGTCTTGTTTTCTATCTTGCATTTCAGAATCAGGTTCACTCTAAATATACACACACCGGATTGTAGACCGCGAGTATCGGGAAGCCCGCCCAATCAGAGTCACTATAAAGCAGACAGAGTAAGGGAAGAGTAGCTGGAAAAAATAGACCACGATAGTGGAGTTCCATGCAAGCCGAATTTCACAGCAACCATATGTAAGTGGCGTGGAGATGCCATGAATTGGACTCATCAAATTGACAGCAAAAGAGATATTCGGTCTTGTTATTGTCAAGTAGATAAGACTTCCAACAAGGCGCCGATATAATGTAGGATCCTGTAGAAGTTCACCCTCCTCTTTACGAAATTTGACATTAACTTCCATAGGAGTATCCACTGGTTTTGTGTTTGTTAACCCAACCAAGTGAATTAGTTCGTGAATGTACTTGTGTTGATTTACGAGGATTCCCTTGGTGCTTCTGTGAACTTCTAATCCCAGGAAATAAGTAAGAGACCCTAGATCTTTCATGTGAAATGAAGCAGTTAAAGATGATTTCAATTGTTGAATGCAAACAGTATCACTACCAGTGACCCTAGATCTTTCATGTGAAATGAAGCAGTTAAAGATGATTTCAATTGTTGAATGCAAACAGTATCACTACCAGTGATTAAAACATCATCCACATATACAAGTAACATAACTATGCCTTGAGTTGTCTTTTGGAAAAATAAAGAAGGATCATATTGACTCTGTTGGAAGGCGAGATCAAGCAAAGTTTGAAGAAATTTTGCAAACCAGGCACGAGGGGCTTGTTTCAACCCATACAGAGAACGTTGCAGTTGACATACCTCATTTGGACCAGTTTGCAATCCCTGTGGCGGACGCATAAAAACATTTTCTTTAAGATCCCCGTGAAGAAAGGCATTCTTTAATGCAATCATGTTGATGTATAAGTCCCAGTCTTGAGAGCTGCAATACCAAAAATTGTACGAACTGTAGTCATTTTCGCGACCGGAGCAAATGTTTCGTCATAGTCAATCCCATATTCCTGGCGATTTCCTAGCGCTACCAGATGAGCTTTACAACGTTCAAAAGAACCATCTGCTTTCAATTTGACAGTAAAAACCCATTTGGAACCAATGGGAGTGATTTCTGGTGGACACGGTTTAAGTTGCCAAGTCTGATTCTCTGCCAGAGCATCCAATTCATCTTGAATAGCTTTCTTCCAACAATCAGATTTAATTGCTTCTGAATATGACTTTGGTATGGCAATAGAAGACAAAGTAGCAACCATGGATGTATGAGATTCATTTTTTCTTTCTGGAGAGAAACCGTACCTGTCTGGGGCTCTGATGGTTTGAGCAGATCTTCTAAGTGGTGGAGGTGCAATGTCGAGCTCAGGTGGCAGAGGGGACCCAGGCGAAGCTTCAAGTGCCATTACTGTTGATGGAGTATCAGATTGTTGTTGAATTTGTCTATGAACAGGTCTTCTAGTATCTTCTAGTATAGGCACATCCCAGGATGAAATCGGGTTATATGGAAGAGAAGAGTTGGAAAGGTGAGTCATTTGAAGTTGATTTCAAAAAGAATGGAAGCGTGTAGTAAGAGAGGGTTATTGGTGAGCTTCAAAAGGTAAGAGTAAAATTTTTGGTATCGAAACAAATGAATCATTACAGAAATACGAATCCGTTGGGTGGTTGGAATTCAAGAAGCACTGGGCACCCTTATGTGATTTGGTGCGTAAGCCAGAAAGACACATTTTATTGATTGTGGGGAAATCTTGGTTCGTTCGTGAGGTGGTAGAAGGACAATACATTAACATCCAAATAGGATGTAATGATTTTTATAATTTGGTAACTGGTTTTATGAAGCAAAAAAATATGG